>JAJQOW010000015.1:0-247500 GCA_037975125.1 Latrodectus hesperus
TAAGAAGCTAAGATATGATAAAGCGGCCACAGATTCCAACACTTGTACAAATCAAGATAAGAGGTCTCATTAATATTATATGCGATTCTCCTTCCAATTCGGCAAATTCAGACGCATGCCGATTTCATATTTGCGTGTGAATATTTTTACAGAGGTAGAGTTCTGTCCAAAACAAAAAACAGCAGCCTGCATCCAAACGAAAAATAAAAAAAATTATCTCCTAAAAATTGATTAGAGGAACCAGAACTATGATGTAGATGGTTCCATCCTTTGATTGATATCCTTGAATGGATTCTAAATGATTATGATATCATAACATTGGTTTCTCTGCTGGGTTCAAAATTCTTTACAATTCCTTAAAATGTTCCCTTTTGTTATTAATTTATTTTAATAAAAAATGTTTTTCTTTAATAATGCCCTCCTCACAGATTTTAAAATCGAAAGCAGTTGACTTAGATTCTTGTGACAATTTTGTTAAACAAACTGAAATGATTTTAAGGTTAATCAGAAGTGTTTTTTAATTTTTTCTTGCCACACAAATAGGAATTTGTTGTAAGTGAATAAAAATCTGCAGTAAAACAATATTGATGAGGATCATAAAATTGTTCTTCTATAACTAGCTAGTACACAATCGAACATTGAAATATTCCGTAAGAATTAACCAGTTATTATTTTAGGATGACATTTTTATTAAATTTTTGGATGCTGTAATTTTACTTAGAGAAATGTATACAATACATCTCCATGGGCGCGCTTTGAATATTTTAATAGTACCGTAGAATGGTTCCATGTTTGTAGATGAAAATAAAACAGAAACACTGAAAAAACATATTCTTCATATTTTTCAGATTGTTGTTTTAATATTTTGATTGCAGAATATTAATTAGAAAAAAAGAAACTACATTGATGTCACAAACAAAATTATTTGAAATTGATAGAAGTGTAATATAAATATTTAACTTATATAAAATCAATAAATTAACAAAAATTTTAGTCAATTGACCAGTAACAACGTGTACTTCAAAGAAATCAAATTAATCTTTACACAAATAGAAGTGACAAATCATTCTTTGGTTTTTACAAATACATTTTTCTTTACAATCGAAAAACGGCCTTTTTAAGTCCTTGGTAATATGCACATTCATGTATTACACTCTTTAATATTTCCCCTTTATATTTCTTCGTTCTTTTTTATCACTAAATTTAAAATCACTTATTTTTATTTGCCATTTTTTATATGACTTTTAAATAACAAGGAAATTTCAATGTTCAATACAGAAAAAAACTAGAAAAAAGAGAAATTTTAATTTTTTATAAAATCTATTTTAATGATTTAAAATTTATCTCACAAATACTTCAATTTATCCCTCAATTTACTTTGATCAAAATTATAATGAAAGTCATTCATGACTTTGAAGATATTTTCAACTATTATATAAAAGTTGAGAACACTAAAAGCTGTGAAAATGAAAGAGTTCGTGACTTCACCATACTATTCATACGTGTATTCAACGATATCATTAATTTAAATATTTAATAATTATTGGAAAAATTCTTCATGTTTACAGGTGAGGATTTAATATGATTTTAAAAAAGTGGTTTTAAGAATTAAACAAAAATTTCAGTTTCGCTTATTCATGTTGTTCATTAAAAAAAGAAAAAGAAAATTTATGTCCACCCAAAAAAATTTAATTTTGATCTAGACAATTACATTACAATATGTATTAACGTAATTTAGCCTAAAATTTGAAAATAAATAATTCGAGATATGGTGGTGAAAATAAATAATTCGAGATATCTTCATGTCTCTTTCACTCATAAATAAATAAAGTAGAAAATAAATCTGTCAATAAATTTAACTTTTAAATTTTATTTAATTTTAAGATTTTCAATTCTTAAATAGATATTACTAAATAATATATTTTTAGATTTAAAACATTTAACTTTAAAATCTTGGCAATGTAAAAAAACCTGGACAAAACAACAAAAATCAGGGGTATCAAATTCTCTTAAGTCTGAATATATGTAATGTTATAAATATAAATAAATATATACAAATTCTCTTAATAATCTAAACAACTATATTTTTTACTATTAGTTCTTTTTGTTCATTTTTTTTGGTATATTTAACTAAAACATTCTTATTCTTTCAATTTAAACTTAGAATATTTGCCATGTGAGAACACAGCAGTTTTCGGTAAAAATATATTTGAGGGTGCCCCTTGGCGAGATTGGCGATTTTTGTTTGGCGACAACCCTGTTCGCGCGGAACGCTGTGCAAACAGTAATGGCGGCCAAAACACAATGAAATTTCAAAAATAATGCAGTAAGCACATAAAAAAAAGAAAAATATCTTCTCACTTTATTTTGCTGGAATACCCTCACTTTGAGGTACACAGAATTCTGTAATAGCACCTACAGATATTGCTGAAATTTATCCTGAGAAGAAAAACCAATCAGAATCTAAACCAATCAGAACCGTGAATGGATTTTAGAATAACGTTTAGAGTTACCATAAATAGAACAGCATCGCCCAGCTTGGCGATAAACTTGGTGAGAATTCAAGGGGCACCTTCAAGTATAGTCTAACTTAGTTTTCAAATCCATCAAAAGTGATTCTTACAAAATAACATGTTAAGATAAAATTTCAGGCACCAGTTTTGTGTAAGGAAATCGCAATATATATAACTAACAAAATTTGTAAAATTTTAAATATGATTTTAAAACTTAGTTTAAAATCATTTTAATAAGTATAAAATGAAAAATAAAAAGTGAAAACTATAAGTCATTAGTAAATACTCTCCATTTGAACATCAGATTTCAGTTAACACAATAAAGAATACTTTAGACGATAAAGATCGGTTAACTAATTAAATGCAATTCTCGATTTAAATAGTACAGACTGTTTATTACACTGCTAATATTAATTGTTAATTACAAAAGAAGTACAAAAATACTCTTCCAGAGCTTTGGTAAAAACTTCATAATGGTTTAGGTTAACTTTTTCAAAAAGCAGGAAATTATATTAGATCTCCTTTTCAACAGAAATATAAAAAATTTAAGTCTACCGATTTTTTCCACTAATTACTATAATAAATTTGGTTTTTCTTCTGATTTGCCACTAATGAGCTGCAAACCCATCTTCATTGCCATGGCTACTGCAGTATATGTAGAACAGGACGTACGGAGGAGATAACTTTAAGTGGCATCACTCATGGTAATATCACAACCCACATATCTTACAGTTCTATAGCGATATGTGTAAATTGATAAATAAGAGAAGAGCTCGCAGTAGTGAGAAGCAAAGGTCTGTTGAAAGACAGCCGGAGCTGAAACCATTTTGTTTAACTGACAAAAAATGACAAGACTTTAATGGAATGGAAAGAATATTCCATGGCGGATATCCCAGTACATTAGATGCATAACCTAATCATACAAGTCTGAAATGGTAAAAGACGATCTTATACGACATATGAAAGAGGTTAAGGTGTAAAAAATGCGTGCTTCATAAAGTCTTATGAGATAAGGGGGATTTCTCATGGATGATTTGGGTTATGTAAAATATGATTTTGTTCAGATGATATTTTAAAAAACTGCATAGTTGACAGTTGTAAGCGTCTGATATGTAAAGGTAAATGGTGGCAAACTACATATAAACTTTCTACATTAGAGATACGAAATACACCAGAACAAATTCTAAGAGCAGAATGGTGTATAGTGTCCAATATTCGAAGAACATATGGTCAAGCTTATCCTTAATCATTGCGAGATAATATAGCATACTGGTATAGTTGAAGCAGTGAAACTCTATCTGCCCCCCAAGATGTATTACATAATACTTTAATGATATTTAATGACCTTTCACGCATCTTCCGAGGATGTAATACATGAGGAAGAAAAGTCAACTTTCTATCAAAAACACCACCGAGAAAAATAATCTTATTAACAACAGAAATCGAATAGTTTTTATTTAGGGATCGGAATGAAGGCTGGTTTTTCTGCAGAAGTGGATGCAATTTGTTTTGCTTGCTGAAACAGTTATGACCATTACTATTCATACCAAGTCAATATATTGCTTACTGCCATTTGCAGTTGCCTCTCAATCATTCGCGTGTCAGATCCTCGACAAGAAATTTGCATATCCAGAATTAAAGTGTGCCATAAACTGGTAATTGAAAGTTATGAAGAATGCCGTTGATGTAAATGTTGAAAATATAACTCTTAAAACACTCCCGTGAGGAGCTCCCTCAGCTTTAATAAAATGATCTAAAAAATAACTGATCCGACATGACCTCTAAAAACACGGGAGCATAACTCTCTATAAAAATGGGGAAGATTTTATACCATAAACCAAAATCATACAACTTAAGGAGAATGTCAAATCTCTATATATGGCCATATCCAGATTCTATTATACAACCAAAGCAGACTCAAAAAGGAATCTGGACATAAACTTCGAAGCATATTACACAATTAATCTCATCTGGTCCTACACCAATATTATTTGCATGATGCAATGCCCTCTTTAATTCAATCATACGAAACTTACAGTTTAATCTATCTATAGTGGAATATGATGTTTTCTTTTGTTTCCCATGATATTTTGTCCTTAAAAATGTAGGACTATAAGCACCGGAGTTGGAGACTTTACCAAATGCTTCTTCTATGACGTTAGCGATGCCAACGGATGAAGTGTACTCAGCAGCTCTGATTTTTTTATATGGGAAAGAAAAATTTTTAGTAAGAACTAGTGACCGCGCTTTTACTTTTTTTTCAAGATGTCGAGGGTGTAATAGAAGATGCATAATTACACCAAGATTTCTCAATGGCTTCACAGCCGAGTTCCCCATGCTATGACTTTGACTTTCTGAAAAGCGAAAAGGTTAGCTGTTGTAGGGTATCTTCGAAAAATACTCCGTAACTTTCTCTGGTTTTTGTATATAAGTTTTAACCACAATCATTATTCCACCAAGATTTGCGATCTCTTCGCGGATCAGAGTTCTTTGGAATTGCTAAATTAGCAGCCCTTATAATTGTTTTAGTGACACTTCCTAGATTTCATTCATATTCTCACAGTTGACCATGATATCTGTAGTTATTGCAAGTAGCGTAAATAACTGCCAATTCCCACAACTGTATTTATAAGTAGGTTCTCTGCGGTTAACAGTAGTACATCCAGCATGTGCGATTAATAGGGGAAAATGATCACTATTGTGTAAACCTTCCACAATTAGATTCAGTTGGTAACAGTGCAGGAGAACAAATAGCTAAGCCGAGTGAGTTAAAGTTTTCTGAAGGGTCATATTTTCATGTTGTTATTCAACAAAGACAGTTATCGGATATAAACTGTTCTATTCTATGACCTTGAGAATTACTATTGTCACTGTCCCCCACAAAGGACCGTGCCCATTAATATCCTCAAGCATTAAATAAATGAGTTGGAAGTTGTTCAACCAATTCATTTAGTTCCTCTAACTGAATGACGTTATTGGGTGGTAAATACGAGGGTTACTCTGAAATTTTTGAGATACGCGCAGATGAGAATTTACAAAATAAAAATAACGGTTTAATTTTAAAGTACAAAGTATTTTAACACAGAAGACGATTTTTTACTGACTTACTTCAACTTGTTTAACGTGGAATAAGTTTTAAACAGAAGAGAAAATGGAGTTGACGTGAGAACATTTTCGCGCTATGATTTTCTACGATTTCAAAGCAGGATTAAATCAAGAAGAATGAGTTCAACGGTTGGAATTAGCATTGGGTGATTAATCTCCAACTCGTGCTACTGTATTCAAATATTTTAGAGAATTTAGAAGAGGTCGCAATTTTCTTCAGGATTAGGAACACACAGGAAGGCCACCGTTGGCAGTAATCCCGGATAATGTGTCTGCCATACGAAAAATGTTAATGGATGATAATCGCTGTACCTATCAAATGATACAGAAGGAACTTAACATTGGATCCGCAGCCATACACAAAATCATTCATGAAGAATTACATATGAAAAAAGTAGTTTGCCGTTGGGTTACCCATAATCTAACTGAGCATCAAAAAGAGGAGCGTGTCAGAATCAGTAAAGAAACTCTTAATATGCTGAATGATGGTGGCCACCGCATCATTTCTAAAATGGTAACAAGTGATGAAACGTACATACCGTTTTTTGACGTTCCAACACATCAAGAAAGCAAAGTATGGGTCTTTGAAGATGATCCCACGCCGACAATGGTGTAAAAACAACGCGCACTGAAAAAAGTGATGTATGTCGTTTTCTTCAGAAGTACGGGATTGGTCAAAGCCATCAAGTTGGAAAGAGAGAAGACAGTAACAGCAAACTGGTATACCACTAAATGTGTTCCAGAAATTCTATAAGAACTGATGGTTAGGGGATTAATGCTTTATCATGACAATGCATCTTCACATAAAGCTGGATTAACAGTTGAGTTTCTTAAACAAAAACAAATGAAAGTAATCGAACATCCACCGTATTCACCTGATCTAGCTATGTGCGACTTTTGGTTATTCTTTAATCTAAAAAAGAACTTACGTGGACGTCGTTTTCATTCAGAAGAAGAGATTGATGTGGCTATAAATGCATTTTTTTTTTACCTATTCGAAGAAATGAATGGCTTGAGGCATTTAATCTGTGGAAAATTCGTCTACAAAAGTGCATTGATGCTGGAGGAGACTACTTTGAACACACCTAAAATTTTGTAAGTATAACTTTAAAAACCTAGTTGTATCTCAAAAATTTCAGAGTGACACTCGTATACATTACAGACTGTAATGAGACATGTAGTATAGATCTTCGCAACTACAGCCTGGAGTGTTATCGTAAGTAAATATTAATGGTAAGGTACTTATTCAATGCAAAAATGCAAACACCATCAGTCACATTATCACTAATATAAACCTTGGCGGAAACAATAATAATCTCGCAATTTAATTAAATGAGAACCTCATCAAATACATTTTTGGAGTGGTTCTCTCACAGGACAAATGATGACATTTGATTTAAGTTCATAAATTTTTAATCGTAAACCACGACAGTTCCAGGAATAAAAGAGAAGATTGTCAAGTAAAGTTAAAAGTTCTGTGTGCTGGTTTTGACAACAAGAACTTAGACAAAATTCAACTGAAATGGCATCTCTCTTTCTCTTCCAATAATAACTGTTTTCTTCAATGTAATGAAAGATTTTTTGGTACCTTAGGCAGTCCGCAAATTTGTAGGTGATCGCATGAGACTTGTCTCGCGAGAATCGCATCAGACCAAATGACATCATTGATGTCTTAGTTACGTCAGAAAAGGGGTGGAGCGCGAGACTAATCTTGATTTCAAGCAGGTTCGAAATATCTGGCAACATTCCGCGAGACAGCGCTCTCATTGGTTTAAAATTCCATGACGTCAGATACAACGTTTTAGCTACGTCATACTAAGACATCGAGGAGATCACATTTGTCTAATATAAGACGGCGTCTCAATCGGATTGTCTACCGAGTTTGCGGTCTGCCTTACTTTGGCACTTTTAATTTAAAAACTTTAGATTTAGTTGATGTTTTTTCTCTGGCAGAAGGGACCCTCAGTTTTGTCAAACTAGGTGCTAGGATAGTTGGAAGGGTGACATATTGGTTTTGAGTTCTGTAGACTTTGTTGCCTTTTTTTACGTTTGTCGGATAACTTACACCTGCTTGAGGGATGCGGTATATTTTGCAAGCCATCAGGACTCACAATAAAAATTTTTGTAATTTTAATTGTAGTTATCTCTTTCTCAGAGAGCCAAGTTGGGCAATTATGAGAATACGAAGGGTGACTTCGTTTGCAAGTTTACGCATTTCTCTTTTGCAATACAGTTTCAGTTAGCATGACCAACTTCCGCATATCGGTGTAGGTAAGCTTCTCTCTGCATGTTTTTGAGTGACAATAGCGTTGACATTGGAAGCTACGAAGTGTGCGAGTTGGGGAAATATACTAGAACTTGGCAATGCATACTTGTGGCTTTCACATACTGTGGCAAATTAGGTGTAACAAATGCCAGAATACGATGTTTTGCATCACATAGTTTACCATCTCTTGTTACTTTAATTCGTTGAACATCATACGTTTTGATATCGCATATTTTCAAGTATTTCCTCTCTGTAGACACAATAAATAAATCCCTAGCAGAAATTACGACACGAGGAATCTGACTTCGTTGGTGGAAACTGTTCCATTAGTATTAGCTAAAATTTTTCATGTGTATTTTCCATTGAAGTGTATCAAGGTGCAGATGAATGTGTTAAATCCAATTATAGAAACCATTTTATAACGAAAAACTTTAATGGTAACAATATAACATACATACTTTGCCATGGAAGATAACGAGAAGCGAAAACTACAAAACAAAAGTGGAAAATCCTTTTTCAGAGATTATAAACATTCCAAGGGTGAAAGTTGTATAATAGTTTTTACACAAATCATCTCTGACAAGACTACGAAGTGGCCACCTGCTTGCTCAGAGACACGTCTCTGGTACCAAGGTCTACCCTCTCTGTCCCAAATGTCGAGTGGTTCAGGCCTCCCCATCTCATATTTTTCAGTGCATTGGGTGTGAGAGAGGAAACATGGCATTGAAACCGGAGGTGGTGCTTGAGAGATTGACTATTTTTGGATTCATGGGGCTGGTGTGATGGTACTGTCACGCCAGTCGGGGATAAGCAACAACACAAATAATCACTTTTATATAGGTAGCGCTGCGATAAATGCATGATCACTCTACACCATTATCTCTGCCTGTTTTTTTGCTAGAAAGTTCAACCAATAAGTCACTGTAAAGTAGTTTCCTCATGTTTTAGACGTTTCCAACCCGATCACGAATACCTTTTTCAATAAGAAATCGCAACAAAGTCAAAAGGACTTTCAGTTCGTTTGATAAAAAAAATTTCGTTTGACAAACACTGATTGTTTATGCTACGTGGGAGAAAAAATTTATCAATACCCACGTAAAGGATTATTTAATTCGGGATCTTACCGAGTCCAACAAGAGGATGTAGATGAGCTGCACCAGTGCTAGCCAGGTCCTATACGCTTTCAATGCACACCTGAAGTAGCCTTCTCCTTAACGAGTCACCCTATTGACAGCAAGTACTGATTGCTTGATCTATAAAGCTGATTGAATTGCTGAGGACCACAACACACCTTCAGTTTATCTGAAACAGGGCCAAAGTAATGTGTTGGTCTCAGTAAGCATCAATTACTAGTATCCTCTTTTTCCAGGGACACAGGTCTCCACGTACGGCAAACAGGTATGTAATTTAGTCCCCATGAGAAGCTAAAAACAGGTTGACGATAGCCACTGAAGGGGAGCCTTCAACCTCTGACAAGAGAACTACAACGAGGGAGAACAGGAAAAGAAGAAAAGCTGGAGAGGAAAGAATAAAAGAAAAGAAGAGGGCATATCACTGAGGATTTCCAAACTTCAAATAGGACGATTTAAAAACCACAGGGCATTCAAGTTGAAATCAGATTCTACTTGAATTGAGAAGAATGGAATATTCGTTTAGCTATAGGTTCAATGTAAAATAAGAAAAAAATCAACTCATTTCTTATTAATTATATAAATAAAAAATAATTTCATGTTTTAATAATAACACAACTCTTAAGAACAAATTTCTATATTTCTGGTTATTCTTGTTTCAATAAAGAAATCGTTTTTTAATTTAACTATGCAAACAAAACTAAATACTCCTGAAATCTTGCCCGTATATCTAAAAGATTAAAAAAAAATCTCACTTTAGAATATTTGTATGACAATATTTGATTTAGCGTGTTTTTCATTTTTACGCACATCATAAATTGAAAAACATGAAAATTGATATGTTAAAAAAGACTATATACTATATATATTCACGAGCATAAATATTATATTTTAAGGTATAATTTCATTATTTCAATTCATTATACGCATTTTAAAGAAATAACACTGTTAAACAAATGAAATGGAAATTAATCCATTTAAAGGACAGAAAAAAAGTTCTAATAAAATTAGAGATGCGAAAAACAAAATAACTTGCATGAAAACTATAATCTAAATATTTGTTCTGACCTTATAAAGCGCTCAGTCTAATGAAAATCCAATCTTATTCAATGAAATATGCTTTCATAATTTCTTTGATGACATGAATTAATTTCCTCATCCATATTTAATTTTATAACGGCACAAAGAAGATAAAAGCAAATACTTAAAAATATAAAATACAATAGAATTAATATTCAAGTAATCAGTTTCAGATAAAACATAATGGAATTAACTATAAAATATGAAATGTTAGTCTTTCAAGCAAAAATAGTTTAAGTCAGCTAAAACTTGCTTTAAGTTTTTTTCACATGAGAATAGTTAGAATATTCTTAAAAAACTTTAAATTCTTAATTTATTTTTATATTTAACATTTTTCACCTCATAAAAAACAAATACTATAAAAAGAATTTGTACATTTTTGTAAAAAGTGTAAAGGAATAAAGCTCATTGAAGAATAGATGTTTATGGATGTGAAAAAGTGAATAAGAAATATTGTTTGTGATATAAATTTTATTTAAAATACATATTAAATATTAGATAAAATATCCTTTGTTATGTTTAGATATAATTTTATTACAAATAAAATATATTAGTAGTATTATATTAACATGCAAATTTATTACAAAGTACACAATTTTCATTTCTTTCTATACAACTGCCAAAAACTTTCCAACGAACTTAGAAAAGAATAACTTTAACAGAATGTCAAAATGCAGGCAGTAAATTTGAATTACCTTGCAAATTTAGTATATTGATGGAGATTTTCCAAAAATGGAAGATTAGTTTTCTACCCATGATCAACTACATCCCACGCGAAATTCACACATTGACCTGAAATAACATTGTAAATACTCAATTTGTTTCAGTTTTTCTTGTAGTTGTCTTAACCTTTTTTTTTTTTTTTTTTTTATCCTACGCCCGACCTTGGTTTTTCAACCATCAGTCTCTGTCGGGCAGCCCAATACAATCTTGAGGTGAATGAAAAGTCATCTTCCGCAGAATTTTCTTCTCCACACTCTATCAAAAGCGGTTTTAAAGTCTATAAAGACTGCCACTGAACTGTGTTTCTGATGAAAACCATCCTTAATCAGCTGTGTAAGTCTAGCCACTTGTTCAACAGTATTTCTGTTTTTTACGAAAGCCTGCTTGTCTATATGACAGGCAAGAATAATTTTCCAAATAGAATTTGAGCCTTACCGAAATCAAGCGCTCTGTCAATTTACAGGTAGCGCTTGTGAGAGAGATAGGTCGATAGCTAGAGATATCCCCAGGATCTTTACCACTCTTCAGGATCGGAATAACTTCGGCCTTACGCCACTGACTTGGAAGGCCCCTGGTCTAAGACATATTAATTATGTTAAGCAGTCCATCCAAAGAGCCCTCTCCCAAGTTCACCAGGAAATCTGATAAAATATTATCCGGTCCGGGACTCTGGATAACCTTGGGAGATTATTTTCTAAATATTGCTAACATTAAAATGAGGATGATCATGATCATATGAGCGTTTATTTTTATAACTGAATTACTATACTTTTTCAGTTAATTTAGAAATGGTCTTAGTTTAAAATTAAGGATTTGTCGATAACTTTTTTCACTTAAGCAATTTGTTAATTATGTATATTATAATTCATAAGATCTAAAATTGAACTTAAAATAATATATATGCATTATTTTACGAAAATGTTCTACTGTCGCTTTAGTTTATTCAGTATCTTTGAAAATCATGGCACACAAAGGATACTCAATTACCAGTAAATAATATTTGCTCTAGAAAGCTTTTCATTTTTCAGATACGAAATGATAAAGAGGTTTTAGTGTGTGCGACTGATCTTCACATTTATAATGAAATTGATATTATCATTCGTGATGCTTCTCAATCACAAAAAGTTAGATATTTTCCTTAGTGAAGAGATTGATTTCTTTCATGGTACGATTCCTTTTCTCATTCATGTTGATATTGACTTTCTCCTTCATGAACAAATTTATAATTTTATTTACAAGATTTACTTTTCTCACTCAAGATGAGTGAAATAAATATTTCCTTTCATGATGAGATTCAGGAGAAAATCAATATTCTCACGAGATTGAATCACATCATGCAGCTTGATAATTTTCTTAATTATGAGCAGACTCGTGTTCTTATGCATGATGATATTCATGTTCTCATTTTTGATGACATTCATAAACTCTTCCAAGATATGATTTTCTTCACAAGATAGATAGATACTTTTATTCATAATAAATTCATATCATTAAGAATGAAATTTTTTTTTCAATATTTATTCATGAGGATATTCATATTCCTATTCATGTGTTGAAATTCATATGTTTATTCATGAATACAGCTTGTTGTTGATTTTATTTATTATGTGAAATGGACATTTTATGTAGAAAAATCTCCTGATGAAAGAAATGTTGCAAGGAAATCAATTCTGATTTTTTGGTTATTTCAAGAAATAAAATAATTTTGGATGTATTTGCAAATTTTTGTGGCTTTCCATATATACAGTGGCAATTAAACAAAGATATTGGCATACCTGCTAACTTTCAGAAAAGTATTTCAGTAAAACTTTTCAGTTTTAATCCGTGTGACTAAAGAAAAAAATTATACCTCTACCATTTCTTTTTCCCATCTATAGTTTTTCAAGCTAGAGGCTTCCTCCATCCCCCACCCCCGATAGAAAAAGGGTTTGACATGTGCATTTCGGAGCTTCTGCAACCACACAGTCCGGGAAGTTATTTCTCTCTTCCCACAGATGGGTTGAATGGGGTGCTAATTTCCACTTCTCACCATGGCTAACGAGAAAAGATCGCCATTATGTGCTAAGATTTAAAAAAAAATTTAAAAAATTTTTTACAAGAAAGAAACGCGTAAAATAATTTATGCTATCAGTAAAAGCGTAAAACCTGTGGATCTTGTGTAAAATTTACGCACGATGCGTAAAAGTTGGCAGGTCTGTATTGGCTATTTATAAAATTATCTAGGGAATTAATTTTACTAGATTCAATAAATTGTATAGAAAAATTATTCAAAATTATTGTGGCATATTATCTTGGATCAGGAGACAACTTTTCTAACCTAAACACATTACTATACTACAGAGTATCACAAGATTTTCAATGATAAAAAATATACGTCCATATTAATTTGAATTATTAAGTAATACAAACAAAACTGATTTTTAAAGAGTTCATAGCAGCTGAGCTTGGCCTTGGTCTGATTTAGACACTTCACACTTTGTGGCAATCACAAAAATTTGGTCAAATCAGAATGACATGGTTTATGAGATAGATAATTACAATCCTTTCAGTTAAAGCCATTTGAGAGGTACTGAACTCTGATAAAAATCTATTTGGCCATCTGTTACTTGTTGGATGGTGAAAATCACATAAAAATTAATATTTGTTAACACTCTGAAAAACATTCTAAGACTTAAACTGTTTCAGTTCAGGCACCAAATAAAACAGTCAATAAAATATTTATCAAATGGTTTTTCCTTTCAAAATAAATAAAATGTTTTGTTTGGTTAAAACAAACACCGAAACATAAATGGACAAGTTAATGATATTTCCCCAATTTTATTCCTGAAATAATCATATGAATAATGAATATGGATGATAAATCATTTTTAAAATAACCTATAATAGTAAACTATGTAAGCTTTCATTATAAGCACTTTTGATTTTGTGACCAAATATCAAAATAGATTCACCCTTAAAAATAATTTTGGGGCAATGAAAATTAAAGCTTTTTAAAGTTACAGACAGATCCTTAAAAATATAAGTGCATGTTATAATAACTATTAAAACCTTTACTACTAAAATAAGGGCTTCTACTGCATTTTCTTTAAGCCTCTAGATTGAATATAAAACTTAAAGTATACATAAAATCATTAAAACATTAAGTACACTCCGAATTATTGGGTAGATGTTTTACAAATCAGCCTAATAACTCAGGGTATTATGAATCCAAAATTATGATCAGCAGCACTTCCGTTCTTCATCTTGCAGAAATACTACAGTGAGAATTGAAATTTAATGAGGAAATCCATTACTTATCTCAAGAGGGGTAACATAAACATAGCTTTAATACAAGACATTATATATTACTCTGAAGTCCCTGTTCCCCAACTTTATTAGTTTCTAAATCACAGTATTTTAGATCTAATCTTAAACTTAAATATAAGTGTTAGATATAGTCAGTTCCTATGACTATTGAAAATTATTAGGTTGATACTACTCATAGCCATTCGACAATTATTATATTTATCTTTTCATACCTAATAATTTAATTTTGAACAAGGAATTGACATAAGTATTTTTATTTAAACTAGTAACTTCTAATGTTATAAGATTTCACAATATATTATTTTTGTACAAAGTTAATCTCTGTTAAACTGTAGCATATGGAATGCTTTTAAATATGAAGTTCGATTCAAATTTTCTTCAAAATGTACCGTTTATCACTATTCAAACATAACTTATCTCCATCACTGAACTAAGTAATAATTAGTTTTAACAGCTCAAATGGTTTCATTTAACATTATGCTAAAAACTAAGTTTATCATGGTTCAAGATTAAACAATTTTTGGCTAATCATATATTCCTTAGAATATCACTCTTACCATAAATGATAAACTCAAATGACTGTTAAAAATGAGCTTAATTGAAGTTTGGTTTGGTTTGGTTTCTTTGTCGCTCAACGGTCATTTTTTGCACATGAAGGCTAATTAGACCGGGACTTACGGTTTAAAGTGGATTCCGAACCACTACAAACATCCATGCCCAAGGTGGGATTCGAACCCACGAACTGTTGAACCGAAGGCAAGAGCGCTAACCATTCTGCTGCCAGCTCGGCGAGCTTAATTGAAGAGCTTTCATTCCAAATACTTAAAGGCTAAAATAATATAGATTTCTTATTTTTCTCAAAACAAGTAAGGAAGTTATTTATAAGCAAAGAATAAACATATAATTATAATCAATTTTTTTAATCAAACATTTGGAAACTTATTGAAATATTGAAAATGTTAATTAAAAGATATATTGCAACCACATAAAAGGCTTTTATGATTGCAATAATTTTTTTTCTTTAAATATTTTTTTTAATTTTTTAACTATTGCTTGCATAACTGTATTAAGTATCTTGGTATTCTCAAACTATATAAATGGATCGAGAGATTCCAACTTGCATTATGAATACACACAAATGATACTAATCATATTTAATTAAAAATAATTCAAAATTTATTTTAAATACCTAGTGATGTTACAAATATGACAGATGACTTTATATGATGTTACAAAATGTAAACATTTATTAATGTATGAAAATGGAGGTCATTTAAAAAAAATAGGTCTAGTAATGTTGTGGGAATCCTCCTGCACCTGTTTGTTGAGGATTTCCAGCTCCAGAATTATAATTCATAGAAGACTGCGATTGTTGAACTCCACCACCGCCCATATGTGACTAAAATTGGAAAATAAATAATGTAAATGAATAATATGGAACTTTCGTTGAAAAAAATTATTCCCCAACAAATGAATTATATTAATAACATGTTAAAAAATGTATAAATAATTTGATATTCTTAAAAATTAAATTTATGTTTTCATAATGTTGAAGCAAACAAGAAAATTAGCATGAAAATGTTACTCTAACTCATACATTCCTTAAATACTGAGACAATAATAAGATATTCAAATTTAAAATTACATATTGCATTTTTAAAATAATGAAATTTTTTAGATATTCTAAGTCTGGTATTTAAGGAAGTTTCCCTGAAACACACTAATACATTTGAATAATATACTTTGTAATTATACAGATTTTAGTGGCTTGTAGTGAATAAGGAATTTCAACTTTACATGTGTCTCTCTCTACAATGAACAACAGAAACTTTCTAAGTTTAGTTGTGAAAAGTTATACAATTTTAAATAAATTGTTCATTTGACACAATTATATTCTAAATTAATTTTAAACACATTTACAGTCAACAAAATACAATACTTTAATCATTATAAATGAAAATAAATATTTGAGAAATATATATTAAAATGAGATAATATATTAAAATGTAAGCTGGATGTAATATTTAAATATTAAATTTCACAAAATAAAATTATTAAAGATATAAAGCAATTAAAATAAAAATATGAATTTCTGCTGGCTGACTTTGAATTGTATTTCTACAGAATGTTGCCTGTTAAAATTAATTTACAAATAAAATTAAATCATTTAAAATAAATTAATTACTTAAATAACTTATTGTGAAACTGAAAAGAATCCTTATGAAAGAATTTCTGTTAAGATTTAGATTTGACTACTATGATTACAGATAATAGTTAAAAATAAATTTATTCTGATATCATTATGAACACATTAACAATTTAATATTAATTTTCAATTATTTACAAATTTATCCTTTTCGCATTTCTATTTTAATAAAATACATTCCTGTATAACAAATTGCAAATTTCATCTGGAAATCAGTGCAATAAGATTCTATTGTAAAAAAAAAACTATAAATACTTAACAACAATTCTATATTAATATAATAATGCCTATATCAATATAAAATGACAAAATTTTCAACTCAATTCAATTTTATTTGATTTTTTTTTCATCATCTCATTTTTTCAACATTGAATTACATGTTTTCCACCTGAGAAATAAATAGACTTAAACATTCTGTGGGGATCATACTCAAATTTCAACATTTGACTTTAGAAAAATTAATTTACATTATGTGCAAATGATAATTTATAAATTTTAATGTAATTAATAATTTAAAATATTTTGTTGACATAATAAACCTCTTAACAAAAGTTATTCACTAAAATTAAAATGCTACACTAGAGTTTTAAGAAGACAATGAATATAGACACTTTTCTTTTCTGATAGAACATACAAAATTATTTCTATTATAAAAAAAAACAAAAAATATTTTTACAATCTAGAAAAGAAATGTTTGCTACAGTTACACACAAAAGTAATAAAGTAAAATGATGTAAGCATTAAATTTTGATATTCCATGTTCTTGAATAAAATTAAAAATGAAATTTTTCTATGAAATATTTAAACAGGATCAAAAGCAAGTACAAAATAATTGTTGACATTTCAAAAGCAAATTTGTAGGATCAAGATTAACAATTTTGAATCATCAAAAAGTCAACTTTTTTATATTAACAATTAATATTAATAATAAAAACAAATGCAAATATTTTAACTGTTTTATGAAAGTCAGAAAAATTTATATTCAACTAGAAATAGAACAATTACAGTAAAAAACATAAGAATTATGACTTTAAAATCATTGATTTAGAACTTAAAATAATCTCATTAATTTTAATTGCACCTTTTTTCTACATTTGAGTAAATTTTATTACACAATTTTTACACTTTCATGTAAATGCATGAAAGTTGAAAATATGATCTTCTCTGATAAATCTTATCACTAATTTGAATAGTGCAAGTGTAGCAGAATTTGGTAGGTAAATGATGCAACAGTTGCAAGAAATTTTTCACTATTTCATTCGAAACTATTAAATAGATAAAAACTATTCCCAATTTTTGTTTCAGAAATTAGAGTTCTTTTGTAAAAAAATTACAGTCACTTGTAGAATAGAAAGTAAATGTTATACTAATTTATAGAATATTACAAACAATGAAATAATTCTTACTGATTTCCAACAGATAAAGGCTGCAGTGTTTCCTTATTCAACACTAATACGATGTTACTCCTTACCATCTTAGTACATTGCCAAAGATTTGGCAGCATTGTTTGTATAATAGCTAAAAGAAATCCTGATGAGCACATGTAATAGTTTGCATTGCAAATTATAGTAACCATTCAAAAACAAATGCTTATATCATAATACGTTGTCCAATGAGTTATTGAACACTTTTTCACAAATCATGAAGAGAAAAGTGTCAACACTATAAGTGGCTAAGGATACTTATATATTCTTCAATAAAAATTTAAAAAATGAATATTGGCACTATTTTCTCCCCTTTTGTTCTTCCATTTAGCAATGGACCTCAAAATTATACTTATAATCTTGCAGTTCATCATTAAATGTAAAATTTTCTTCTCAAACAATTTGACTATTAGAATATTCCTTGAATATTCTATAGCAAACTACTTAAAACTTTGACTACTTGAGTCCCCCACCCACTTAAATTTAACCTTAAAACAAACAGTAATCATTATAACTAATAAAAAAATTGTTAAAATTGATAAAACAAATAATTTTTTCTCATATATATTCTCTATGAGAAAAAATTAATTACTTTTAACAATCTATTTCAAACAATCTTGTAAGTGCATAATTTCGTCAACAATTTTGGAACTATACATTTTTAAAGATTTACCAACAAACAAAACTACACGAATTTTACATCATAAATATATCCAATGTACAAAGAAATTTCTTAAAGTCTTAGAAAAGGAATTAAATACTTTTCCTATATTATTAACTTTACAGTACCTGTGATGAAGCAGCAGATGTAGTAGTAGGAGGAGGGGGAGCCATCCTAACACGTTTTGCAGTAGGACCATGATTGTTATTATCTTGATTTCCCTGATTATTATTGGCATTTGTCTAGGAAAAAAGACTTCAATATCACTTATTGAACATTTCAATATTTTCTTAAGAATTATGCACAAAAAATAGAAAAGAAAAATTTAATAATTAAAATTAATAAAATTAAAATAAACTTAATGTGTATATATTCATCTGCTGTGTATAAAATATAAAAATACCTATAAAATTAAATCTATAAAAGAAAGTTAAGTTACATGACATAAAATTAAGTTACATACATTAAAATTTCATTTTAATATTATAAAAAGGCACTGTAACAAAAAATTACACAATAGTTTAGCAAATATAATTTTTTAAAAATTCAGGAAATTACTTTTTTTCATGCTTACATTGTTCACAAACTTAAATAATGTTAATTTTTAAAACAATGCAGAATGATTATATTTTTATAACATAATTTAGAATATTCAATTTTTTAAATGATTTAAGAAGAGTGCAATTTTTAAGGTTAAAAAGATTTTTAATTCTTGTAAATAAACATTCCTGAAAATTTTTAGGATAGCTAATAATTTGAAAATAATACTTTTATGTCAATTTAGAAGCTGACAATTTGAATTTTTATATTATTAATCTATGTTATAAATCAACATTTTTTATACTTTAGTTGTTTTCCAAGTGATTATTTGCATGGAATATACTAAATCATTTTGTTAAAACTACTTCATGCAGCATTTTTCAAACATCCTTCAACCAATTTATATCCAGCAGTTTTTTTAAAGAAAAAAAAAACGAAAAAACATCTATAAAAAATAATTAGTAATAACTATTGTCTTAAATATTTTATCTCATAAATAAATAAAAAAATTAATGTCTTTAAATATCAAAAAATTTTAAAACTTCTAAGACCAATATAAAAAGCAATATTAAATGTTTAAATATTTTATTCCATTTAATTGTATCATAACTTTTCCTGCCTTAAGAAGGAAATTGGCTAATAGAGTTTACACAAAAATTGGAATAATATAATAAAACCCAAAAAACTTAAATATAAAAATAATAAAAATTATAAACTTTCAACGAAATTTTAAAGAATTTCCAGGTATACTGCATGTGATTGAGATGTGACAGTAAAATGCTATTACGGTGAAAAACTATAGCCTGGATAATAACTCAAATGAATATTAACTTAACCTTTGTCTGACATTCAATGAGTATTTTTATACATAGATAATAAAACATTGCTAGGTTTTATACAGTTTGAACTTTTTTAATAAGAATTACTGACATTAATTAAATGCAAAAGAGTAAAATAAATATTTTACTTTCTCATCAAAAAACACATTACATAAATATCTCACCCACAATGATCTTATTTCTATTATAAATTTGTTTATAAGATTTTATACTGATACATGAAGTTCTGATTTTGAATTATATGACCAAAGGTTTGCTATAATAATAGTTAACATATTATATTTGAATTTGTGAAATTCATTAAGAATATTTACATTATTTCTGTGGAGCAACATAAAATATTTTTGTGTTTCTGTGATGACGTTTTACACTTTACTGAAAAATAGGTACAAGGTTTCCTAATGCTGAACAATCAACAATAAAGTCATTAAGTCCTGCCATCTGGCACAGAAGACAAAAGCAACGCCATCTTATATAATGAGGCCCTTAGTGGATGTGTCATCATATCCCAGTAAGTGGATCCTCATAATTTAGAAGCAGGGACCAAGCAGAATACTTACTTGCCACCTCAGAGGTATCTTTTCACTTGGAGGACATTGCAACAAAAACCTATTTTATGTGTCCTAGGCTTCACTAGCAAACACAACAGATCTATGGCTGAGTCTCTATATAGAATTCATTATTTTCTCATCACCATAATCCCTTTCCCAATTGACAATTATTGGGCACAAATGTGCTAATATCTTTGATTGACCTTGTTTCTATCACATAACACATCTAGAGTGTCAGATTAAACAAATAAATATATTAAAAACATGAAAAGACAGAAAATATTTAATATTTTTATTGACAAAATACCAGAATTTATCACTGATTCTTTCTTTTTTTTTTTTTCCTTTCATCTAATATTAAAAATTTAAAAATATACAGAAGAATGAATGATAGTGTATTTATTTTAAGTTATATTCCATTACCTAAAGTGAGTAAAGTTTCCTCATGGACTATGGCATTTTTCAATTTATAATACTTTTTCACAAAAAAAGTAAAATAAAAGCAGCTGACTAATACAAAGCTAAAAAGTTAAGCAGCAGATGTTTTTAAAATGTAAAAGAAATATACCAATCCTTACTAAGACAACTTAATTATCAACTAAAATAGTTAAAGTTGTATACAATATTTAATTAGATTTTGTTTTTCTAGTAAGATAATAACAATCTTGGAAAAATTATACAAACAAAATAAACATAACAAAAATTAAAGATTTATTACATGTTTATATTCAAATTTTAATAGTTTAATTAAATTGCTAAATAGCAGTTATCAATATAAATGTAAATTAATTCTTTTTCTAATTTAAATTAAAAAATATGCTTTGCTATTGTACACACAGTTACAACATATGAGGCTAAAGAGTTATTGTCTTTTTTTATTTTATAAAATGCTACAAAAATTTAAATTATTTCATGTTATTGCATATATTTATGTAGCCCACTGAGCATATAAAAAATTTAATTATAAAAAAGAAACGATTACAAAATTTTCAAAAAGTGATGATTTGTTTTAAATTATAAATGTTGACTTCTTACTTTATAGTTTTTAACTGTAACACAATAAATGAGAATTATGTTTTAGATTGCACTTTCAAAAATGATTTTCCATTATAAATAAAACCTCAATTTTTAATCCATTCATCTTGAAAATCTATCAAGTGTTTGAATTTGTGACTTTTGATAATTTCCATAGCCATTACTAAAATATTTAAATAAAATTTATTTAATAATTTTAATAGGAGCTATTTGTGGCACAATGATAACAATATTTAGCCACAGCAGTTACATACAATGAATACAACATAAATAGGTTTACAAAAAAATTATTTTTTATAGATCATTTTAACATAGATATTGCTAATATCCAACTTAATCATTATAAATGTCATTTTATATGTTATAAACCTATATTACCTTGCTTGCATCAGATTTATCTTCCTGGTCATCATCCGTTAAGAATTCTCTTTTTGGATACGGGATATGATAACCAGAAAAAACACTGAAAAGGAACATTTTTAATGCAAGAGTTTTTATGACTGAATAATATGAAATAAAGTTTCTATAAATATTATTTTGAAAATTATAGTAGATTATTTAATGTGTATCAATTCAAGATTATTTGACAAATTTAAGAGTCAGGGGATGAAGTTAAAAGTCTCTAATATGGAACCTTGAGATACCCTTTACTTAATACACATTAAAAATTAAAATTCATAACTGTCAATTCATAATGACAGTTATGAATTTAATTTTTGCTTATCAAAATTGATTCACTTTCCAATAAAAAGTGGGTAAAATTAATCAAGTACAAAAATCTATTCCAATTAAAATAAAATAATTATTTCTAATTTGTTTCTTTTTGGGGGGGGGGAGTTATTCAATTCAATTCTTTCTTTTGACAAATTAAGGTTCCCAGAAAATATATTAATTATAAAAAATATCATTTAACATTCAACATATTTACTGTAAAATATACAAAACTAAGTTTATTCTTGTTATAATAAAATATATCATTCTTTGAAAGGAAGTACGATAAAAATGAATCATTCTGAAAGAAAGTTTAGTCTTATCTCTTCAGTAGGTCAATAAAACTGAGTACCAAATATGCTTGAGAACTAAACACATGGGCATCAAACTAACTATCTAACCGAGACATATATTTCACATCAAACAGTTCTCAGTCAAGAAAGCAGATGTGAGCACTGTATAGGATCATAGGAGCTGTTGTGACACTGTTTAGTTAGTTTACATATAATATAAAATGCCATGCAAAACATTTCACCAAAAAAAACTATTATAACATATTTTACCTTAGATTTGGCAATAAATTACTAAATGATTTATATTATTAATGACATGTTTTATTTACTATAAAATATATTTCTGCCAAAATTTTAAAAAAAGATGTTTTAGTAAATGGATGTTAGAATTTTTCACTGATAGCTGATTTGGCTTTGGAACCATTTGAAAAGGAAGAAATAAGATAGACTAATGAAATTTCTCAGAAGTATTGTAATCATTGTGATGTCATAATCTGTAGTTTCAATTTAATTATAAAAAAAATATGTTTAGATCCATAAAACTAAAAAATTAAGTTAGATTCCTAGGCTAAATTTAGATTCCTTCATGAACATGAATATAAAAACCATAGCCAATGGCACAGAAATCTTACCCTTCATTTAGATTAATGAAATTTAGTTAATCAGCACTAATCTGTAACATGTATTTCATCACTTACATCAATTTGACACCAAATATATCTCACACTAATCGTTGAAGAAGGGCATCCTGAAGAAAGATAAAGTTAATCTGAAATTGTGGCTATAAAGAATTATCACCAGCAAAATAGTGTCTTTAAGATAAAAGAAACAAGATTTAGACATCATTAATGATCATAGACAACTTAAACACAAAATGAATATTATGTATTGCACATATATTCTAGCTTTTCAACAAAAAAATTAACAAGTGGATCCTCAGACAGTTTATTTCCTTTACTACATCTAATTGGTTGTTATAATGTTGAATACATTGAGACTGGTACATATTTATTTTATATATTACAACCTTGGGGAGAGATCAATGGAATACATAAATGTCTCAGTTAAAGGCAAATTTTATAATTATAAGAAGTCTCTTACAAACGAGATATTTTACTTGAAATGATCAGAGCTAGTCTCTTAATCTTGAAAGAATTTATAGCAGCTGTTCAGAAAACAATCAATGATACAAGTGAAAAACCTTTCAATATAATTCAAAGAATTCTTTTTAGTAAATGTAAAATTTTGGAAAAGTGTTTTCTGTAACAAAATAGAAATGGTATCCTTCAACAATTTAAAAAAGTGAGCAAAACTCTAACTATGAGTGAAGCACTCTGCATAATCAGTGAACTCTTATAAATATCTAATTATACCTCTAAGTTAAAAAAAAAAAAAGATATATTGATCATTATGAATCAAATTCTATCAAATCTATGAGCATCAGCATAATTTTCTGTACCTAGCTCAGAGTTGAGCTATACCAGTTAGGAGAGACTACTGAGAGAAAACTGGCATTTCATAGTTTAGAATCAGGAACCAGGCAGACCTCCAATGACACACCTAGGAGACACATGTGAAATAAAGCCATTCAAGTTGTTCAACCTCACAATTTATAGGAATAAACTCACAATCCAACAAAAATCTGAGAAAAAAATATGAAAATAACAAATATAATAATTTCCTTATCTCATTTCTAATTTCCACATGAGATTAACTTTCTTCTAAACAAACAGGAACTGGAAAAGTAACAAATGCTAACATCTATAATTTTATATATACAAGTGATTATCAAAATAATGGAAACACTTGAGAATAAAAGGGACATTTAAGAATTTGCTTCGTAAACATTAAAATATAATCTTAGCTACCAGATTTTTTAATATAAAAAATACATATATTAGATTGTATGAGAGAATTTTAGCAGAGTTGTCTACGCTTTGGATTTCTGTCAAAAGCGTAAAATGTCAGACCTCTCAGATTTTCAGAGGTCAAATTGCAGGAGCGCGACTAGCTGGAGCAACAGTGACCGAAACATCCCAGCTCTTAGGCGTTTCTAGAGGTACGGTGTCTAAAGTCATGACAGCATACACACAGCGTGGAAAGGCAAGCTCAGCAAAGCAAAATAGTGGATGGAAGGAGAAGCTGAATGAAAGAGACCAATGGGTATTAAACCGGATTGTAATGTCTAAAAAGAAAAAAACTGCATCCAAAGTGACTGCAGAGGTCAATCAGCATCTGGATTGTCTTGTGTCAATCATTACAGCTAGGAGATACCCTCATAAAGAGAACATCTACGGCAGAACAGCAATTACCAAGCCACTTGTCACAGATACTAATGCCAAACGTCGAGTAGCATGGTGCCACAACCACAAAACCTGGTCAATGTTTAAGTGGAAGACTGTTATATGGTCAGACGAATCATATTTCATACTTTTCCCCAAAACAGGACAGGTAAATGTCTGGAGAACACCTGCACAAGCGTATGATCCTAACTACCTCCTTCCAACAGTCAAGCATAGAGGTGGATCAGTCATGGTATGGGCATCCATGTCATGGTTTTCTGAGGATCCAATCGTAACCATGAAAGGAAGGTTTGGTTTGTTTGTCGCTCAACGGTCATTTTTTGCACACGAAGGCTAATTAGACCGGGACTTACGGTTTAAAGTGGATTCCGAACCACTACAAACATCCATGCCCAAGGTGGGATTCGAACCCACGAACTGTTGAACCGAAGGCAAGAGCGCTAACCATTCGGCTGCCAGCTCGGCCATGAAAGGAAGGATCACTGGAGAGAAGTATAGAGAAGTTTTAGCTAACCAGGTCCATCCTATGATGCAAACTTTGTTTCCTGCAGGAGATGGAGTTTCCCAAGAGGAGAATGCCCCATTCATGCAGCCAAAGTTGTCCAATTATGATTTGATGAACATGAGGATGTTGTGGAACATTTAGCTTGGACCGCAGTCCCCAGACCTGAATATAATTGAACCGTTGTGGTCTATTTTAGAGCTTTCAATCCGGAATCGATATCCTCCACTGGCATCTCACATGAAACTTTCACAATATCTTCATGAAGAATAATACAATATTCCTCTAAACTATGGGTTCCCAAACTTTTTTTCTCGTGGACCACTTTCAAAGATTTACCATTTTCGGTAGACCCTTTGCTGCTACATTTCTACAGGATTCCCAAAACTCCTAAAAAATATCACCCTAAATTAGGGGTATTAAGAAGAAAGAAAAGTAGCACACACATTTTCTTTTATCCTTTTTATTAAAATAATACTTGTTATACAAAATTATAAACATTTACTATTACAAACAATCAACAATTGAGAAAAATCAACAATGAACTCTTAAATGTAAATCAACAATAAAAAATAGTCATACTTTTAATTAGATGGATGTACTTGATGAATTGACAGCAAATTATCAATATTTGGCTTCAGTTTTGTAAGAAGTAATCTCAAATCTCCCAATTCTGTGATGTTCAATCTGCTCCTATTTTTATTTTTTGTTAACAGGATGGTAACGGCACTAAAACTTCTTTCGACAAGATATGATGAGGAAAACACACTATCAAAAATTTTCTCGCAATTTCCCACAGCCCAGGATATTTTTCGGAGATTTCTGCCTGCAGCCAAAATGTTTGATAGCCTTTTCTAAATTTCACTTTCAGTTCCTCCTTGGTGCTGAACTCAAGTAGCTCTTGTAATACCACATTCGCCTCTTCCATTTCATCAAATGGGCATATGATCCATGGTGGTATTTCTATCGTCAGAAGATCTTCAAATCTATTTTTGAAGTCACCATACAAGGTATTTAAATGTTGAATGTAAGTATGAATATCCTCATTAAGACATTCTATCTGTGACAAGTGCGGAAACTGGGAGAATTCACGCCTAAAATAGATGGCAAGCACAGTGCAAGTCGCATTTCATCCCTTTGCAGGTCTAAACAAGTATACCAGACGAGCAGGCGCATGCGCGGCACTTTGCAATTCTCGACATGTGATGTACACTTAAACTATAATCTATTGTTCTATTCAATTCTGTATTTGAACTGAGTCTTGAATATTTTTGAATATCTACCTAGTGAATGATGCTACCTGTCTATGTTGATAGGTAAATCTAGGCAAAAATTTTTGTAGTTCTTTATTATGAAAACCAGAAAATTTTTTGTGGACCCCACTTACAACTTGTGAACCCCTGTTTTCTTTTCATGTCTACATGGACTCCCGTGTGGTCTCCTATGGACCCCTGGGGGTCCACCTGGACCACTTTGGGTACCTATGCTCTATTCAGAATTTGACGATTTGATTCCCAGGCGAATCCAAGCTGTATTACATGTCAAAGGCGTCCTATTAGTAAATGATTCCTTCAAAATCTAGGGCATTTCCATTATTTTGATAACCACCTGTATAAATAAGAGCCATAAAATTTATTAACACCTTATTGGTCTACCTAAATTGTCAAGACATTTGAAATGTAGTCATTTTGAATCAGTACATAAAGATAAATAATGCTAAAGGCTAAACATGACTTCCTCCGAAAAGAATCATCCCTCATGAGAAAAACTTGTAAAAATTAAAACAAAAATACCATTGAAACTTTATCACTATCAATATAAAAATTGCAAATCTTAAAATGCTCCATTTTATTAACAAGATATTGATAGAAGATTTAGTGAATAACATTCTAATTTGCATGCTAGGTCAAGTAATGATCAGGCAAATTGAGGCAGAACAGCAGTCAAATACTGTAAGCAAAGAGAATTTAAACAATCACACTACAAAGGAGGAATGAACTTATAAAAAATTTTAAACATGAAACTTTTTGGTTTACAGCTTTATCAAAGTACAGATGTTGGACTTGGGCAATCAAATTCAAATGCAATCAAGAGAAATTTTATTGAGAAAACAGCTTTAAATATATGTTGGCAGTGACAATTTTTTAAACTACCAATAAATTAATATAAAAAGTAGAAAAGAACAAGTCTTTGGATAATTGTAAGAATAGATGGGAAAATGTTTTTAGGATAAAGCAAAAACTAAAAATTTTACTACTTCTCTTTAAGAAAAAAACAGGAGTACAAATAAAAAAAATCTAAAATAATTTCACTTTTTAAAGCTTAAGAGCAGAGGGATCTCCAACTTCCTTGGTTCCACGATTTTTTTTAAACGATTGTTAGTAACCATCAAATCATCTTCCACAAGACTAGTATTCTCTATTAGTAAAATTTGTAAAGAAACATGCTTGATTATTTTATTGACAGTGATGCCATGGCAATGAATAAATATAATTGGATAATGAACTGATTTCTAGAGCATTTTATTTCTATTATCTTGATAAGTCATTATATATCGTGTGCCCTAAAATAAAAACAGATACAGATGAAAACTTTCAGGTTCAAGAGATGTAAGGATGAAGTAAATTAACTTTCTTTAATTCTGTACTTTTCTTCATATTCTAAATTTTTAAAGATAGCTTGCACAACAAAAAATTTTTACACGTTCAGAAGTTTCCCCAGTAAGAATGCCTGCTATCAATTGATAGTGATTACAAACAATCATGTTCTATTAGCATGTGGTAATAAATATAGTCCATTTAAATTTGCAAACATATACCATTAAAATGAAATATTAGTTTTATGTGAAATTAATAAAATAAGAATAGTTTATTATTGTTCCAGAACTATTCAGAAGTTAGAACACATTTGAATGAATAATAAATTACATACTCATACCTACCAACCTTGGAGGAAAGAAAATCAGTGATTCTACTGATTTTGAGCAAAAATATCAGGAGAGACTACTAGCGACATTTTTGCTTGAAACAGAATAATTAAAATGGTAGTACCATAAAAAGACAATTTTACTCTTTAGATTATACAATCTGAGATGATTTATGTTAAAAATATCTTATGTTAATCTTAATTTTTTAATAAAATATTCATCAACTTTATAAAGGAACCCTGAAAGATTAAAGAATAAACAACATGTAAAAAAATAAACATTAACATTTATGTTCCAATATTTATTTTACAGGGCAACTTTTACAACACTAATGCAATTTTTATAAGTATTAACCATATAAAATTACATTAGAACATAAAATACATTTCTAAATTTAATTCACAAACACTTTTATGGAAGGGGATATTTTCCTAATTAAACTAATAACTAAAATATTCCTCCTAATTGAACTGTTTACGTAAATAGGCACCTGATGTCTGCTCTGAATGTTCACTATATGATCGCCAATTCATACGAGACTTGGCAGCCTAATAGTTACAGCGTCATCCTTCCAGGGGGACTCAAAACTCAGAGGAACATATTTAAATAATAATAATTATATATATATATATATATATATATATATATATTAATGCGTCATCTGTTGAATATTTAAGCTCCTAAAACAATTCAATAGACTTTTTTCCGGCAAAATATTGGCTGTTTTTAAATTTTCTACTGAAATTTGCTTCAATAGATTTTCATACATTATCGGGAAATTGGAAGAAATGACAAAAAATCAGGATTTTCCTGATAAAATCAGTAGAGTTGACAGCTATGCATACTGAAAGAAATGTAGCTTTAAACTATGTTATAAGAAATTATTTTTAGAGATAGAATTATTTCTACAGTTGGAACAAATAAAAATTTTTGCATGTCCTTGTTACTGTCAAATATTCTAACACTGATACTATACTAAAAATCACAAGTTAAAAAACTATGGATGTAAATATTTCTTAAAATTTTATTCCAAATTCAATTTCAGTTTATCATTTATTTGTAACATTATATTTATAACATCTTTTATAATAACATCAGTTTTGAATTAAATTGTTAAATACCTGCACAAATTTTAATTAAAAATAAAAACAAGATAAAGTTATCTAAGAAACTTACTCTTGTGTAGGCAAAGGATCTTCTAGAAAATAACTATCTTGCATAGCTAATTCAGAAGTAATACGTTTTGTTGGATCCATTAGTAGTAACTTTTGTAACTTAAAAAAAAATTAATTTTTAAAATAGCAATATTAAAAAATATTTGTAGAATTTAAAATTCATTCAAAATTATACTTTTATTAATTCTTTTTATTCCAAATTTTAGCTTAGTTTAGTTTTTATTTTCTATATTATCAAAAATTTTTAAAATTTAAGCAATATTCTTAATCAGAAATATTATTCCTAAACAATATAAAAATATAAAAACATAAAATATTACACATTTTAAATTGCACATTATAATGTCTATAGATTCATTCAAATGTTATCAAACATTTCAATGTATTGATTCAAGTACAATTATTTATCTTCATTATTTCAAACAATTTTTATAGGAAAAAAATTTAAGTTTTTTAAAATTATGTACTAAATTATTTTAGATACTTATAACTAATCAAACATCTTTAAAAGACAATGCTAAAAACAATTATAAATTCCTAGTCTTTTCTTTTAATTAATATGATTTTAGATACTTTATGACTAAGCAAACATCAAAAGAGAATAGTAGGAACAATACAAATTCAGAATGACAACAAAAAAATTTTTTGGCACCAAAACTCTCTCATTAAATGCTTTACTCTTTAATCTTGTATTATATAATCATTTCATTTAGTATAAAATAAATTTAAAAGGTATACAGTATCAAATTAAAAATAAATTAATATACACCATATTTAATATTGAATAGTTAAATTAGAAAACAGGAACCTAGTTGGAAATATGAAAATGTTTTGAGAAAGAAAATTTATCATTTTCAAAATCAATGTTTTATTTTGAAATTTATTAGACTTTTGATACATGTACTTAGAAAGATAAAATTAATTTTTATAAAAAAATATATATAACTGTAGCACATAATATATTTATATTTAAAGAAAGTAATTCCAATAAATTTGCAAACAATTCAAAAAGAAAACAGATGCTTAAAAGTACAATGATAGCAATTTCTTGTGAGATCTTTGCTTTACAAGCCATTCTCTGTTACAATGGTATTTAATGGTAATGGTATTAAAAGGATTTGAGCAGTATTAATCTTCTCAGATAAAATATTTCAAGGTAGACAAAGCTAATCAAAAAGTTATAGGAAATATTTTAATTTAAAATTTATTTTAATAACATTTTCTTGAATATTAGTAGAAAAATAAAATACTCTAATGTAATTGAATATGAAACAAATGTTGACATTAGTTTAAAAGTAACTAAATTTACTTTGAATATCTTTATATAATAAATATTAAATCTCTAATATCAAGTGAATAATTTTCACTAAACTTTTAACTATGAATCAAATTTAAAAAAACATTTTACATAGCATCAACAATTTAAATATGTCACATTTGTTGTTTTTAAAATTATGTTGAAATAAATTTTACATTTTAACACGAAACATAGAATATGAAAATATCCTTGTCAGAAGTAAATTTCTGTTAATATAAAATTCAAAAATGAAATCAAATGATTATTCAATATAGAAACACAAAAACTTTAAAAATATTAACACTTACTAGCAAAAAGGCTTTACTATCTGGTTTGACTTTATGTTTTTCCATATATTTGGTTAAAGAGCAATTAGAATAACTATGGAAGAAAGATTGACAACATTAGTTGCAAAATATATACTTTTTGGACATTAAAAATACATAAAAATTAGATTTACAAAAAGTAACAATGGATCAAATCAAATATTATTGAGATAAAATAATATCCATCAAAGTTAACTAGCAATAAGCAGCATAACATAATACTATGTAAAAACAAACTAATGCAATAATTATACATATGATTGCATTTAAAAGAAAAATTCAAATATTTTAATTTTTAATTTTAAAAAAGGAAAAACAGATAAAAAGTGGGATATCAAAAAATCAGCATTTTGAAAAGGAAAAAAACACTTACTTTGAACGCTTGAAATCTTTCATTAAAGTAGTATGTTCAGGCATTTTTTTAATATCTTCCCACTCTTTTTCTATATGAAATATAAAATTATGTAATTATGTAATCACAGAAACACTTTTTTATTATTATCTAACATTTAGAAATTGATTTTTTTCATTAAAAATAATTTTGCATGTCCTTCCCATACATATACATTAAAAATTATAAAACCACTAAATTAACAATAATTTTAAAAGTAAAAATTTTTTGTTTAAAAATAAATGACATCCATTAAAAAAGTACATTATTTTCTGTTTTAAAAGGTTTAAATCCATAACTGAAATTTATCTATCAAAAAAATTAAATTTGACAACAAACTGATTTATTTAAATCATAAGCTATTAACAGGATAATGGGCACTCAGATGTTACAAAGAATAGTCAAGATGTCTTTTCAGTAGAACAGTTTTTTCAAGGCTTGTTTCATTTTCAAATGAGTCACTTACTGAAAATGTATGGTTTTCATCAATCAGTTTTATTACTTGCGATTCTCATGCTATAGCTTCTAGAAATTAACTCTGAATGCGCATTCATATAAAGAATGCTTTTCCTGAGGGAAACATTTAAAATATATATATGTTTGACTATATATACCATTATCAGCACTCATTTTAGAAGAAATATTCAATATATTGAGTAGTTACATCAAATACTGAGATATATATATATATATATATATATATATATATATATATATATATATATATATATATATATATATCAATTGAATGTATTTATGTTTTAAATTTAATTATTTATTCACACTAACATAAATTATTCGTGTACTTAATTTCATTTAATTATGGTTTCTCTATGGAGTCACAATTTTTACAAACATGAAAATAAAAAATATCTTAATCCTACTGCAGCAAATTGGCAAACATTGTACAGCTTAAAAAGTGAAGCAGACCACCACTTTCTGCAATACATAGCACAACATGGTTCAATATTGAGTTAATTAGATGTCTGATGTTCTAAGGCAAATGACCCCAGAAATCTTAAATAGTCATCTCCAAATCAAGTATAACATCACTACACATATGGTATTACAATTAGTTCCATACATGCTCCACAAGAAACAAATCAGATAAGCAGACTAGATATGGAAGTATCTGAGCATAATGTAGGCAATTTTGAAAGTTGAACTTATAAAATGAGTATTATCAAGCTAGAAAATTATACTTGGAAGATCATATGGGATGCATCTCAAATTGGTTCAAAGAATGTGATTAACATAACATTGGCTCTTTGAGGCTACATAAACTTTAATTAGAAGAACTGTCATAGGTTATGACCCACAAGACCATTACACAAGTTGTGAAGTATATCATATGAATGCACATGGTATTTTATACATCAATATCCTTGAGAATAGGAAACATTTCAATGCAAAAGCTATAATACATTATTCTTGTGTTTGAAATAAAAAACTGAAAAAGACTGAAATGTACAAGAAAAAATGTTCTATTGCAAGACAATTCACCATTTTACAAATCACTCATGGCAATAGCAAAATTACATAAATCAAACTTTAAATTACTATCCCACAGTCAATATTCTCAAAATTTAGTTTGCAGTAACTTACTTTTCAGACTTAAAAATAATGGCCCAGAAAGAGATTCCATGAGGGATTGTTCATCTGCAAGTTAATGAACATTCTTAATGTCCATTTAAGTCTCTGCATACATTCAATTTAAATTTAATAAAAAAGTGACAGTAAAAACCGAAGCCTCTCTCTATTAAAGAAATCCTTTACAAAAAGGGTACCCAAAATTTAAAGAGACATTGAAATGAATGCATAAATCTTGAAAGAAATAATGTAGATAATTTTACTTAAAAGGTGTTGTTTCATAACTCATCTTACCAATTTATTGAATGATAAATTATATGCAGCAGATACTTATTTTTAAAAACCTCTAATTTACAAACACTCACATTTTTACAAACTAGTGGTTACTCCCTACTCAGACACCATAGACACAATGTTAATCTTAATTCCCACTAACACAAACTAGGATTTTCAAAAAATATTTTTTGTGAACTTTTGTTTCTCACAAATAGTTTTTTATTTTCAGTATCTCATATTTTTTCAATTTCTTATTTGATTTCCTTTCTATATTATGCTAGGGAACTTGAATCATTCTTGAACAACAAAGTTACACATGTATGATTGTCAGACATTCCGGAAACACATGGATATTAAGCATTTGAAAGGAAAGAATTGTGCGGCCGAATCTGACTCCTGTCCTACCTTTTTGTTAGAACATAAAACAGAGAAACCTTAAAAGAGTGAGTTCTGTTGTTCTGTAATTAGTAGAGTTTCATTTGAAAAACTTAATTCATGAAGTTTCATTTGTCAAGAGGGAGGCTGAACCAATTAAGAATTGAGGATTTGTAATAATTGAAGAAACCAAGATTTTACCAGTTGAATTAAAAAAGAAAATTTGAAAAGTAAATTAAAAATATTAAACAAAAAAAAATAGTAAATATGGAATTCCAAAGAATAGCCTTTTAACAACTATAAAAACTTGGAAAAGAATTCTTGAAAAAGGAAACAGTACTAGCACTTTTGATGGTACTGTTTCCTTGAAGGGTGTTTTGCTTCCTTTTGAAAATACAGTAGAGGCAGAGCATCCTAAACTGAAAAAAGCTTTGCTTCCTTGATTGAAAAAAAATGAAAACTGCAAAAAGACAGTTTTACTCTTTAGACTATACATTCTGAGAATGATTTATACTAAACATATTTTGTGTTAATCTTAATTTTTTAATAAAATATTCATCAACCTTATATAGAAACCATGAAAGATTAAAGAATATACTACATGGAAAAAAAAAACATTTTATGTCACTATATTTATTTTATAGGGCAACTTTTGCAACACTAATGCAATTTATAAGTATTAAACTTATAAAATTACATTAAATACATTACTAAATAAATTTAATTCAGTGACAAATACTTTGTTTAATGAAAAAATATTTTCCTAATTAAATTACTAAGAACTAGCAACATTCCTCCTAATTGAACTGCTTATGTAAACAGGCACCTGGTGTCTGCTCTGAATGTTAATCATATGACTGACAACTCATAGGAGTCTAGCAGCCTCGTGCTTACAGCGTCAACCTCCCCATGACGAATTCGAAACTCAGAAAATCATATTTAAAAATACATACATATTGTCGTTATATTAGTGCGCCATTTGATGACTATTTAAGCACCTAAAACAATTCAATAGACATTTCCTTCAAAATTTGGGCTGTTTTTAAATTTTTCACTGAAATTGCCAAAAATCAGTAAATTTTCATACACTATCAGGAAAATTAAGAAAAATCAGGAGTTTCACAATAAAATCATTACAGTTGACAACTATGAAATTATAATCTTTCAATAATATAATATATACTATTTCTATTTTATGGAATTTCTATATTTTAAGAATTGTTTTATCAGTCTATGAGTTTGTAAAAACAAACATATACTGTATATACCATCTCAATAAGTAAATAATGCATAAAAGAGTGATAACAATACATACCTTGAGGAAATCCCATAACATTAAAAATCCTATCTAATTGGTCATGATGATATGGATTACTTGTCTTGATGTCTTCCTGCCGACAATGAAATATTGGTTCGGAAGTTAACAATTCAGCAAATATGCATCCTATGGCCCATATATCTAGAAATAAGGAAAAATGTTTACCCAAACATTAATGAATCCAAACTATTCAGAATAAATACTAATTGAGAATATACCAACAAAAGGTCAAAATTGTCAGTGGATGTTGATCAATTGAACCAAATGAAATAAAATCATTTAACAGCTTTATGAATTCAATTATTTAAGAAATGCATTTAAAAAATAAAAAGAGGATTCAAATTATATATAAAACTTACAGGAGATTTTGGTAGATGTTTATAAATTTCAATGTTTAAGATGCTATAAATAGTATAAAATTAACTGCATTTAACATAATCAAGCTCACATTTATTCATCATGATGTGACAATAAGATAAAATATTGTAAGATATGGCACCTAAGTGTAAGTTTCATTTAGATGCAAATTACTCAAACATTTATAACAAAAATGATTCTGAAATCACCCTAAGATACTTAGATCCATTTGATTATAAAATTTTGAGGAATTTAACAAATTCATTATCTTATTTTTCAAAAATCAAAATATAGAAAGATTATCTATTGTTTCTGTTACAAATGTTATTTAATTTTAGCATTAAAAATCCATTTCAATGAATAGAATAAAATATAATTGAAATGCTACTTCTAAAATAAATTTCTAAAATTTCTACCTCCTCTAATGGTAAAATAAATTTTATGGTATTTTTTAAAATTTTTAATTACAATTTTTTAGTTAAAAAAATTACATAATATATTAAATTGTTAAAAAAAATTTGTTAACCCGATGAAGTTCTAATTTCCCAAGCAAAAGAATATAATTTTCAAAATTATTAGTGAAAAATCTTAATTTCTAAATTATACAAGATTTTCTAATTATTTCTTTGATTTTCTTGATAAATAAGTAATTACAGTTATAACCAAAGTCATAAAAAAATACAAAAATACCATGCATCTTTATACTTTTTTGCAGATAAATTGATCATTTATGCTAGAAAAATAATTGTGATATTCTGAAAAATTTATAAACATAACCAAATAATATAATTTTTTTTATTAAACTTAAGCATAAAATGCAGGCATGTAATATACTAGATTTGTAAGCATCTGATTCAGTTTTAAGTATATACATACATGCAATATACCATATTTCCCTGTATATAATTCACAGTGCATATAATCTGGGTTAATTTTTCCAATGAATTGTCGAAAATTTATAATGCTGATAGTTTGGTGTCAAATAAAATAAAAAATATTCATTATAATTAAAGAATATAATTCTACAGAAAAAAAAACATTTATAATGATGAAGATCTGTTTCAATCCACCTCAACACAAAGTGTGATTAACTGAGATGAAAGCACTATATCGATCAATGTCTGAGAAGATTCTAGTAAAACTTTTCTAATTTTAAAAACTTTTAAAACGAGGTTAGACTTATTTTAAAAATAAACTATTTCTTTCGTAAATAGTTAAAAGAAAGAAATGTATTACTTTCTAACTGCACATGGAATACATTTTTTCTTTTGTACCGCACCTGGTTTGTTTTTCACCTCAAATTACACGTTTGTCAACATTTAATTCATTTGTCTTTCTTGTAGCTTTCAATTTAAAATTTATTCTGTAACTTAATAATTTTCCCTTCCCTATGACACTATATGAATTTGAATGTTTTCAGTGTGAAACAGTTCAGGTCAAGACAGAATGTGAAATGATATTAACAAATTCCAAATTTAATAACCATTCAGAAGAACTGAATTCATTCTTAAATGTTATTGGACAATGCTGATTATTGTTAAAATAAGTCAACAGAGTATTGGCGCCATCTGTTATTTATTCTATGAAACAAACTGCATTTTTTTCAAAACTTTATTGTAAACTTTTCTGATGAAAAATATTTTTTTGTCAGATTATCCGAGGCGGCATATAACAGGCACAACAAAATTCAGAACTTTTTTAACACATAATCTCTGCAGATTATATACAGAAAAATACGGTACTTAAAACTGAATCAGATATTGTTTACACATGTCAATAACTTCCTAATTACATTTTTTTTAAATATAGCAGTTAAATTTAAAATTAATACATTTTTAAAATAAATTAACAATGTAATTTATATATGAAAGCTAAATGATAAAAGTAAAATTTGGTAATAGTTAACAGGCCTCTAATTACTAGAAATAGTTATTTCCAAGTTATACTTGTCTGCAATAATATACACCATTGTTGATCAACAAACAGCATACTTTGAAACACAAGAAAGAAAATTTCATTGTATCACTTACAAAAAAAGAAAATTTCCAAATCTTGTGATTAAAAAAAATTTCTTTTTAAAAATAAAACCTTTTACCAAAATTTTAAAACATTCATTTATTGATAATAGTGTGAGTCATTTTTCAAAATATTTTACAAAACAAAAATGTAGTTACTTATGACACTTGGTTAAGCCAAGTTCATTATGTCATTGGCTATACATATTTAAAAAGTCAGTAGGGTGTGTCTCATTTTAACCAAAGCACCAAGAAGGTGAAAGTATGACTTTACTCTAAACTCCTTCTATATATGGCATCACCAGAGGTTTTTGAAATTGATCTGAAGTGGGAAGAAATTTTCTCCAGACGATTACACCTATGGTAACTGCTCAACAACCAGCCACAGGACTTTTAATTCCACCGATTTAACAAGCATTATTCACATGAACTCGGTGGACCTTTGACTGCATTTAGGAATTGAACCCACCCTTCCGAACAGAACAGAGACCTAATCACTACGTCCCCAAAATAGAAATAAATAATATAATGTAAAAATATTAATCTAAAGTTTGTTTCAAATAACTGGTATAAAAATATTAAGAAATGGTACATACCTATAGCTTTAGTATAATGTCGAGCACCAAGCAATAATTCTGGAGCTCTGTACCAAAATGTAACAACTACAGGATCTAAATCTGCTAAAGGCTTTAAAGGTGAATTGAAGAGTCTAGCAAATCCCATGTCAGCTTAATAAAAAAAAAATGATAATTAAGATTGTTCATAAAACACATTCTTCACAAATACACAATAATACATACAATCATTCCAAAATTTTGAAAAAAATTATATAAGCTGAAATTTTTATAACTAAAAATATAATTTGTAAATGGCAAAAATTTGCAAAAAAAAATTATTCTCTGCTTATGAAATACATTATGGTAATTTATTTTAAAAATACATGCATAAATCTAAAATTAAAATGTTTCACCTACATCTTGGTAAACTTACAAATATAAAAGCTTTTAATTTTCAAACAGAAATCATTAATTTTTTAAATCAAATAATTAATTTTGAAGTCATGTGTAATGAATAAAATATACAATGGTAATGATCCATATTTTAAGATTAGCAGCTTATATATTTTTCAATACTTAAATTTTAAACTCTAAAACATTCTTAAAATATAATTATTTCAGATTTTTAAGATTTCTACTAAATCTTTAAGAGAAAACATACATTTTTGAAATGTTAAAACTTAAGAATAAACTAATACAAAATGTTTCCAAAATTCAAGTATTACAAAGAGACAATGTGTAGAATAAATTCTAATTTTAGTTAAAAGATGCACATATAAAGAACGTTTTATAACATGAAATATAAAAATTGTTCATAAAAAATTTGTTTCCATACCTATTTTAACTCTGCCTCTCTCAGGACCTTCACCCATAACTAAAATATTAGCAGGCTTCTATAAAATTAAAAAATATGTATTCAAAATTCAAAAACATAGAAATCTAATTTTGTATGTGAATTATAATTTGAAAAAAAATTAATTAATATTTCACAGCACATTAGTATTTTTTAAAAATACATGCATACTTGTAATAAATCAATTTTAGAAGCATGGAGCCTTTTAATAAAAAAAACTCAATATTTTACAATATCATTTTTTAAAAATAGTTTTATTATAAAATAAAATTATTAATAACTGCATTTAACTAAGTTTCCATTGTATTTTTGTGAATAAATAATTAAATTTCATAACAAAATATTCAACTTAAATCTTAAAAAAATAGATAAAAATATATCATATAAGCTAAAAAATCTAATTAAAATTAATTTCAATTAAATAATATATGCCTGATTTTATATAAAAAGAGCAAATTCTAATATTTCAATAAAAATTAGTAATTAAAATATACAATAAGTTTGCAGACAATTTATTAAAGCTTGATTTTTTTTTTACAATATTTTAGTTAAAGAAATTAATAGGGAAAAGTTAAAAATTAAAAAAAATAAGTAAAACAGCAACGTAATTAATCAAAACTTACTACAAACTAAGCTGGATTTAATGTGAAGAGTTTTTGCTGAAGCATTACTAACATTTTAGTACATGTGATTTGGATAACCCATTTTAAATATAAATACACTTTGCTTAGTAAGCATTTCCTAAAATAAGTGCTAACGACTGCAGTACAGCATGGAAAATATCTTGTAAATTACTTATAAATTCATTCATCAAGTTACAATTAAGATCATTCATGACAAATTTGTTACAACTAATACTAATCCTTTGTAAACATGTCATTTCATATTTAAAAAAGTGTTATAATACTTTTAAAAAAAATTGTTTTAAATAATGAAAGAAATCTACATCACGCTTAAAAGTTTTAGCAAAAAATAGTTTTCACATTGTTTTTTGTAAAATGTATAACAAAGTATAAGGGAAATTTTGTATAATGCATGCTTTAACTGAACAATGCTACCAAATGTGACTGAGTTTAAACACAGACATAAACAGTCTCTGTTAACATGATTGTATCTTCTAAGACTAATGAATTAGAGATTTTAAAACATATCTTAAAGGTTACCCACTCAAGAGCATATGGAGCTAAGTGGGAAGTCTCTAAGCTATGTGACAAAAGTTATGGAGATTTCATTAAGAGAAAAATAACAAGCTTCCAGCAAAATGGACAAGATGAAGAAAATGTGAAATTATAGCATCACACTTTGTAAAACAACAACCTTATAAAAGTAACAATGTGATGAAATTTACAAATAAATCTACAAATGTTTTAGATAACTTCTTTTTCTAAAAAAAAGATGAATTATAAAAAGATGTTTTATAAAAACATTCTTTTGGAATGAACTCCATTAGCATATTTTACATTAATTCCAATCAGCAAACCACTTCACTAAATGAATGCTTTCCATTATAAGCAATATTTGAAAATTATAATTATACAAAAAGACTTTACTACAGTCATCAATTCAGTAATTTTTTTATGTTTAATGTTTTTAAATTAAAGCAGATTTCAGTACTCATAAAATACTGTTTATAGATTTAAGCATACAGCAAATAATTTTAGGATTGCCATTAGTTATAAAAAGTTGTTCTGTCATAGAAGTTGCAAAGGAAATTCATTTGAAGAAAGAACTAACAGTGCAGCTTAATGGACAGCTATGGAATCAACATTTCTGATTTAAAAATAAATGAACTGTATCAGATTATATAAGTTTTACACCAATATCAATTTTGCATTAGAAAGCACCTTATATTCATAAATATTTGAAGCCCATTAGTGCATTTTTAATTATATTTTTAACACAATATTTTAAAGTTTTAAATAATATATAAAAATCAAACTCTCTTCCTGGGAATATCATTTAATCAAAAGTATGAGTTTTCCTAAATAAACTACACATATACAAGACAATCTCATGTTTGTTAAATAAAATTGTACAGGTGTTTTTTTTTTTTAAACACTTTTCTGCTTATTTCAATAAATTTCTAAAGTATTCTAGTTTAAAAATTGGATAATATGGACAATTATAAATAGAAGCAAAACAATTGCATAATATTTCAAAAGAATAACAAGAATAATTTCAGCATTTGATGAAAATTTTTTACTCCCAAAAATAATCACTAATCATAATATAATAGGATATTTTTAGAAAACAAATGCATTCAAGTTTTCACAAACAGCATTGTTTTTTGGTTTTTTTATATTTGAATAAAAAATTGTAAAGAAACATTAAATTTTGAATAAAATTGAATAATTAGAAAGATTGGAGTCTATTTTCCTTTAAAATTATTTATTATGTTTATATATTAAAGTAAATTATTTATTTAATATCATCAATAAAGTATTTTTGTACATGGTTTTAAAATTTTCATTATCAAATAATTTTGAAAAATATGTCAGTATAAAGCTTCAACATTTCAATATAAATTTAATTTAGTCAAGTATTACTTATAAAAAATTTTTAATCTTACACTTTCAACAAAAAATCTTCACTAAGAAAATAATAAAATAATGTAAAAAATAAATATCAAAATCTATTGATTTGTATTTTAAAACTTTTTATAACTAGGAAAGTAAAAAAAAAAAAATCACTGAAATATATCTAACAAACTCTAATAACATGATTTTAAAACATAGAGTGAAGCCAAAAACTGTGGTAACATAAGTATATCATTTAAACTCGTATTCTATTAGTATTATATCTTTGCCCAGTTAAATGAAACATTAAATAAATTCTGAGTTATTTTCCCTCACATCACTCACAAAATTTCGTCATATTTCACAAATTTTCAAAACATTTTCATAAAATTCTTTAATATTTTCTTGTTTTTCAAAAATTAGGATTTTTTTGACTGTCTGATTTTTCAAAATCTTTTTACAACTAATTTAATATTTTAACAAATAATGTCACAAAAAATTTCTACATATTAGTTTAATATATAAAAAAAATCAATGATAGAAAAATTTCTAAAATTTTTAACTAAACAAACAGATTTAAGCCAACATTTTAAACAATTGCAAAACTATTACTAAAAGAGTTATAAAGAAACTTACATAAAAATTGTTCTTTAATCAATTTTATAGTGAAATTTTATTAATTTTAATATTTCAAAGAAAAAATAGAAAATGCTCACCAAATCTCTATGCAAAACCCAATTGGAATGCAAATAGTGAATTCCATCTAAAATTTGATATAATAAAGATTTAACCATTCCTTTTGGCACCATAACTGGCTTCTTATTTGCTTTTGCAGCTCTATGAAATTTGATAATATGCTGAAGAAAAGAATAAAACCAATAACTTTTTTTAACAGATTTAACAATTAAATTTAAAATAATTTTGATAATTTTCTAACATAAGACAGACATATTTAAAATTTCTGTACCATGTAACAAAAGCTATATAGGCAAAGAAATTCATTCTTACTATTCATATGTTATTATGTGAATACCACTCAATTAAATCAAACATTAGTTAATTTCACTGAATATCAACATGATTATATAATACTTAGATTAAAAACATAAATTTAATAGATATATAAAAAAACCAAACTGAAAAACAAAAAAATAAAACAATAAATTATAATATCTGTATTATCAACATACTCTTTTCTGTAACTGAGACTTCTGATCATTAATTTTAATTTAAAGTGATTGGCAAGTGCATATTTTTATAGGAAAAATGTTAACTTCTAAAAAATCTCAAAGATAAGGTTAAATTTTTCAGAGCTAACCACACACCATACAGAATGAACAATAAAATAATATGACATCACTTAAAATTTAAAATAATGATTATAATAATGCATTAGAGTATCAAAGCACTGGATGATTTGCATCCCTACTTCAAAAGTAAACAATCTTGTGGTGAAAACATAACAAGATATGACAAAAAATGTGAATTTTAAAGTTGTGGACCAGCAAGAATTTTCTATAGAATGATAGTTAGCATGCAGACACATGTAAAAAAGAAAGCATGCAATATTTATTGATTTTTACACAAATTATAGAACTGTAGAAATTAGGACAAACACATTTTTTTAAAAACTGTTCCTTTCTTAGGAATTTTCTGCCTCAATTTATTGGGTTGTTTGAAAATTAGTTTTGTTTTTTTAGGGGGGGGAGTGAAAGACAATTTTTGTATGATGAATAAATATATTAAATTATATATTACCCATTTTGCACCAACACCTTTATCTTTCTGCTAATAGCATGATTCCATGCTCATAAAATTTTCGATCTTTGTTAGCAAAAAACAGATCAAGGTGATTTTTGACATCTTCAATTTGAAGTACAGGTTTCACCATCCAAAATATTTGGCAAAGACCAGAACAAATAATAAACCAAAGATGCCAAATCTAGAGAAATGGTGGGTGTTTCAGCGTATCCCATTCAAGCTGTAAAAACTTTTGGTGACTGACCGATTTGTATTACGTTTTGCATTCTGGCTTTTTCTGTTAAAGTGCATCCTTCAGTTCGTCCAGCTGATGACAGTAGACTTCCAAATTAATTGTTCTGTTACCTGATAAAAGCTAAACGTCTGAGAAGTGAATCATAGACATCAACACGATGACACAAATTTCTCTCCATGAGAACATGGGGAATCCATATATAGGACTTAATCTCAGGCCATTCAAGTCATAAATTGTTGAATTTGATTTTTTGGTCATAAATATTTGAATTTGATAAATTTAACCTTTCACTGATCTCATGTGTTATTCGTCAATTTGCATCAACTGTCTTTATCAGCTTCAACCAGACTTCCAGAATATGGTGCATATTTGACATGAAAATTTTGCAAAGCAGTTCTGGCACTGGCATACTGTCTCTTCTGCATACACATTAATTAATTTCTTTCTAGCTTGAACAGCATTTTTACCTTTTTTAAAGTAAAAAGTAAAATAGGAAGAAAATGCTGCTTATTGCTCTCTATGTTTAACAGAGCATTAACCAAAAACTGCTGTGTAGAATTGAATTTTTTGACACACAAGCCTTGCTATATCAGCTCTCAAAACAATGATTTTGCTGCTTAAGTGTGAAGTTGGGTTCGATAAAATAAAGTTAAATCCTCTGTCAAAAAAAAAAAATACTTTTCCAAATAACTCAACGGTTTTAACTGCACGTTCTTACCAGGCACAACTAACCTTAACTAGTTTCAATTTGAATACATGATCATGAAATGTTGAAAATTTTTCTCTTCAGTTGTGCTTCAACAGCTGTAAGAAGTGATCAATTGTATGAATTGTATCCTTCTGATATATATTTATGAAATAGATATCACTCCAAGAAAAAGGACTAGAATATTTACCTTCAGTCAGCACACTTCTATGACTGTGAGAGATATTGCTACAGCAGGTTTGGTTGTTTTTTTCGCTCAATGGACACTTTTTGCACACAAGGGCTAATTAAACCGGAACCTACAGATATTGCTGCAGCAGTTGGAGTTGGAAAATCCAGGATTTCTAGGATTATTAATCACCAACAGAATTTTGTAACAGTGTTACCAAAATAAAAGATTAAATGTGGACGTAAACACAAGAGCATACTTTGAACAGAAAAATTTCGTGTACAAAATAGTAAAATGTTACAAATACAGATCAATAGAGAATTATGTGACTACTGAATGTAGATTCATCGACAGTTTAACAGACTCATTGAATCTAAGAAATTTGTAAGAACACCAATTAAAAACCAATTATTTACACCTGCAACAAAGAGAAAACATTTGAATTGGGCCAAGAAATATCAGTCTTGGACTGCACAACACAGAAAAATGGTAGTATTCAAAAACAAAACATTTTTTATGCAAAGGATTCAACCATGATTTGTCAGTTAAAGTGAGAGAGATTCGTTTTAAATATATTGTCATATTTTGAACAATAAATCTTTGTTGTGCAACTGGCAAAATTACTATGATAAATTGCCAGTATCACAGCACAAATGATTCTTAAAAGTATAAAGCAATACATAATAAAGATTTGTTAACACTATTATCATATCTTTTCTAGTGTTAAAATGGAAAAAAATAGTATTTTACTATAACAATTTTGTGTGTGTGCGATTTGTAAATTATTTGAAAAGTTTCTGATAATTGGTGCATGAAAGTGGAAACTTTTTTAACACAAATACATGTATTCTAGAATTATTTAAAAGCTTTTAAATTTATGACATAGATGCCAAAACTTAACTCTTATTTATGAATAACTCATGGAAGATATAGAATTTACAAATTCCTTCCTTACTCTTTTTCTTTTTTTTATTTGAAATGATAAATTTTTAAGTATCATATACACTTGTAAAATATTATGAATTTAAAATAAACTTTAGAATGAATGCTGGATTTGTTTGAAATAAAATGCATCACAGAGAAAATATGTTGATATTTAAAAAAAGGAAATTTGCATAACTTTTTTATTGTATTTATAAATTTTGAATGCAAATAAAGGATTCTGCAAATAGAGTTCTTCTAGAATTTCCTAAAAACCTGGAATTATTGAATTATTAATGAACATACTAATAAAATTCTTAAAAAAGATAATTTTCAACAAAATTTAATCACTAATGCAAAAAAAAAATTAGCATCAAATGCTTTAAATGCAAATAATTAGAGGTTAAATAAAGGAAAATGAAAAGTCCTACCATTTATAGTCATTAAATAGTATGCTACAAATATCAAAATTTTTTTAGCACACAAAAGAATGATAATGAAGTGTTTTGAAATTTATATTTGAAAAAAAAAGTTCTCTACTAAAATTTTTCATTCATATTAATATTTTTAAATAAATGAAACCAAATTTAACAGAATGAAACTTTGATTACATTGTTAATTAAACTAAGCACATATCCAAGGAAAGTTGTTTTAAACAAAACATTAAATTAAGGCAATGGTGATAAAAAGGATACTACATTTGAAAAATATAAAACTGGATACTCATATACATCATTGAAATCAAAATGTATTTGGCAAACATATCATTTGGAAAATATTTAAAAGAAAATTATTTTTATTGATTGGCCACTAAAGGAATAAACTGGTAAAGAAAAATCAAAACACTTCTAGAAGAATGTTGGCTTTGATATTTTTGAAAAACTTTCCAGAATAATTGAAAAAATTCAACATTCAAAATTTTAATTTCTTGTAATTAAGAAATATTTCAGTTCCAAGAACATATTAACACCTTAAATCAATATGAAGCAACAGACATAATAAAAAATCATGCATTTTTTCATTGTTTCATTAATGAAAGCTTAAAAATATACTATTGTTTAAATAATAATTCCGAAAAATACCGTCTGAATTTGGAGAACAAACGACAACATTTCTTCAGAGAAACAAATAGAATTAATTTTCTGAAGATATTTTACACTGTATTTTTCAATCTTTTTTAAAAATTAAACGAAATTTGTTAACTAAGGTGCTGAAGAAATATTTTCACACATGCACACACAAGTTTTTCTCAATTCTTGAAAGTTACTAAGAATAGTAGCAAACCATAACAAACTAGTAATCCAGAACTTTCTTAAAAATTGCAATAAATGGTCTAATTTAATAATATATTTTTAAAACCTAATTTCAAGTAATAAAGATAAAACAATTATTTTGAAAAGTTATCAAGTTTTAATTTCAAACAAAGATTTTAAAAGTTAGTGCTTACTTTTAAGTATTTTTAATCTAATAATAATTTCAATAATAATTTATTGAATAAGAGTTTAATATTATTTTCAGTTCACTAATTCAATTTATGTATTGAATTGTGTAATACTAAAACAGATACATACTGCTTTCCATATTTCTGTTAGTAACACAATGAAGTTTAAAACTATATTCAGTATTTTTGAGATTAAAATGCCATAAATAAAAATATAAAATTATGTATTATATGAAAAAACTAATATAGTCGAATAATAAATATATTATTACATAATATAGACAATGTTAGATTTATTATCTAGAAATATTAGCAGATAACAAATTATATCATTATAATTATTAAGTATAAAATTGTAAAGTAGAAAGTGACTAAACATTTAAATATACAAACCCATAAATCATGTTCAGCATAATCAAATAATAAAAATACTTTTCTATCTGTATGGGATAAGAAAACTCTTTGAAGAATTATCACATTTGGGTGTTTCAGTTCTCGCAGGAGCTACAGAAATAAATTAACATTGTTCAATGTATATATCTAAAAGATTTACATTAATAACAATTACAATAGAAAAAATACTCATAAGAGTAATAAAACTTACTTAAAATTTCTAATAAGTTACAGATATAACAAAAAATTTCATTTCTAAATGAAAATTGCAAAAAAAATAACAAATACATTCAATATTTTATCAGGTAGTATGAAGAATAAAGTTTTCAAAATTTCCTGGTTCAATTTTTACTACATATGTAACAAAAAGTTGTAGTTTTATAATCAATGCAGATTATCTAATATGTCATTTGCACAGATTAACAAAATTAAAACAATATTAAATCCTAATTTATTATAATATTTTACAAAAACATAATTTTTTATATAGTAATATAATTTAATCATCTACAATGCTATTGCTTAATATATTCATTAATATCATACAATATTACAGCCTTGCTAAACATTTTTTAAAAGGTGGCTTTAGTAAAAACTTCTCTTTCTAATGCAACAATTCAATTTTTATTAAACCAAAAGTCAGAACACTAAGAATTTAGCTACCAGCTTGGCTTTAAATATAAGAAAGATACCTTTATTGTTTCATGTAGAGAGATTTAATTTGATATTTGACTTATATATTACTATTTTAAAATTAGATTTAAGGTTCAAATTGGTTAATAAAATAGAATAGAGAAATCATACTATAATTCTAAACCATATTTTATGCCTTTTACACAGGGACTAGATGAACTGCTTATTTTTAAGTACTTTAAAACTACAAGAATGGCCGCTGATTGATTAAACAAACTTGTTCTTATAACCATATCTAGGAGAGAAATATTAAAAACCATAAATTTTCTTTTAACAATAAATACTTGCCACATATAATGGGTATTAAATTGTGAAGTTGTGGGTACTTTTCCATTTTGCCGGCGCAGGCGATAAAGTCGCCAAAAATGATACAACCGGCGCTAGAGGGAATATCTCTGCTGGTAACCTTTTACTGCTACGTTTCCAAAACACGTGACGGCCTTTTACTGTCAACGACTTTATTTTGACTCTCTTTTTTTTTCCATTTCATAATTTTGTGCTATGTTGCTATATATACAAATTTAATAATTTCATAAAATCTTTCTAGAAAAAATCAATTTTAAAAATATATCTTAAAAAATAATAATCATAACAAATTCACATAAAAAATATTAAAAAATAATAAGATTTTGAAATATGCATCACCCAATCAATTGTAATCTAATATAATAAGTAAATAGATTGAGGCTCTGGCACCCATCATTCCACGCATAGCGTGAACACAAGAACAACAATTAAATAAATAAATTTTAAAATTTTTATGTAAAACAACATTAATTAAAAATTTTATGTGTATACTGTGTGTTGTCGCCAATTGGCGACTTAATTTTCGCTTGGCAAAATGGAAAAGTACCAAGTTGTGCTTTATTATTTAGAAGTGATAAAGTATTTTAATACTAGTAAAAAATAAAAATATTTTTGCAAAATTAAAAGTATTCAAATTGGGAAAATTCTAAAAATTCTCTTATTTGAAGAAAATGTTTAAGTAGCAAAATAATTCAATGAATATAATTTCCAGTTATTTTTTCAACCTTTTCTTTTTCCAGTTATATTATATATATATATATATATATATATATATATATATATATATGAAATTTCAATCATTTTTAAAGTTATCTACTCTGGAAAACAAAGCTTATTAAATATTTCTTCTTACTTCACTTGTATTTTGCCAAGGATATTTTATTTTCCTCTTTTACCAATTACCTCAGTGGAATTGTGGCGATTTTTTTTTTATCTTTTTATTAAGACTTTATTGATGTTAAAATGTAGGCCCATGTATTAATCATTCAACTATAAACTTAACATAAAAATTCAGGAAACTTTAGATGAATTGTGTTTAAATTATTTGCAAAAAATTTTAAAGTCAAGATAGGTTTGTGGAAGACAAACTATTTCTGGAGAAATATTATTTGTCTTTTATTAACTTTCACTTGCAAGATATTTTTTATAATTAATGATATATACATGATATACCTGGATTTGCACTGATCTTGAAGACAAAAAAAATTTTTTTTTTAGTTTTTATTAAAATGAAATGTTTGTTACTCATCTTTAATATCATTTTTTAGTGTAATATAAATATTTTTATGATTTTTTAAGAAAAATTGCATTTATCCATGTTAATTGAAAATTTTTTACTATAATTACACAATAGGGAAACAAAATATCGCAACATTTGTTTACAATGATAAAATGAATTCTGTATGAGAAAATGGTAAAATTTTATCAATTTTTGTTGCGCATGGAATAATTTGAAATTTTTAAATTTAACAATATTTTAAAATATTTGAACTGTATTATTTTAAAAACTATTAATAATAGGGACACAAAATTTTGTATATATGTTTGTATTTATATTATATATTAGTGCTATTAATTTGAAAGAAATATCAACAAAATTAAAATAGTTTTTATAGTCCCTTATACCCTTAAAAACTAACTTAAAGCCAAAATAAACTCTTAAATCTTCAAAGTTGCATTAATATTATCAGAACAAGATGACTTTTAAAGATAATTATGCAAAGTGAATTTGAAAATATTAACTTCAGTTGTAAAAAAATCAATAAAAACATGTCTCCTCTTCAAATAAATATTACACATACATTTTTTAAAGAATCAAATTTTCTTCCGTATACAGTAATTTTATTGGAAAAAAAAACAGAAATGTATTTAATTTTAAATTTGCTTACAAAACAAAACAAAAAAATTTTAAAAAATAAAACAAAGTTTAATAAGATTTTAAAGCTTAATATTTATTAGAAATAATTTCTTCAACTAGTAAATTTTACCAACATAACAATACCAAAATATATAATTTTACTGTTATTTCAATCAAATTTATAACAATTCAAAACACAAAATTACAAATTTATGATCAAAACTTACAGCAATTTCACGACATGCAGACATGGATATACCAGTACCTTCAATCTGCTTCAAAGCATAATCTTTAGGATCAGAACTGAAATAATTCAATTATTTTTTAAACTTCTACAAAAACAAAAGTTCTTTAAATAACAAAAATGTAAATGAGAAGTATCTCCCAATAAATTACACTAAAAATGAGAACAAGAAAATATTTAAAAAATTTATCAGAAAACAATATTAATGAAAATAAGTCTTGAAAATAGTATCATATTTTCTTGTATATAATCTGCAGCAATATTATCTGCAAAGACTATTTTTAAGTAAAAAATAAAGAGCATTGCATAATCTGCAGCAAATTTTTCAACAAGTAATCAAAAATATATACTGATGATGTGGTGCTAAATAAAATATAAAATATGTGGTACAATTAAAAATATAATAAATTGCACAGAAAAAATATTTATAATGAAATAGATTTGTCTGGATCCACTTTAACACAAAGTAAGATAAATTGAGATGAAAGCCCGACATTATTCAAGATCTGAGAAGATTCTAGTTAAACTTATAAATTTTTAGTTTTTAATAACATTTGAAATGAGGTTAGACATATTTTAAAAATAAAATATATTTGTTATATTAATCATTAAATGAATGAATGGAAGTGCGCATTGAATAAATTTTTTCTTTTGTAGTGCACATGCTTTGTTTTCCCCCTTACATTAACATGTTTGTCGCCATTTCTTTTATTTGCCTTTCCTATAGCTTTTAGTTTAAAATTTACTATATAACTTTAATAGTTTTCCCTTCCACAAGACAATGTATGAATTTGAATGTTTTCAGAGCAAAACTGCACAGACCAAGACAGAATGCAAAATGATATTAGCCAATTGCAACTATAATATCCTTATAAGCACCTGAAATCATTAATGAATACAATTAGACAATGCCAATTATAGTTGAAATAATCGGTCGAGTTATGGCGTCATCTGCAATTTATTCTGGAAACATAAACAGCAATTCTTTTAAAAATATATTGTAAGTGTTACTGATGAAGAATATTTATCAAATTATCTGCAGTGGCATATAATATGCACGATGAAGTTCGAAAATTTTTAACACATAATCTGTAGCTTAAATAGAAGAAAAACAGTTATCAATAAGAATAGTTTTATCCTGGTTACATCCATTTAACACAAAGCAGAAAAAACTTTGTAGTTGTTTTCGTGTGCCAGCTAGGCTGACAATATGGGGTGCGCTGCTCCACTTTTCCAACTGAACCATGATTAGGTGTGGAGTCAGACCTCCTCAGTACACACATGCCATAGGTACCTGTTTATAGGGTAGGCAACCATTCACATCTCATTCGTACAAGGAAAGGACAAAGACAGGATAGATAGAGAGAGAAGGTGCATCCATGCCTGAACTGGGAATCAAACCCAGGACTTCCCTATCTGCAGTCAGGCACACTGACCACTAGACAAGTTGGGTGGCAGAAAAAACTTTAAAAGACATATTGGAATTATTTTAAAGTATTATTTTTTCCAATTTATTTTAAAGTGTTATTTTTTTCCAATTAATAGTATATCTAATAATTAACCCTTTAGCGGTTAGGGAAAGTAGCAGTTTTCGCTTCCTTAATTCGCACTATACTGCGACTAAACAGCAGTCGAAATTCGCAGCTGTTTTCCTCCGCCGTTCTTCCGAAAATGTCACCCTTCTGTGGCGATTAGGTGGATAGCTCACCTCGCGCGTTTTATAAAATTCTTAAAGTACTTTTAATACATAAATACCAGTTTTTAAGTACTTTAAAATAATTAATAAATGATAATTTGTAAATAGTAAATTATAAATGATAACAACCAATTTTATAAATAATCATCGTTAAATATAAATACAACTAATGTAAAACTTTATGAAACATTTCAATACAGTAATTACCTAAAAATCTTTTTGAGAGTGATATACTTTAAAACATGGAATTACACATATCGGTGCATTACAGTCTTTGCAATATGTACGTATTTCACGGCAAATTCTTTTTAACTTTCGCTTTTGAGCCATTTTTCTTTACAAACACTCAAAATACCACGCCAAAATGGCTATATAAACAACAAGGTAAAAATATAAACAACTTCAATCATTATGAAAAGAAATTTATGGAACCCATACTGCCATCTGTAGACGGTAAAACTAACTAAATTTGCGAGTAGGATTCGTTTGTAACATTATCAATGCAAAATAATATTGGCGAACGAGCTCAGCTCGTCAGCGCGTATTGGGGGAAAATTTAACTACGCGAGCAGAACTCGTTTCTAACCTTTTCGGTCGAAAACACGCTGCCGAGCGGAACTCGTTTGCGCGCATTATGAAGCACGATTCGATTGCGTAGCTCAGCTCGTTCATAACCATCAAAGGGTTAATACATGGATAAATTGAAACAAAATAAAATAATAAAGTTAAGAGCTTTAAAAATTATTTTGCATATTAATTTTAATACTAGAAAATTATAAGTAAAAATTTAGATTTATTACTTTACACATTTCTAAAACAATAATTGCTTATTTTTATTAGATATGTTATCTTGAGCTGATAAAAACTGATAGAAATGGGTTAACACTTAATAACACTTTTATAAGAAATCTTTACTCTAATTGGCTTAAATTATTTATTTTAATTTAAAGTTGTTAATAGATATATTTAATGTTAAATAATGTGCAGTTTGTAGTCATGTAAATATTGCTAAAACAAAAGGCAGTATATTTTGGAAAAGTCCAACATATTCTGGGTCAACAAGACCTTGCAAAGGAAAATACCATGAGAACAAGGAAATGACGCATTATATTGTATATGAATGTGATGCCCTTGCTAATGATTACTTCAAGTATTCTTGATACTAAGGAATCATACCACAGCTCCATAAAGGGGCTTTCTGACTTTATAAAGTTGGAGACCCTATTAGACGGAACTAGGTTATTTTGGATTTGATGGTTGATACAGACTGAAGAGGAATTCAATATCTAAAACTAATTTGAAATATCAAAATACAAAATTTTAGTTACCATCAAAAAATAAAATTTTTTAAATTTTATTTACACACATTTTTTTTTCTTTTTAAATAATACAAAATTATTAACGTGAGCATTATAATATCAGATAAAAGCATTTTTATAAAATAAGAAAAATACCATTTAAATATAAAATGAATACAACTGCAAACAATTGTTCTGCTTCAGTTTAATACATAAAGAATAAAAATTAATATACATAAACTTTACTGATAATTTTTTTAACTACTCATACTTAAAAAATATTCAATATAAATATTTCCTAATAAAAATTTTAAATATGTTTAAAGTTGCATAATGAAAACTAACCCATCTTTTCTTCTTGCTTTATAGACATGACCATAGGTTCCTCTTCCAACTTTACAGCCTTCATATTCAAATAAATCTTCTACTTTGGCACGCTCGTTAGCTGTTCTCACTTTAAAGTCAAAATCCATTGTGGAACAAAAAAACTATTATGAAAAAAAATTTTCTGTGATTATTTTTATCTTAATTATTTATTATTTCATTTACCTGCCAACCTTACTTATATCCTACACATTTAATTTTTATTAAAAATTGGTTAATTTAAGAATCTATATTTTATTATTAATTATTTTAACAATTTCAAAACTCTAAAAAAGACTTTAAATGAAACCTTGTTTTACATTTAAAACCATGATAATATGCTACACAAAACATAAAATTTCACCAAAACTATTCTGTGAAAAATTTAATTTCAGTGGTCCACACTAAAGGATTGAATTAAGTATTTTTCCTTTGCTGATCTTTGCGCTTCACTGTAACTACCAACACATAAAAATATTACTTTTTTAAGCTGTTCAAATAGGCTCAATATATCCTAGAGCATACCTGCCAACCTTGGAGGAAAATAAAATAAGGAGACAATACTAGAGACATTTTAGCTTGAAATAGTAAAACTTTTTACTAAAATATTCAACAATTTTATACAGGAACTATGAAAGATAAAAGAATATACTACATGTATAAAAATAAACATCAATGTTTATGTCTCATTTATTTTATAATGAAACTTATACTACACTAGTGCAATTTTTAAAAATATTAAACTTATAAAATTAAATAAAAACATAACTAAATAAATTTAATTCTGTGATAAATACTTTGTTCGACAGAAATATTTTTCTAATTAAATAACTAATAATACTCAGCCTAATTGAACTGCTTATATTCAGCCTAAATGAAAGGCTCCTGGTGTCTGCTCTAAATGTTAATTATATGACTGCCAACTCATATAAGTCTTGGCAGACTAGTGGTTACAAAACCATCTTCCCACGACAAACTCAAAACTCAGAGGAACATTTAATACATATATATATATATATATTAGTGCATCATCTGTTTTTAAACTCCTAAAACAACACAATAAACATATTTTCCAGCAAAATATAGGCTGTTTTTTAATTTTTCACTGAAATTCACAAAAATTAGTAGATTTTCATTTATTATCAGGAATCCATACATTAGTTCTATGTGAACTTGCAATTTAGAAAATAAGGCCTCTATAAATACACGATAAGAAAAGCATGTTTGTTTTTTTTTCCCTCCATTCCAGTACTCTATGGGAAATCATTTTCAATATAAAATTCAAGAGCAAAATACATTTTGTACCTAAATAATGATGAAAGCATAGTGTGCAAAAATTAACACAATGTGCCATCTCTCCTAACTGAACACAAGATTGTGTTACCTTAAGATTTGTTGAACAATCCCCAGAGGATATAACCTTGCTTGGCCGAGTACAACTGAGGTACAAGTGGTTGTAGAGTCCCTCTACAATCACATTATAGCACAGCAATGTCAAGAAGGCACTAGTTTGAGGTAGATTCCAAAATGCTACCATTATCTACAACAATTCCTTTTTTGCTCAGATGTCCCTTTTTCATACAAGGGTTAATTAAACAGAGACCTAGTTTAAAGGAGTTTCTAAGTTACAACAAATACCGAAGCCCATGATGGGCATCAATAGAGCTGCTGAACCAAGGTAAGAGTGTTAACTATTCAGTTACTATCTCAGCAATCAGATAGAATTTTGAACCATTTAACTAATAAATTCAAAGCTAGAATGCTAACAAGTCAGCTGTCAGCTTAATAAGTATTTTAGAGATGTTGGTTTGGTTTGCTTGTCGCTCAACAGTCATTTTTTGCGCACGAGGGCTAATTAGACCGGGACCTACGGTTTAAAGTGGATTCCGAACCACTACAAACATCCATGCCCAAGGTGGGATTCGAACCCACGAACTGTTGAACCGAAGGCAAGAGCGCTAACCATTCGGCTGCCAGCTCGGCTTTCGAGATGTTGCAAAATATTATACTTTTATCTTAAAAAAAATTTTTTTTAATATCGGGTTTGATAATATTTGTGATACCAACATAGAAATTTATAAAATGATTTAGACATACATTTAAGATAAAAACTTGAGGTTTAATTTAAATTTAAAGAACGGCCATCATTAATATCTACTTATTAATAATTGTAAAAATATAAAGCCTGAAATCTTCTTTCACTTTTTTTTAACAAAAGTTAAAGGATTCAACATTTTCTTCTTTCTGTTGTTGTTGTTGTCTAGTGACAGCAAAACTGGTATTATGTGGTGTGCTGCTCCACTTTTCAAAATAAACCATATTATTTTATTATTTTCTACTTTTGTTCAAAGAAAATATAAAGTAAATGAGAATTTTACTAATTTAAATTTCATATAAAAAAAAAATTCAGCAACACAAAATGAATAACATATTATAACCAATTACAATGTTTAATTCGGATTGCTTTGTTCTACAATACTATTTATTTTATTTTGTTCATTTAAAATCTGCATTTATTGTTTATAATTACTACTGCAGCAATTAAAAAAATTTTATGCCAACAATATTATATTCTCTCTAATATAACCTGTAATTTAAATGACCAGTAAATGGGATAAATTTCTATCATTTTAAAAATGAATTATACACATTTATATAATTAAATTTTCAAATGCCAAAGGCAAAAGCGAGCTTGGCTTGTCCACGTGTCATAGGAAAACTACAACAACAAATTTTTAAATAACTTCATTTTGCTTAGAAAAATTTTATAAATGGAATTCAGTTTAAAAATCTACTCAGTCAGCAGTATTGAAAAAAATTTATAACTAATTAATTATTCGTTGACCTGAATTCTCCAATTTATTAACTGATCTGAAATTTAGCAAAGCAATCTAACAGCTAAAATTAAAATGAACAGTTAAAACTAACAAACACAACGTCAAATGAAACAAAAAAGTTCAGTTTTTCTATTTAGTGTATAAAATAATTCAATATGATATCTGAATATTTAAGCAAAATAGAATGTTTTTTACCAAATGCTATAATTGTTACTTAAATACCACCAGAAATAAAATTTCTGTTTTCTAAATGATTTTCTACTTATTTCATAATTCAAATTGTTCTTTGAAAAGAAATTCAATATATTTCAAGGAAATATATTCCTTATTACATGATTCCATCAATACAGAAAATCATCCTATCTTTATAGACTTTCTTGAAAATGAAGCCATGAATAACCTAAAGCATTTAAGCTACCATATGAAGAAATTCTAATGTTATCAAAGCTATCATATAAAAATAAAACAAAAAAAACTCTGGTCAAATATTACAAGTCAAATTTTGATATTTAAAAAATTCCTAAGTGTTTACATATGGATTTTAAAAAAATACTCGTGACCTCATAAATATTTGTTTAGAAATATATAAGATGCATTATTAAAGTAATCAACCAAGGATTAATGTCAAGATTGTTTCATCATAACTAATACAAAAATTATTTAAGTTTTATAGTTGAAGATAATATACCTAAAATACCTTTCATTCCTTCTGCTTTTCATAAGCTGCTATTTTAAATATTATAGTCACAAATTTCTCAATTTAAATAATAAATTTTGCATAAAAATGTTTTATAAAACCTTTATAAGAAAGATTATTGAATTCAAAATATTTTTTTTTAATTAAAATATTTGTTACCAAGTTAACTTAATATGACATTACACTAACATTTGCAAAATCGACAATATTTAATTGCCGATTTTACAAAATATAATAACTCAATGAGCAGCCCAAATTAAGACTCAAATGCATAGAACTTTCCCAGATTAGTCATAATCATAAAAAGGGCAGGCTAAGTCCTCTGTATCAAGCGTAGAAGGTGCACGAAAATGTCAATTCAAGGAGAAGAAATTAAACTGCACTGAAACTCATGGTTTCGCAATTAAGTTCAATTCTTTTTAATTTTTAAACTATTAATTTTTGACAAGTGTTAATTAAAATATATGTGCCATTTGTTCTTGTTTCAAGGTTCCGTTAGAAAATGCAAAAACAATTAAATTTCATCTTATATATATTTTATAAACATTAAAAATAATCCCGTTATTTTTTAGCAAATAATTAACAAGCGAAAGTTTTATTAGAATAATAGTCATACATTACATTTAATACAAAAATGTGCATAATCATTTAAAATGCATGTCTCTTACCACAAAAACAAGTACTTCCAAATGCTTAATATTATGAAATCATGCTTAGAAGAATTTAATATTTTTTGCTAAGCTGATATTGACAATTACGTTCTAAATAATTGCAACGGATAAAATATTTAATTTATTATGTGCATTCAAACAGGCTTTAAAAGGACACTTTTAAAACTTGAAGAACAAATAATCAGGAAATATCAAAACTTTGCGGCTTTCTCGACACCGCAAATCATTAAATAACTTTTTGACGTATTTTAGCTGCTGCCATCACATGAATTAGATAAATAATAAGCAAATCCTGACGGAGGTGCAAGCATACGGAATAATTTGCTTCTTGCTGAATGCTGGATACCCTCCGTTAAACTACGCGAAATGAAGCTTATTCAGAATATTAACGGCATCACAAGCTTACAAATTTAGTGATGTTGATGAAATGTTGCGTTCATTTATACATTAAACAAAAAGTTTTGTTTGGAAGAAAATAAAAATCTTCCACTGTTTTGAATTTCAGCTTGGATCAGATATAAGTAATTTGCTTTCATTCATTTTTGACTAATTAACTAAAATTTGAAAATAATTCAAAAGAAAATAAATTTTTCTTCCATGGAAATTAAACAAAAACTGACATATATTTTGGAATTTTTCATATGTTTAATATCAAAAAAAATTGTACAAGAAAGGAATTTAAATCGGTATTTTTTTCACTTGTAAAGTTTTCATTTTATAAGTAAATACCATAGGTTCATACCATTTTGATTTATAAATGAAATTTTCTTTAATCTGTTTAAATTTATTCACAAAATATCAATGTAGCTTTAATTAAATAAATTTCAAAACATATTCGTCTAGTTCAAAACATAAACTATCACTCAACGGAGAAAATTTAAAGCAAAAACTATTAAACCAAGTTTATTAAACTACTGTTTGAATACGAATTAAGTCCGTTAGCTTTTGCTAGCCCTGGCTTTTAATAAAAAATGCGTACTTATTTTCGAAAAAAATTGCTTTTTGGAATGATAATAATATTTGCTTTACATAACTTTGTTCAAATGCTCTCATTTTACACTAATCAAAAGAGGTATGATGTATAAATTACCTTTAGCTAGAAAATTATTAAATACTGAAGTCCTTTTCACCCGTGTTGCAATAAGATTTCGAAAAATAGTGGTTTAGGAAAAATGGAAATAAATTGTTTTAAAATCAATATATATATATATATATATATATATATATATATATATATATATATATATATATATATATATATATATATATATATATATATATATATCTTTTATACTTTTTGTGTTATTGGAATACAAAATAAGGAAGTTAGCTTGCAGCACAATATATTTCAAAATCCCATAACAGTTAACTTTGTTGTAACTCATAATAAGAAGTATAGATGATAAGATAACAGAAGAATTGATAATACTAAATAAATTGAAAATCAATTCTGCTCTTTTTTGTTGGGGAAAAGAAAAACTTCAAGTATGTAGTTCCATTAAAGCCATCAATTTCTGGTAAAATGACAGCACTTGCATCAGTACTTTTCATTAATAATTTACAAAAAATATTCGAAATTATAATACTTTTCTTTATTAAATTATCTTATATATATATATATATATATATATATATATATATATATATATATATATATATATATATATATATATATATATATATATATATATATATATATATATATATATATTGATTGATTGATTAATGTATTCCATATTTTTCTCTATCCTTGGCGTGCTTTTTGCTTCTTAAATGCAAAAGTTGTCCTTTTCTCAGAGAAGGATGTAAATGGATTGTTTGACGTTTAAAACTTTATTTTTCTATAAAAGTATACTGTCTAAAATAACATTTCTGTGATAGTTGGAACTCAAGTTACAGTCTAAAGAATAATGTATAAGTTTTTGTGATTTTGTTCATTTAGAGTTTTAACTAATTTTTTCATGCCTCCTAACAAAACATTTTTTTCTCATGTTACTTATGATGGCATCAGTAAATGGCGAAGAGAGAGCAAAATCCTTTGTGTATCAACTATATCACAACCAAATATTTCAACTGATGATTATATATCTGTTTTCACTTAGAGCGTTGGGAAATCCAAATCAGCTTTTATTTCGCTTTGAAATTGTCTTCCGATTCCTTGGTTCACAGAATGATCCAAAAATAGAACGTGATCTTTGACTAATATACCTTTTGGTGGTTTAAGGATAAAATAGTCAGCATCACTTTTTCAAAAGATTATTTAAGTATTTCACAGGTAAATACCAAGAATCAGGTCTTGAATGACCAATGTCATCCAAATATAGAACGATATATTCCTCTCATCCTTTTAAGGAAAATTTAAAGGATGGTTTGTTGAAATGATTTTGTTTCATTGATAACGATTGATAAAATGACACTTTCAAATAAAATCGAAACACACATCCTGTTTTTTTTAAATTATGCTAAATTATAATCCAATTTATATGTAGAGCACAAATCTAATAAAAAAATTTTTTTTAATAGTTTTTCCAGAAAAGTATATTTGGCTTATTTTTATTCGTCATAAAAAATGTAAATGAATAAATTTTTGTTCACATCATATTATTGTTAAAAAAACAAATGCATATACATTTATTTACAAATAGACTCTGAGTGGAATGAAAAGTTTCTGTGAATGAATAGACTCTGAGATTCCAAGAGTTACCAGTCTAAATAATCATTCATTCTTTCCAACAGAAAATAAAATTTTTTATTGAATTTTTTCCATAAAAAATGAGGATTAAAGCTCGTTTCTGATATAATCAAAAGCTCTCTTTGGTGAAATGAATGATTATTTAAGCTCTGTGATGGCTTTTAAAATCGCAGAGTCTACACACTCAAACTAAATTATTGGGTTGGCAAGAAAGTAGCTTTGATATACACCAGCAAATAGTGTTGTATTTAATTCACTATTTTTATGTCAACATTAGAATTTTTTTTCTTTTGGAATTTCGTAGTAGATAGCTATAGGTTGCCTTAGAAACAAATTGCGTGTAAGTTTGTTTATAATTGTCAGTTTTAATATGGAATGCAAAAATAAGCATTTTTGATACATTTTATTTTTTTATTTTCATAAAGTCAAGGAAGCAAATGAGATTCACAAAAAAATATGTGAAGTTAATGGTGTTAATTGTTTATCGCACATATCAGAATTGATTTAAAAAATTTCTGAAGATTTGTCACTGAAACATGACCATCGTTCCGGTCGAGCTTCTGAAGTTGATGGTGACAAAATAAAAGCCATAATTGAATCGAATCGTCATATAACTATACGAAAGATTACAAAACAGTTAAAAACACGCAACAATTGAAAATCATATAAGACATCTTGGATTCCTTAAGAGACTTTATATTTGGGTTCCACACGAATTTAAAGAAATGCACCTAACACAACGAATTAATATTTGTGACACAACGAATTAATATTAGCATTTCAAATGTAATAAAATCAATAATTTTTGAAAGGAATTATCACAAGTGATGAAAAATTGATCATCTACAATAACGTTAATCGAAAAAGATCATGGTACAGGCATGATAAACCAGCACAAACCAAATCAAAAGCAGAGTTACATCAAAAAAGTTGTCAGGTTGATGGTATTACAAAGGTGATGTGTATTTTCAGCTGCTTCCAAAAAACCGAACGATCAACTCAGATGTTTATTGCCAACAGCTTGGGAAAATGGGGGAAGCAATCAAAGAGGAAAGGCCAGAAATGACAAATCGCAATGGAGTCGTGTTCCACCACAACAATCTGAGGCCTCACACATCTTTAGTGACATGTACGAAACTATTGGAGCTTGGTTGGGAACTGATGCTGCATCCCCCATACAGCTCAGACCTTGAAACTTCGGATTATCATTTATTTCGAAGTTTACAAAATATCTTAAATGGTAAAAATTTAAGTAATAACGCCTCAATTACCTCAAAGTGCACTTGGTTGAGTTTTTTCTGTTAAGGATCTATATACACGGGATCATGAAGTTACCAGAAAGATGGCAAAAGCTCATTGAACAGAATGGGAGATAGTTGACTGATTAAAGCTCATTTTATGTATAGAAAAAATTAAGATTATTTCACACTAAAAATTGAAATTATTTTCTTTACAAGCCAATAATAATTTCTCTTTTTCTCTCTTAAAACAAATATGATTTAAGAATAGGAATTAACTTTTTTTTCATTACAAAGATCAATTAATATTTAACGCATGATTTTTAATCTATGATCATAATACCATACATTACACAATCGAAGTAAATATTAATAGTATTAAAAATTAACAAATCTAGGTATATTAGAATCAAAATTAATTCGTCATGTGATTAAACATTTCGAATTGATGTATGAATCAGTTTCAAAACAATAATATTCAAATTCACCCACACACAAAAATATATTTTCTGGTAAGTTCGGTTAAATTGAACTCAATTTTTAAGTAATTATAATACATTAGCATATACGGCTTAAATTTTCTCTATGATTACAATAGCCGTCATATAATATTCATTGAATACATTATATTCTCCTAAAAATATCATATAATATAATGTGTGCGAAATTAACCTCTTGGGTAGCAAACACGTTTTTCATTACTACTTATTTATTATTTTAGACCACGCATCACAACATTAAAACATGAAAAACAAAAGCAATATTTTAATGTTCGTGATAAAGCTCCATAAGTGGCATCATTAGTTACAAATAGTTCTCGTACAATCTCTGCAGGTCATTTCGAAGTATATAGGCTATATTTGAAATTGTTCTCGTTAAATAAGAGAAGTAATTCTTTTAATCCCTAAATTAGAATAACGCAAGCAATTTCTTATCGGTAATGCTTTTTTTTTACCCCTATGATGAAAAATGTTTGAATAGTAAGAGTTCCTATAATCTTATAATAAGAAGTTTTAATATTCTCTCTCTCAGAGGTTCAAGATCTTTCAGGTTGTACCTCAGGGCTCAGTTCTAAGTCCAAACCTGTTCTCACTTTATCTCTCAGGCATCGAGAAAATCGTTAAGTTACATTGTGAAATTGGTGACTTTGCGGATTATATTATCCTTTGGAAATTTGATACTGATTTGATGAGATTGGAGAGAGACACTAATCAAGTCCTTGAAGACATTAGGGATTTTGCAATGAACCATAAACTGTGTTAAATCCAACTAAGTCAACGGTAGGCTTTTTTACCATCAATAGAAAGTTGCTGCATAATTTCCAACCCAACGTCTTTATGAATGACCATGTGCTGACAGTGGATAAACACCCTAAATACTTGGCATTTGTATTGGATCCGGAAATTTGGGCAACAAACATATTGATCACCTCGCGCTAAGGGCAAGAAAAGGGATTAACATTTTCAAAAACATCTCTGGTCAAAACTGGGGCTCAGACGCTAAAACTTTACGAAACACCTATGTCTCATTAATAAAGCCAGTTCTGGAATACGCCATTCCAATTTATTGTTGTGCCTCCGATACTAATCTCCAGAAACTAGAAAATGTCCAGCTCAGCGCATCTCGGATCATCACCGTTTTAAGAAATTCCTGTCCTAGAAATATAGTTCTTTTTGAGGCAGGTCTTCAGCCGCTTAGCCTTAGAAGACGCGCATATCTAACCAAATATTGCAATTCACTTTAGTGCTCTGAGCTCTCATAATCACACCTCAACCTATTTTAGGAGTTGGCGTAATAGTCAGAGACTCTAGAGGAATAGTTCCTTCAGCGCAAATAGCCCATCTGAATATAGCTAAAGAAGCCGTAGAACCACATCACCTAAAACAATGTCTTGACCCGTCGAACGATCTAGATGGTGTCATTTTCCATCCGGATTTGCCAGTTCATGTAAATAAACGATCTGATATACCCGACTATCTGAGGCAGGTGGCCCTTGAGAGAATTGGAGAAATACCGAGCGATGGCATACAGGTTTATCCAGATGGCAGTAAAGATGAATTCAATCGTACTGCCATCGGAATTTTAATCAAGCAGCAATAAGCAGTCTTAAGGCTGAAAAAGAGAAATCCTGATTATTACTCGGTGTTCCGCAGTGAGCTTATTTCAATAGAACAGGGATTGGCAAAGTATGACCCGAGGGCCAATTCCAGCCCACCGGAAAGTTTTATCCGACCCGCGGATAGAATTTTAATTTGTCTCGATCCAACAGAAGTTAAACAAAAAAAAATGTATATAATTTATATATTGTATATCCATCTTACTTTTCTATTTTGTTTAAAAGTTATTTTTTCTTTCTTTTTTTCAACGAACTGCTGATTTTTTTTTTTTTTTACCTTTTTCTAACTTTTGTTCTACAAAACATAAATTGACAGAAATAGCAAGCACATACATTGTAATCGTTAAAGTGTTAAAAGCGGAAATTCTTTGTTGGTTATAGCTGTAGATTGGCGCTAACAAGCATAGTCTCTTTCTCAGGTAGCAGACATATGCGAATCCAATATAGGTGAATTAGACCTCACACGTAGCAGACTGCACATTTTAAGCTCCTGTCAGCACAGAAAATCAGTGCTGTGGCCCACCACAACCTTTTTTTTTTTTTTTTTTTGGCCTGCGACCGAAAAGTTTGCCTATACCTGCGGAAGCCTTGAATACCCTGAATTCACTTCCTCATGGAGCTGAGATTTGAATTTTATCTGATAGTAAAAGTGCAATACATCATTTGGCTAGATTGCAACAAGTGAGAGACAGGACTAGGGTTTAAATGCTTCAAGTGTTAAAACGGTTGTCCGTATCGCATCATATTTACCTACAGTGGATTCCCTCACACGTGGACCTCGAGAGAAATGAGAATGTGGACACTTTGGCCTAAGCTGGTGTGACTGAGGACGATGTGCCGTCGGCGTCTCTCACATATCAGGAGATCCATTCAAAGATTAAACACGAGAATAAAACCACTTGGATTGTCCCTCCTGAGCACCATTGGTACCGCTGCGCGCGTCCAGGTGCTTCTTTGGTTACTGGTCTTAATAGACAAGAACAAACGGCTATTGCTCGTTTCAGAAGTGGCCATCTTAGTAACTTGAAATTCGTCGAGGGTGCGAAGAAATTCGAAATTTGCTCCAGGTGCTTAAAAAGGAACAGGCCTCTCCTGAACATATTCTTCAATTCCTTGGTCTCTCCAGGAGAGATCTGATGGTACTGGACTTTTTAAAGGTGTACGCGCTCATGAACCTGGTCTAGTGCATCTTACCTCGGGGGCATGCAACAACAGAAGTTTTAATGATGAAAACAATAATTGTAGAACAACAATTTTTAATTAACCGAATTAGTGATTTATTACTTTCATAACTCATATCTGGCATTTCAAACATCTTTCCTTTAAATATAAAAAATTATGAAAGATTTAGTGTGCTTGATTAGTTCACTGTAGTAATGGTTTCTAACTGTTCATATTTAACAGAATTTTGACTATCTTGTTCAGTTTGCAGAAGTAAATTTTAATCAGAATTATTGCGAATATTATTTTAAATAATTTAATTTTTTTCACGTATGTTCGTCATATAATTACAAATAAAATTTTAAAAACATCCAATTTACAACTATAAAACCCAATTTACAAAGTTTTACACTTTGTAAATTGGGTTTTATAGCTCTTGCAAATTGGAATTTTAAGCTGATAAATATTTGCCAGACTTTTCAAACACTATAAAGGAATGAAAATATCCTCGGATAATCTTAGAAGCTATTATACTTGTCCTCACTGTCGCGCCATCTAACTTTATCTAAATCATATCTTTAATTGTCCCTCTGTATTAGCTAAACTCTACAATATTGATCTAAATCTTATAGACCAGTAATTGCTCTACTCTTCAAAAGCCTTGTAGGCAGGCCGCAAACTCGGTAGACAATCCGATTGAGACGCCGTCTTATAGTAGACAAATGTGATCTCCTCGATGTCTTAATGTGACGTAGTTAAATCATTGTATCTGACGTCATGGAATTTTAAACCAATGAGAGCGCTGTTTCGCCGAAAGTTGCCAAATTTTTCGAACCTGCACGAAATCTAGAAACGTATCGCGCTCCACCCCTTTTCTGACGTAACTAAGACATCAATGACTTCATTTGGTCTGATGCGATTCTCGCGAGACGCTCTGTCTCATGCGCGAGACAAGTCTCATGCGATCATCTACGAATTTGCGGACTACTGTACATAGCTGCAGAATTCTTAAAAAAACGAGAGTAACCAGAACACTCTGAGTTCGAGACTATAAGAATGTTTACAAACAGAACAATTCGATGATGTCATTACGTGTATGCGTGTATAAGTCTGTTATCCCATTTTTGAATAAAATAATTATTATATTCCGGCTGCTTCAATGAACATTACTATAAAATACACTACAACAGCTGAAGAAATTTTGAGCGCCTTCGGTTCAAACTATAATTGATTCGAATGCACGTCGTAGACAAGACAACAAGCTGATCAATGTTTTTCATTCCACAACTAATAATATGAACCTTGAATATATCTAAATATTTCTTACAAAATAAATTAAAACGAATATTATTTTAAATAATTTACCGTTTTTTCACTTATGTTCGTAATTACAAATAATATTTAAAAAATCTTGTTTATTACGAATCATATAAGGGATTGCTTAACTTTTATTTATTACTGTCAGATATGAAAAATATGCAATATAATATCACCCCAGAAAATTTTTCTGAAATCATCGGCCACAATATCTGTCACGAGATGGTAAAACGTTAAAAATCCAAAATAACCACTTTGACAAATGAATAAACAGAAAGGAAAAATGCATCTTCCATGTTACATTACTCAACAGTAGTTGGAATTGAAGCCAAAATCGTCCCGCTCCTGAGAATGTAGTCTTATCATTAGGACATGATGAGTTCTATATTTAAAAGATTTTTGAATTTAGTTTCAATTACTGTTATTGATCATAATATCACCTTGTCAACTTTTTTAATTTCTTATTGAAGGATTGTAACACTAAATATGAATAATTGAATTAATTGGTTTCATTCTTATTAAACTTTTCTATCTCAAGTTTTGGGCACTGTAACAAATTAAACAATACATTGTTAATTGAGAATTATAAATATAATAAATGAGATTAAATTTTCATTACAATATTAATAACATATATCGAATAAAAAAGGGGAAAATCGACTATAATGAAAAATTATTTCAAAATTTAGTTCATTCTGAGTATTAGGATATGCTTTTTGAATATTAGTTTTTATGATTGATTAAATCAAAATGATGTTATTTGGGGAATTATCTGAAAACTGACAGTTCAAATTTCAATTAGATACCATGCGGAAGTGATTCCCGGCGAAACTACTGAAAATTTACAACTTTCAATATCACATTCCTTATAATGAAAATTCCTTAAAAATCAATCTAAATATTGATAAGATTGTCTTTTAAAAGTTGAATGTTTGTAAAATCATGAAAATTTCTTATTATGAAAATTGCTTAAAAACCAATCTAAATATTGATAACCTGGGGCTTGAGCAGCTACCAGGCGCGTCGGTAGGTGGTGGATCACCGAACGTCCTGTAGGAATGACAGGATAGCCTTGAATATAGAATCAGAGGCCGCGAACCAGCTCCCGTAAACCCTGGTGTTATGCGATCCGTGCCTAGGGCTAATTGGCACCGCGGTATTGGTGTCTTAACGGAGCTTCTAGTTGCCTGGCAAACTTCTAGAGTAATTTGCCTTGCCCAGTATCTCAGGCAATGCTGGGTGGACTTATATTACCTGAGCTTATAAATTGTTATCTTGTGGCTGAAAAGACACAAGAAATAACAAACCTTTCTGCATCTGCAGGTGATGCCTCTGAAGTAGACCTTGCTGAAAAAGACAAGGGAACTCAGGGGCAGTCTTGTCAAGGGGCAGTAATGAATCCTTCACTTGAGTGAATGACCTCAAATGACCTCCAAACCATCTTCTTCTGGTGAAAGTCAGGAAGCTATCGCTAGCAAGACTGACTTTCTGACCAGATGGGACTGTTTCAGCAAGACCCTATCTGCAGGAAATGTCATACGCAAGAGGAAACGGCAGAGCATATCATTTACGAATACGAGGCTCTTGTCCTCCCTAGATTAACTGCTTTAGGCATCATCCATGCTAGAGAGTTACACCTAGACTCCATTAAAGGGTTATCGGACTTTATTAATAAAGTGGGTCACCCGAGCAACTGGAACTAGGAAACATTGGGTTTGGAGTTAATGGTAGAAAATGCTGATAAAAGCAGAGGTGCCCAATGACATACAAACCCAATTCTAAGAAGAAGAAGAGAAGGAAATATTGATAAGATTGTCTTTTAAAAGTTGAATTTTTGCATAATAATGGAAATTCCTTAAAAGTTCCTTCTTATGAAAATTTCTTAAAAACCTATCTAAATCTTGATAAGATTGTCTTTTAAAAGTTGAATTTTCGTATAATAATGAAAATTCCTTAAAAGTTCCTTATAATGAAAATTCCTTAAAAATCAATCTAAATATTGATAAGATTGTCTTTTAAAAGTTGAATGTTTGTATAATAATGGAAAATCCTTAAAAGTTCCTTATTATGAAAATTGCTTAAAAACCAATCTAAATATTGATAAGATTGTTTTTTAAAAGTTGAATTTTTGTATAATAATGGAAATTCCTTGAAAATTCCTTATAAACCAATCTAAATATTGTCTTTTAAATGTTGAATTTTTGTATAATTTTGGAAATTCATTACAAATTCCTTGTTATGAAAATTGCTTAAAAACCAATCTAAATATTGATAAGATTGACTTTTAAAAGTTGATTTATGCATAATAAATATATATATGTCATAAATATATATTATATAATTTTATATTTGAAAATTGTCTGTACCCTTTTCAAATTTTATGGTGTCCTGATGTACTTTGACTTGCAATTCAGTTTCCTCTTCTTGTTCTACTTCCACCATGAATGAAAATTTTTGAAGTAATTCAGAGTCCATTGAAAATTATGCGATGAATAAAATCAGCATTGATGCTTTCAAAAAACCCCAGTGGTATTCAAATCGAGTTCCACTAAGTGATAACCGAGATTTCCAGTGATATCTTATTTTATGTAAGAATCAGAGGAACTCGATATTGTTGACGAACTCTTAACTTTGATGTTATATATATATATATATATATATATATATATATATATATATATATATATATATATATATATATCATAATTAAAGGGTGAATTCTTTTATTCACCAACACTTTTTGTTAATTAAGAGGACGCAAATATTTTTTTCATTTTTTTATGTTCTGGCAGAAGTTCATTGTATCAAAATTACTTTGAAATATTTTGATATATAGTCTCTTTTGTTTCACATAACCATATATTCCGTTAATATCTCAATTTTAAGAAGAAAAAAGAATTTTCTTCTGATCTTGACGAACAAATTTTAAATTATTAAAAAATAAAATTGGAGAACCGTCGTCTGCCGGAGAGCACAATGGAGAAGTTTTCTGAGGAAAGCCTTGGTCCACCCCGGGCTGTCGTGCTGATGAAGAAGAAGAAAAAAATAAAATGCAGTTAAACATTAATTCCCAAGATGTTGTGTTTTGAAAGGAGACAAGATTGGCTTTATATTTGAAGAGGTTCTTCACAGTATAAATAACAATTTTAGAAAATTAAATATTTTATTAATTTATATAGATAAAATAAACTGATAAAATATTTGAATAAAAAAATATTTATTCAATTACTTTGATATCTTTAACACATTTTTTTAAAAAATGACTAAAAAAAATTTCAAATTCCTATTTTAAAACATTATTTTCAATCAATGGAATAATTTCATAAGAAATATAAAAAGAATAAATAATTTGTAAGCATATTCAGTGTCATAAAAATATTTTTCCATAGAAAATGTTGGAGCTAGAGTAAGAAAGTAAATTAGGAATCTAGAATAAAATATTACCGAATTATCAGCAAATCAGATTTTTCATCGTTAATTTTTATTAGGACTCTAATAAAAGGCATTGAATTAAGGGGTACTAATTATGCTGTGGTTCATAAAATAAAGAGCAATTGAACTTAAGAGTATAAGTAACAATAAAAGAACAAATAATTTGTAAAGCATATTAAAATTTTAAATTATTAAAAAATACATTAAGACTTCTAACATGACAGTAATATAGTTTCGAATGAATTCAATAAATTAACTTAAAATATTTGTCTTACATTTTTAATGCCTTCTATTGTAAATCAGATATTTCATTTCAGAAAACATAAGGATATATGTAGGCAATATTTTTCCCAATTCTTTAATTTAATTTTATTCAGGTTTTTCTCATATTGGTCATATCAGTTTTGGTATTCATTTCTTATTAATGTATGATTCATCTTTCATAATTTCTTTGTCGTGCTTCCTTCTTCTTCTTCTTAGAATTGGGTTTGTATGTCAATGGGCACCTCTGCTTTTATCAGCATTTTGTACCATTAACTCCAAACCCAATGTTTCCTAGTTCCAGTTGCTCGGGTCACCCACTTTATTAATAAAGTCCAATAACCCTTTAATGGTGTCTAGGTGTAACTCTCTAGCATCGATGATGCCTAAAGAGGTTAATCTAGGGAGGGCAAAAGCCTCGCATTCATAAATGATATGCTCTGCCGTTTCCTCTTGCGTATGACATTTCCAGCAGATAGGGTCTTGCTGAAATAGTCCCATCTGGTCAGAGAGTCAGTCATACTAGGGATAGCTTCCTGACTTTCACCAGAAGATGGTTTGGAGGTCATTTCTACCTCAAGTGAAGGATTCATTACTGCCCCTTTACAAGACAGCCTCTGAGTTCACTTGTCTTTTTCAGCAAGGTCAACTTCAGAGGCATCACCTGTAGATGCAGAAAGGTTTGTTATTTCTTGTGTCTTTTCAGCCACAAGATAACAATTTATAAGCTCAGGTAATATAAGTCCACCCAGCATTGCCTGAGATACTGGGCAAGGCAAATTACTCTAGAAGTTTGCCAGGCAACTAGAGGCTCCGTTAAGACACCAATACCGCGGTGCCAATTAGCCCTAGGCACGGATCGCATAACTTCAGGGTTTACGGGAGCTGGTTCGCGGCCTCTTATTCTGTATTCAAGGCTATCCTGTCATTCCTACAGGACGTTCGGTGATCCACCGCCTACCGACGCGCCTGGTAGCTGCTCAGGACCCAGGTCGTGCTTCCTTACACTACTCTTTAAACATACATCTTCACAGTAGTTTTTCAGCTTCAATAAATTTTAACTTTCTTGTAATTAATTTTTCAAGTTCATGATTGCTTATTCTTATCTTTCTATTAACTGCTATGATCCAACGATATAATTTATATATATGTATATAATTCTGGCGATTCTGTATTCAAAATTTCTTAATAAATACATCTTTGTCTGATAATGCACATATTTTGACTCTCTCTCTCTCTCTATTCATCCTATTAAAATGTTATACAGTTGCATTTTATTGTTTCTGAAAATTATTTTACTTTTTTAAATAAATTTTTATTTGCTTGCACTGCTTTATTTCCATTTTGCATCTGCTTATTTACGAAGTTATCACTTTCACATTTATTATTCATTTCATTTCCGAAATAAGTAAAACAACTTTTATTCTTAAAATTTTTATCATTAATGTTAAAATCCTGTATCTGCCTTTTCCCCCTTGATTTTGATTCAATCACGAATTCAAATTTATCTTCACTATTACATTTATTATCAACACTTATTCTTTAAGCCGATTTCATTTGCATTTTTATAAGTTCTTTTATTCGACTAAGTCTAAACCATGCTCATGCAAGCATTTGTTGCACCATTTGCATATACTCTGATGAGTGTTTATTTCTTAAATATAATTTCTTCCTGATAGCCTGATTTCTTGCTCTTGAGCTTCATTCTTGGATGTCAGGAAATATTGAATATCGCAGCTGATAACAAATCATCTTGTTTCACACTTTTCTTGAATTCAAACGTGTTGCCAGTTTTTATCAAGTTTTACATTGGCTTTGGTACTTTTCCTTGTCATTTTCGAAATTTTTATAAGATTTTTTACAATTCCTTTTTATTTAGTAATATTTCTCTTATTTTTTCGATTTTCATTATCCATTTTTTTATTTCTCTTATTACCTTACTCTTTTTTTAATTTTTTATTCCTCTTCACTTAGTAAATCTCTAAAGCATTTTACTCTTTTACATTCATATTAACTTTTGTTTGAAATATTTAGGATGGTTTGAAGTTTTTTTTTCTCATTTAGTCTTTGCAATGAATAAATTTCTTGAATTTGTTCTCATGACTATTTTCCATTTCTTTTTCTTATACAAATTTTATCGAGAGTTCTTAGCTTTTCCATGCACTTCTACAATCTGGTTCTTGCCTCTATTTACATCATATTTTATTTCTAGAGTCATTTTTATCTTTGATGACATTTATACATTTTTTATATTTTAGTTTTGTGCTTTCATTAACTTTCTTCTTTGGAGTGCTTTAATTTCTTATCCTCAATATATATATATCTATATATATATTCTAATATATTAATTATGTAATAATAGAAATTGTATTAAATGTCTCATATGCAGGTATCCAGGTATCACACAACATTGTTACTGATGATAGAAAAACTTGTTTTTAATTTACAATCTAATAACCTCTCTCAAATAATATTTTTTATCTGAAGTCTTATAATGAATCGAATTCTTTGGACTAAGACTTGTTTTAAAAATTTCAGTTAATATTATAAATTTAAGCTAATTCGTATTCATAAAAACATATCTTTTAAATATGGATTCATTTTACGGATTAAATTTTCTTTCATTGAGAAAAAACATTATTTTTAGAAATTTCACATTTAAGTCTATAATTTTCAATTGACTATTTTTGATTCAGTGCAACGCTCTGATGGATAATTTCAAGGTAAATATTTATTCTTATTGCAGTTATGTTGAACTTTCATTCTCCTATTTTTACTTTTTAAATGCTACAATTTTTTTATTAATTCATACTTATCATGTGGATACAATTATTCACATAACGTTTTAAATAAATGTTTTTTACAGATAACCTTGTACATTAATTTCATGTTATGTTATTTTTAAGAATTCCGAGTAAAATTTGCTCAAATTTATATAACTGTAAAATTACATTTCCTTTTCGGATTGTAGTTGAATGAACGTAACTACACTGTCAAAAATAGCTTCCGGCAGTAGGAAATCAGAACATCTGCGGACACTTCTTGAAATAAACTGAAGTTTAATTTTTTACCTATTTTTTACGAATGAAAATATATAAATCTGTATTTCTAAGATATTAAGTATAAAAATAATGAAATTTATTTTGTTTAGATAAGATAAACTTAGTATTTTTTATTTATAGTAAGGATTTCTTTTTGTTATTACCATTGTCTTTATTTTGGAAAACGACAAATCAGTATGCAAAAATTACATAAGATTAAAAATATTTCAGAGTTTATTTGCAATTAAATCGAACGCAAATGAATTTAGCTTCATTCTACACTTATTAATTTTATTAATATAATTTTATTACACTTATTAATTTAATATTGTTATATGGAAAAAATAATCTAATACTCATAAAACTAAATTTTGAAAGACATAATTAAGGAATTCAAACTGCATGAAAAATAAAGTCGAAACTTTCTGCAATTGTTCAGTAATTTAAGAGAACAGATTTGATTGGATATTAAAAAAGATACGTAATATCATTTTTATGCACGCAGAAATAATTAGCGATTATAATACAAAAAAGAATAATTCCATAATATTTTACCCAGATGAAATTATAGGAAAAGTTAAGCAAACTTTCTATAAATATGCAAAATTTACCATAATAATGATTCTTTAAATTATACTAATAATTATACTAATATAATATTGAGAAAAAAGTTTATATTGCATTGTTTTTTGATTGTTTTTAAAAAGTTTGACATTGTAATGTTTATAAAAGAACACACACACACACACACACACACACACACACACACACACATATATATATATATATATATATATATACAGCGAAGAGAGAGAAATATATTTACTATTGTTACAAATCTCGTACATAACAATATTTGAAGTCTTTCATTACATATTTCTTACATATACATTACATAAAAAGTTAATGATTATTTAGTTCTATATTTGCTTAAAAACAGAAATCTACTAGTAAACACATTCTCTTATTGATATTTATTAATTCACAAATAAATTCCGTACCTCTTGCAATAACATGCCATATTTTTAATGGGATGAATTCATAATAATTCTTAAATGCTGACAAGTTGAATCTTCAATTTCTTAGGTGTCATGCAGATGAAATTTGCTATTTTCTCTCCATAATTACATTGTGTTAAACCTCGTGGGATGAAATTAAAACATCTTAATTCAACATGTTGATTAACATCCATTAAATTTCAATACTTTAATTGTGCCTTGACACATATTCCCAACGATTCCGAAGATCTGTGAAGATGCTACGGTCCCTTGTTATCGAAATTGAATAACTCTCGTCCCTTGACATTGCACACACTGAGAGCCGTTGGCAAGGTCACCTTGATGTCTCCTTAAAATGAACCTTGAGACGATTCTGGGAGGAGTTATCAAATTCCTGGCAGTTTGGATTTGATATTAAGTCATGTCCAAACTGATATCTAATTCAGTGGTTCAAGGTGATGTAACGTGACTTGAAGATTGCTGTTGCCATCAGCAAGAAAATTCTTCAGCGTATTTCCATTTTTGATCATCTAATATGGAATATTCTTAATTATCTAATTGCTGACGTTTATCTAAGAAACCTAATATTATTTTTTAATAAATATGTTCTGTTAATTACTATTTATAAAGCAAAAAATTTAATAAATCTCCTTGTCATGTTCTGAGGTAAATCCTCTAATATTTAAAACTCTTAAGTTTTATACATTTTTTAAGCTATATAAATTACTTATTTGGTTTTCGATCTTAACTCATTATCAATACTTAATTTAAATATAAAGTGTGCAAATAAAATAATGCACACTTTATATTTAAATATTACTTTTTCTAGTTCACAAGTTTATTTTTTACATGCTAAATTAAATAATAGATCTCGTATAATTTCTTGAATTTTATTAAAATAAACTAAACTGGTTTGGTTTACAGCAAATATTTTTTCTCAGATTAATTTTCTGTACATATTACGAAAAGTATGCTCCATGCAAAAAGTTAAAATTACCTTAGTGTAAATGTATGGATGAGATATAATGGTCATTGTGTGTGTGCAAAAATATTGCTACGTTATGAGAATAATTATGAATATTTCAAGGCATTAGTTTATCTAATGTAGTTTCCGAATCATCTTCAGATAGTATGAGTTCATTTTTAAGAAAAATTAATTGGTTGAGGATTTTAATATCAAATTAAAAGGACTGTTTTTATAAAGGATCAAGTATTTTCGTAAAATGCTTCTGTAAATAAAGATAAGATTTCCTTGAAATGAGCTTCTCCTTCATCAAGTTAACTCTGAATTACCTTTCTAAATTCGGATTGCGGAAAAACTTTTATTCCCGTATGACTTTCATTATTTTCCAATGAAATAAAACTATTTATTCCTTCCCGATTTGGTGAAGAAATATAGCTCAGAATGTGTTCCACCGAATAAATGGCTTATCACTGAGCTTTGCTTTTTATAAAGCCGTACATTTTTATATGAAGCATCACGAAGTTTAGTATTTTTATAACTGTATTTACATATGTTAAATTAGCAATTAAATTTTGTGCTAACTTCATCAGTAATACAGTTTCATAATTAGAACGTATGCCTGCAGTGTCAAGTACTGTTTACGTACATTGGGATGGAAAAAAATGGGCAAGTTTCCCACTTAACAGAAGTATTAGTTATGTGACATCGAAATTGAAAAAGAAACAGGTGTCGTACATGCACAGTTGGATTCGAAGTTGATAAGAGTAATAATAAATATCATAATGAGATAGCAAACTGCAGTTACTTGGACATTGGTTTCATAAGTAGAAAGAAATCAGAGGAGAGAAAGGTTATGTCATTAGGTGTCATGTATCAATATTTTAACACTAGAATGCATATCTCTCAACAAGTTGAAATTAAAAAAGGAATTTAAAAATAAAATTTAAAAAAAACTTTAAGATTTCGAACCTAAGTTGAAACATTTGTTTCATTATATCAACTTCGTGATATCTTTTTCATTGTAATCGTACTGTAAATTGTCATGGATAGTTGTCTAGTTGCCGATGAGGGGGTGTCCCTGGTCAGAATGGGTGAAGTACGTCGGGAGAGTAATCTCCTGGTAGGGTCACCCAAGGCGTGAAGGCCACTCCACTATGTCCAGCTAAAGCCTGGGGCATTGGAGCAAAGTCAGACTTCTACCCTTGGGTGCTCCAGGTACTCTATACCAACAGAAGCTGCTCTTACACCCCACTTTTCAGGTAAACACAAGAGATGCAGATAAACGGCTTAGACAAGACTGCGAAGTGGCCACCTGCTTGCTCAGAGACACATTTCTGGTACCAAGGTCTCCCTCTCTGTGCCAAATGTCGAGTGGTTCAGGCCTCCCCATCTCATATTTTTCAATACAATGGATTTTAGTTTCGGTTAAACGATCGTTTTTTAATGTTGATGTAATTCCGCAAAAGAAATGATTTTTACTGGATCGCTTTGTGGTAGCTCCCTAAATACGGCATTGATTGTGCTTTGTAGAATCTTACTTGGCGTTAAATACTCGAACAATCCTTATATTTAACAAAATTTGTAAATTTTTTATCAGATTAAACATGAAAATTTGACAGTTTGCTACAGTAAATTAAACATACCATTCAAAAATTGGCATGAAAATTAGGGAATAATGTGTTGAATTTAGCTGTTGTACGATTTGAGAAAATGTGATATAGAGAATCAATGACAGCATTTACTCAACTCATTTTTATATCCATTAAAATGTTTCTCGTGCATTTCAATGTGATGTATAGGGTATTTGATAATTTTCACTGACCTATAAAAATATTATTTAGTCTTATTTAGAATATGCTTGTCAGAGATTTAAATAGAATCTGTAGGTTCTTATTCTTTTCTAAGTAATTTTGAAAGCATCTTGATTCAGAGTTCGAGGGTTCCTTAGGAAACAACTTGTATTCCCTTAGAAGAAAAATTTCAAAACACACAGTACACAGAACATATTTTCATTATTTTCTGTAAGAATTCACACGTTACTTCAAATTATAAAAGGTTTATAGGTTTGAAAGTAATTGAATTACTTTCAAACCTAAAATTTTTTAGTTTTAAAATTCCTTATCAAATATATTTTCAAAACTTGCATATATTACATAAAATTATGTCACAGGAAGTGTTTTCACTTTCTTAATGGAGTCACAACAATATGTATTTCCTTGTATATAATAACTAAATATGCACATAATTTGTAAATAAAAATTTGATTGAGAAAATGCTTTATATGATTTTAATGATATATGCCGATATATGATTTTAATATATTATTCTTAAATCTGAATATCAAATATAACGAGCACCGAATAAAAACATAAAATAAGTAATAAAGAATAAATATAATAATTTAAAAATTGCACACATAACAGAATTAGGTGAAATAAAATATAAAGGGAAAAAATAAGGTCTCTTTGAAAGTAATTCATATAATTTTCTTCCTATTTGCAGATATAAATGAAATATTCAACTAAAATAAAATTTCTTTATAAGCAAATAGCAAATTTTCAGTACTGGCTTTTCAATTTTGACTAGTAGCTTTCTTTTCTTAATGGAATAATTCTAATAAATAAGTTTAAAATATTTCAGTTAGGCGAACGCGAATACTGCTCTATAAATTAGAAATGATTTTAAAATATTTGGCTGAAGAACTTTTAATCAATACCTTTTTTGTTTACTGAGTTGCAATCAAAAACATTATATCCAATATATATGTATATATATATATGTACATTTATATATATATAATATATATATATATATATATATATATATATATATATATTATATTATATTATATATTTAAATTGTGTAACGGAAAGTTGGAATTATATAATCATACAATATTTAATAGAATATATGCATTTAAAAACACGCTTAATGCTTTTTGAATTTTACTTTAAATGAGAGTTTTTTTTTTCCATATTACATGTGAATTTTTCTGAGCATAATATTGCTTTCCTCCAAATAGAGACAAAAATTTAATGCTTTGAAATGTTTTTTTTTTCTTGAACAACATTATTTTCACTTAAATGATTGTATTATTTTTATAAGATATTTTCAAATAATTTTTTTAAGTCTTTTGTAAATAATAATGTATACATATTTACCTTTTTAATAAATGAACTTTGATTTCTCATACTTTTTAAACGTAAGTTCAAGAGATAACTATTTTTCAAGAATGAACTGAAAAAATAGATTGATTTTAATTTTAAATGGACGAAGTGTGAAATAATTTTGTGAACTCAAAAATGAGTTTAAAATTTTCTCCTGTGTTAGATAAATTTCAAACTTCAATAAAGATTATTAATAAGATGAGATAACCAATTCTTCGAAAATTTCTTACTTCTTTTGCCATTGGAGTATACCGAGAACCTAATAAAATAACAACGGAATAATTTCCTATATCCTTTAAAAAGTTGAAAAACATTTTTTTGATAAATATATTTATCACAAAACCTTTTTCTCTCAAATTTTTTATATATTATTTTGTACTGCAATGAAGAATAAATGTGCACATATAGCTTTAATTTTTTCATGCATACATTGATATACCACATTCTTTTTCCCAATGCACCATAATATACAGCTTTCATCTTCTTTATTCCCTTTCATATACAGGGTGATCATAATTAAACTGCAAATTTAAAAATGCTGCAAAAAAAGAACCACTGGTCAGAAAGACCTGAAATTTCACCAGAATGTACTTCAAACAGGGGGATCTTGTTTGGCGTGGGAAAAAAATTAGGAAAAAAAGTGGCCTATAGATGGCGCTACACAGGTGGTTATATGCAAATTAACGTCTTGTATAAAATGCTGAGTAGCTTGAATTCTCGTTAATTGTCGATGGTGATGCAACGCCATTTCGGAAATGACCGTATTATCAGCCGACATTTTCCAACTCCCTGGCCGCCACGATCACCGGACATCACTCCCTGTGACTTTTGGCTCTGGAGATTTCTGAAAAATGTTGTGTACAGTGCTCCACTAAACACCTTAGTGGATTTGAAATGCCGCATTACTCAGCACGTTAACAACATCAGCACTGATACACTCCAAGCTGCTGTGGAAAATACCGTTTTACGTTTACACCTCCTAACAGAAAATGGTGGACACCATATTGAAAATTTCTTGAAGAAGACTAAGGACAATTAAAAACCGAATTATTGTTGGCTTTTTCTACGGTTTTGGCCGCAGGGCAATTAAAAACCAATTTTTTCCCATTCGATGTGGCACCACCTTGTCGCTCTGAATAGGCTTTACACCAAGAGTGCCACAACATCTGCCTGACTTACAATAGCACAACTGGTTTAACGTTCAGCTTGCAGCCACAATTGATTATCGTTCATGTCAGAATTCATGTAATTAACCCACAGCCGCCTGTGCAGCGCCATCGATTAGCCACTTTTTTTTCCTAATTTTTTTTTAGATTACAGAAATAAAAACAGAAGCAATCAATTGTAAAGCAATTTATTTCATAAGCAAAGAAACATAGATTTTTCAATCAACAGTAAATATTATTAATGTTCTAGAAGCCGAGCCATCTTATTTCACCATTCCAAAGTCCGTTCTCTAATATCTTTGAGTGTTGGGCTGTGTTCTGAATAAAATTGACTGTACCATTTTCTAAAACGCTTGATCAACTTGTCTTCTTTAACCAGAGTTGGATTCTTGAGGAAACGTTTATTATTCCAAATGGCGATATCCCTTCCTATCTATAAAAAAAATAAATTCGTCATTTGATAACAATTGAGTATTTCATCTTAACGTGGAGAAAGTATGTTTAAAATATTATAAATCAAAGATCTATATATTCAAACTCATATTAAAATATATTAACATACTTTTCTGTCAGATATAATTTAAGTAATACTGAATATATTATTTTTATGAATATCACATTTTCTTATAAACTTTTTAACATATTCAGATTTTAATCATTTTTTTCTATTTTTCAGAACAAAATTGATAAAGCAAGATATGTTTTTATAAATATTCGGACTTTATAAAAAAATCACCCCCTCTTAATTTAGTAAAAGGAAGAAATACTGAAAAAAATGTGAAGTATATTATTAATAATATTATAAAAAGATATATTATTTTATTTCAGATATCTTTTTCGATTTTTCACAAGTCTATCACAACAAAATAAAAATAACCAAGATAATAAAAGCCCTCTTTTATAATATTAATAATATAATAATAATATATTTGCAATATATGTAAATAGTTTTAGAATGCAAATTCTAAGATTTGTGCTCCAAATTTTGCTATTTATTGAATAATATACTTACGTTAACATTTTCATGTTTGTATTTCAATTATAGGAGGATTGTAGAATGGATAAATTCTCAGTGGTTTCTAAAACCCACAAGAAAGGTTTAGGTTTGTTTGTCGCTCAACGGTCACTTTTTGCACACGAGAGCTAATTAGACCGGGACCTACGGTCTTAAAGTGGATTCCGAACCACTACAAACATCCATGCCCAAGGTGGGATTCGAACCCACGAAATGTTAACTGAAGGCAAGAGCGTAACCATTCGGCTGCCAGCTCGGCAAAACTACAACAAAAGGAACAGACGTGAGAGTTTTAGTTACCTATTGACATCTATGCCTTATCTCTTGGATAAGAAAATAAACTAATAAGTATCGAATCCCTTTTTCTTTCTATACTGTCACGCATAATATTTTTAAAACCATTACGATATTTACTATTTTTGCCAATTTTTGCAAAAATATAATTTTGCTCCTAAGGCGAACATGTTTACAGTTTTTCCAATACGTCACCGACTGGGGATGCTTTGAAACCTGGATTAAAGGAGTCCTAAATACGGTTTTTGTTTATCTTCATAGTTAAAGCATATTTACAAAATTTTTCCATTCCATTCGCTTTGTTTTTAGCTACTTTATATTACAGGCTTCACTTCGTAGTGCGAAATAATGATTCAAAAAAGCTAAGTAAATATCATTAAAAAGTAATAATCATTGTGGTTTTCCAAACTGGAATTTTCCCGCGAAAGCTAAGTCATGTACTTTATTGGCAGTGATTGCACACGTATGCTGATGAGTTTGGCCCATTACTTGAATATCTGTTTAAAATTATTATTTTATAATTGTATTACTTCAAAACAGGATAGTTATATTCTGGTTTTAATGTGGAATTTAATAAGATAAAATATTCAGAGAAATAACTAAAAGAAGTTTAAAAATTCACTTTACAACTGAAAACAAAACAGTAAAAATGTGTAGAAAATTTAAAATTTTGCTGAAACATTAAATTGATAAAATGTCTAAACTACACACACACACACACACACACACACACACACACACATATATATATATATATATATATATATACATACATAGTGTCCCAAAACGACCCCATGAACTCTGCACAAATAGATTCCTCGTTGGGAGTACATAAAAACTGCGCAAAAGAAGTGTTCCTGTACAATCAACAATTTACGAGAAAAATACGAAAAACAATGTATGACGTCACTTCCGATGCAAGGAAAAAAAAAACACTTTATTGTACATATCAACAACAGTATTTGAATATCTTTCCAGACGATAATGTTTAAAACGCTCGCCGTGTATATTGCGTCATGCATGCGCGCGCCATGGAATGACGTTAAGCCGCCGTTCAGTTGGTATTTAAAAGGCTGCATCTTGTAGATACCGGCAGCCTTCGTATGGTGGCCATGTATTCCGTTCATGACTACTACGACATGTACTTGATGTAAGGCTGGTTTAATGGAAATGCCTTTGGTTCCAGCATGATGGGGCTCCGGTGCATTTCTGTGCTCCTGTTAGTAGATACGGAATACCCCGGTCCCTGGATCGGACGTGAGGTTCCGGTTCTATGTCCGCCAAATTTGACACCATTGGACTTTTTGCTATGAGGCCATCTTAAGGAACTGGTGCATTGAGACGTAGTGCCAACACCAATGGACATAGTTGCTCGTCTGCACGCTGTTTATACTTCGGTAAATCCCGCAATGCTGCAACGTGTGATGACAGCCATTCCACGGCGTGCTCAAGCCTGCCTCGACATTCAAGGCGGACACTTTGAACATCTGCTATAAATTGTGCATATACTGCTGTTGATATGTTCAATAAAGTGTTTTTTCTTGCACCGAAAATGACGCCATGCTTTGTTTTTAGTATTTTTCTCGTAAACTATGGATCGTACAGGAACGCTTCTTTGGGCAGTTTTTATGTACTCCCAACGAGGAATCTAGCTGTGAAGAGTTTATGCTGTCGCTTTGGGATACCCTGTATATAACTTAATGTGAATTTCATCTGTATAATTTAAAAATATAAAAGATTAAAAAAGTTAAGCTGAAATCCCGATGAAAAATTAAATATCAACTATCAAAAATAATTCCCCAAAAAATAGAAGCTAATATGAATGGAGACAAGCTTAATAATTCCTGCTTGTTCTCCTCCTAGAATAGAGTATACTTTGGATTTGTATTATCAGTACAATTATAAATATTGTCGTTATATGAATGTCTGGAAATACTTCTAGACATTTTAAAAACACGAATGAAAATCCTCTTGTATATTGATGCCGATAAGATATTTTATTTAAGGGACTTAATAGTTAATGATCCTGTTATTTTGTTATTCCCATACATCTTATCTAATGGAGAAAAAATTTGCTACAATATTTGTATTATTAAAATCAAAATTCCGGGAAAACAAAAATCAGTCGAACAGTTTTCACGTTCAATTGAACTTCAGTTAATAATTCTAATGATGTTTTTAATTTAAGAAAAATCTTGAAACAACTGAACTACAGAATATAGGTCTCTGATTCATTTTCCTATGAAAATTTGTCAACCTCAATATCATTGAGAATAATATCTCATGATATATAAATAAATATAACTTATATAAAAATTGAAATGAAGATGTTTTTATAAACATCTTTTTGTTCTTCTAGGGAGAATATCTTCTCAAAACTAATTCTTGTCATAGATTTTATGAGGGTCAACGATCCTAAAGGATCTTGCCTGATTTCGTCAAAATATGAGAATTAAATATTATCACTTCGTGTGAATTAAATAAGGAAACTTCAGATTCTGTTCATGTAAATAGTCATGGAAATATTAACTTTTAGAAAAACGTTCTGGCTAAAATTCACAAAGTCACATATCAAATTTTTTTTTTTTTTCATTTCAAAGATTTTTCGTATGAGTTAAGTTTGTTACTGCCTAGGAAAATGCTTCTTTTTTTATTAAAGGATTTTATAGTTTTCGTTACATATCATCCAAAATAAAGAAATATTGAAGGAGAATAAATTTTTTGTAATTATGAAAATTACAATATTTCTTTTTTTAGCTCCAGTGGCTCAGTAGCTTCACGCTGCTTCCCGTAAGCTCAGCAAAGTGAAGCATCATTTGCCGCGGGCAGTGGTTGGGAGGGTGACCACGGTGTACTCTCCTTCACTGGATTGCTAGAACTCCGTGGGTTGGGGACGTGTCCACGTTAATCTGTGACGTCCAAAGTCCTTCCGCTGGTGCGACGTGGATGCGGAGAGGAGGGTGCCAGCTCAGGTGTGGCCTCGTCACCTGACCGTAGTTCAAAATTACGAGGCACCTTAAAAAGAGCAAAGTCATACTTTCACCTTCGTGGTGTTCTGATCAAAACGAAAGACACTTTCTATTGACTTAATTCGCACTGCCAAAGTCATATCGAGCTTGGCTTGTCCAAGTGTCATAATCAACAACAACACAACACAATGTTTCTCTGGTATTAAAGAAAGAGTGAATTTTGAGAGATGGATAATTGCTTCCTCACCTGTTCATCAAGGAGAATAAAATTGGCAAAGGCTAATATAGAAAATGATGATGATGTCGTAGTCCATGAAGTACGTGCAAAAACCCTATATGTCCCCGAACCTGTCGGAGACAGCCCTGGCGGTCTCTACAGCTTTCATATGCAAAAATAAACTCCACAAAATCCGCAATGCTGTGTGTTAAAGAGCTTAGCCAGCACCGCTGGACAGCTATAGATGTGTTGTGGAGTCAGTTGAGCGTTATCCGAGCAGTACGGACAAAGCCTGGTGTAACTCCCTTGTCCGTTTGTAGAAAGTTTCATATCTTTCAAGTGTTTTGTTCTAAGACTGGCTATTATAGACTTATATAGAAAATATGGCTAATATAACATCGAAGGAAAAAAGCATGTCTAATTTTTATAGTTAAATTATATTTTTAAAAGCTAAGTACATAAAGGAGAAAATTTTAAGTTTCGATGTTAATACGAATTGGAAAGGCTTCAGTCTTTTGCAGAAGCAGTTGGAAGCAAGCAAATAACCATTGCACAGAGCTGCTGAGGTTTCATGTAACTGTTAAAAAGGGTACTTATATATCTTTTATAAAATCTGTTTTCAATACAAACTTGTTTCTTTAACTTCTAGATAACTAGTACATGCTGATGCGTTGCTGAGTAATTAATTGCTGAAAATAGCAGTCAGTCACTACTTTTCCTAAAGTTTTCATCATTCCACTATTATGGATATAATTAAAAACAAGCCAAATATTTCTTCAAACATTTTTGTCTGTTCGTCAATGTGTATATAGAAATGTGATTTCCGGGAAAGGAAGGTATACTTCTAAAGCAGCTGAGCAGAACGAAGATCGAGTTTCATCTAATTAATAATTACAACTATACCTTGTGGTAGATATAGTCGTAATTATTAATAAGACGACATCTGTGTCTCTATTGTGAGGAAGAGGCTGGACAGCAATCGAGTGTATGCGCGAATACCTTGAATTTGTTCTTTTATATGTCAACGGAGCATATTTAAAGTAGTCTGTTGAACTTGCCTGTTGGACTATGTCTGATGTAGGTAAAGCTATTTTGACAAATGAATAGAGGTCTGAAAAAATCCAATGAAAAGAGTGTAAGATTCTACAAAGCGCAACCCATTTATCTCAAAACATCACCGAAAATGAGGCAGCTAACAACGGAAACATCAATATCTATGTAAGAATTTTAAAGGTATATTCCAAAAACCTGCACATTTATACTTGAGGTTCTGTTATTAAAGCAGAATGTCTCAATAACATTTGAAACTTGATTGTAAAACTGCATGCCGTAAGTTGATTCTAATTTTGTTTTAATAGACGATAAGGCGCGTCTTACTAGGACTGTCATCATGGGCAGATACTTTGGTGATGATTGTAATTGAACTGTTTTACAAACTACCTAAAAAACTGAAGCAGTGGCAGGACAGTCCAATGTGGACCAAAGCCTACAATACCCACATCTATTTCCCTGGCAGAGGGTTCTGGGGTACGTAGCATATGTCCTGGTTAGGTGGTCAGCCAAACGTGCAACGCCTAGTGATTAATTAACAAATATGCTTGGTATTCAGTTTATTGACACACTAAAGGGCTGAAAAGGTGAGTCAACCTTGTCCAGCTGTAGGATCGAACCCTGGTCCTGATATAAACTAGCTGCTTGATGCAAAAAAAATTAAATTTGCAAGTGAGCACTTGGGTCCTTCTTAATTGTAATCCTACCAGACATTAGCGACATCTTAAGTGAAGAAATTGAAAAGATGCAGTTTTTATCGAGTCTTCTTTAATTTAGTTTTAACGAAGTCAATTCAGTATCAGACACTGGTATAAGAATTAATTCACATAACATCATCAACGCCGTTTCTCACAAAAAAAACTCCTAAAAATAAGTGCATGCATCTGCCACAGCAATAATTAAACAAATATTTAATATAAAAATTTAAATTTTTATAAATACATAATTTTTATAATATCCAAAGAACATATGTATTGGGAGCTAAAAGGCTATTAAGACATACAGTAATAAATTTAATTTTCCTTAAAGCTCATTGACTCTAGGGAACTTAAAAAAATATTGATGTGCTATAATCTACTATCTAGTTTTCTTTATAGTTCAATTTAGTTTCTTAAAAATATTTACATTTTTTGAAATAATTTCTTAAATAAAAATTAATTTATCTGTGGAGAAAAACCCAAATTGTAAAGACAGATGCTAAACTTTTGATGTCACATGAAATAATATTGTTATTTTTTCGTTTATGTGGAATGTCTTTAACAACACTTAGCTTTCTAAAATTCTCTCGGAGTAATTTCATAAAAATATTCAGTTTCGGAACATCTTATCTTTTAAACTAGAATATCTGAAAGATTTTTCCTTGAAATTTATATTCTTTTGTACTAAAAGATTTCTTCGAATATTTTCATATTCATTAAGTATGGAAACTCTTACCATTATAGACTCAGACAGAACAAATAGGTCTGCCGGAAACTGTGGAAATTCAGGTTGTGTGTACAATAAGTGTATGATTTGATGATGGAGGGCGCCTTTTGAAATTATGTGCTGCAAGAGAACAGCGCTGCCGAAACAGGTGTGAATATGCAAATGAACTGTTGAAGGTCCAATCTGTAGAAAAAGGAAAGGGTTATGAACAAATGTTTAAATTATATAAAATTAAATACAATCAATTCTTCTATCACGGGTTATTAATAAAATGCCGTTTTTATTTAACTTCAGATGCATATTTTTTATACTATTTCAGATATTTTTGTTTAATCATGCATTAGTTTATCAAAAATTTAAAAAAAGGACTTTTCATATTCAAGAGATAAAGATTTTCTCTAAATATAAGTAAAAAATTAAAATTAACAAGCTTTTCACACGTGTAATACATATATATATATAATATATAATATATACATATATATATATATATATATATAAACTAAACTCCATGGCATGACAGCCCATGTGGGCCAAGGCCTACAGTGCCCATAACAGTGTTTAGTTCAGAATCATGCTTGGTACTCAGTTAATCGACCCATTGAAGGGATGAAGAGCTGAATCAACCTTGTCCAGCCCAAGGATCGAACCTCGGACCTGCGTCATGGGAGCGTGAAATGCTGCCACTAAGCCACCGGGCTTCTCATATATATATATATACATATATATATATATATATATATATATATATATATATATATATATATATATATATATATATATATATAGATAGATAGATAGATAGATAGATAGATAGATAGATAGATAGATAGATATGTATGCCGGCCGACTTGCCTAGTGGTCAGTGTGCCTGACTGACTGCGAATAGGGAGGTCCTGGGTTCGAATCCCGGTTCGGGCATGGATGTACTTTCTCTCTCTCTCTCTATCCTGTCTCTGTCCTTTCTTTGTATGAATGGCTTGTGAATGTTTGCCTACCCTATAAACGGGTACCTATGGCACGTGTGTACTCAGGAAGTCTGACTTCACACCTAAATATGGTTCAGTTCGAAAAGTGGAGCAGCACACCCCATAATGCCAGCCTAGCTGGCACACAACAAGAACAACATTTATATTTGTATTATCGCATATATTATTTAACATTTTTTACTGTAAGTTAACATAAGTTTAAAAAATCCATAGATTTGTAATAATGATAAGAATGTTAAATTTTTTTCCACTTTTCTTGTAATATTTTAGAGATAAAACGAATGCTAGGCTATTTGTATAAAACATGGAATATTTCTCTTCAAGAAAATTTAGAGTTAATTAAATATCTATTTCTCAAAATTGAAACTTATTAGTTAAATATACGAGTGTTTATTAACGTATTCATTGTAAAGGAATTCTGTTGAACTCTCTATAATCTATAATTAGCTACAAGTATTTAAAAAATGCAGTTTTAGTAAAAAATATTTAAATCTTAATTATTACAAAACTATGAAACTAAATTATATTTAATAAAGCCAAAAAGTTGAACAAACAATTAAAACTTTATAATTTTATGAAAAAATAAAAATTTTGCGAAATATTATCAAAATGTTGTACTATATATTCATTTTTAATGGTAATTAATATAAAGTTAGTGAGAAATAAATTTCTTTTACATAAAACTATTCGAGAGAATTTTACATTATGATTAAAATCGTATAAGAACTTTTATATACGACCATAAAATATAAATATATTTTATAAAATAATCAAACATTTTTTAAAAATTCTTGAAACACTTTATCATTTAAAAATATCTCTCGCGAATTCTTATTTATCAAGTTCTCAAATGCTTACATTTTCAAAATCATTAAAAATTAATTTCGGTTATATAAAATGTGTTACCATTGGCTAACTGGCATTCTGCAAAATAGGTAACACACACACAGTTGAGCATAATTTATTTTTAGTATTATATATCCTGAGAGGCAACATAATAATATTGTTGTTTTGTTTTCGTGTGCCAACTAGGCTGGCATCATAGAGTGTGCTGCTCCACTTTTCCAACTGAACCACATTTAGGTGTGGAGTCCGACTTCCTCAGTATACAGGTACCATAGGTACCCGTTTATAGGATAGGCAACTATTCACAATACATTCATACAAGGAAAAGACAAAAAGACAAAGAGAAGATAGATAGAAAGAGAGAGAGAAAGTACATCCATGTCCGAACTGGGATTTGAACCCAGGACCTTCCTATCCTCAGTCAGGCACGCTGATTACTAGACAAGTTGGGCGGCTGATAATTCTATTATACGACGCTATTGAAAGCCGCGAAGGCGTCCTGTTTAGATGTGAGAAGATGTATGATCACACTGACCAACAAACTTCTATCAGCATCAACCACGTTTTAAATTAACAAGATTAAGCAGAAATGTTAACAAAAATGATAATCTGAAGGAACTCGTTTACTAAATCAAGAGTTTGGAAGTCTATAATGTGCAAACGCGAGGTTATATAAGTTATTGTGTGACAAGTATACGATAATCCTCAAACGCACTGACTTCCACAATGTAATCCATTAAAATTTGTTCCACTAACTCAGTTTCACTTGTCGAGACACTTCGACCAGAAAATCACCTAGAGTTAATAAATTCCATTAAAGATAGTAATGTCACCGTATTTTGTAAGGAGAAGAAAGGCACAGAATTAAGCAGTATGTGTCCGAGAAAAAAACTGAAGTTCAGTGTTGTCTAATATTTCAGTGCTCGCCACAAAATACTGTCTTACACAAGTCTGCTTGAAGTTTCAAATTCAACATCCTGATTTAATATAAAGTAACTCACTAACTCAAATGAAACTGAACTGTGAATAGTTAACACCCTGGCTGATAGCTCAATTTCCACCTTGGAAGTCGATATTTGTAGTGATCCGGAATTTTCTTAAAATTGTAAATCCTTGTCGAACAGACCTTCATACACAAAAAGAAAAAATAACATATATGGCAACAAGGAATCCAAACCAACCAGTCAACCTTCAAAAATATCGGTCCTTAATTCATCAATATTGATCTAGTCGTCTACGACTTGCAAACTAATAATTATGTCGACTATTATATAGGCATTTGTTTAGTGTATAAAAAGAAATCACACTCTAATTTTGTACCAGATGATTATCAGATTCATGTCTGAAAATGCTGGATTTCATTTTTAGTGATTTTTTCACAGATGCATATAATCTTTAATCCTCATGTAATTGCGTGGAATGCTATCTCTTACAAGAGCCTCTAGCTATTCTGCGTACATTAACAACTGAATAATGAGTAGTTGACAGCCTGCGATTAGTTTTCATGGTACTAATCCGACACAATATGGTTTCCATTTGTTAATTTTCTTGATACATTTTCTTATCTATGAAGGTAACTAGTACTTTAGCAGTATAATATGCATGGAACATAACTTAGATGTAAGATTTAAACATTAGAAATGCATATATCGAAAGACAAAATCGATAAATGTCTAGCAAAATGCACCGCAAGATGATCTTTATCATTCCTTATAAAATATCGCCAACACCTAATAAAGAGTCAAACAAGAATATCTTCATAGGTATATAAGCTTCTTTGAGGCAATGATCATTTCTACAAGAATGTTTTTGTATACTTTTTAATTGAAATACTTTTAATACATAATAGCTAGTTTACCTTTAATCTCATAATCATGAATTTTTAATAATATTTTATTGGTGCACAACTTCCGTTGCTTTTTAATAGTTTGTGGACTTATGTATTTTTCATTTGATATAAAAGAGTATAAATCTATTTCATTCTCATTCTAACTATAAAAAGAAGTATTTATATACATTTTAAAGAGAATCCTCTTAACTTTAAAATCTCTTATAAATCATCATGCAAATAAATGCCATTAATTATGTTGAAAGTAACAACATCACGTATTTTCAATTTAACTTTCTTAAAAATGTATCATTGATTTGATATATATTTAATGGAATAAAAATGTAAAACGCAATATATACACTGTTGCACTCATATATATATATATATATATATATATATATATATATATATATATATATATATATATATATATATATATATATATATATATATATATATATATATATATAATATATAATATATAATATATATAGGGTGATCATAATTAAACTGCAAATTTAAAAACGCTGTAAAAAAAGAACCACTGGTCAGAAAGACCTGAAATTTCACCAGAATGTACTTCAAACAGGGGGATTTTGTTTGGCGTGGGAAAAAAATTAGGAAAAAAAGTGGCCTATAGATGGCGCTACACAGGTGGTTATATGCAAATTAACGTCTTGTATAAAATGCTGAGTAGCTTGAATTCTCGTTAATTGTCGATGGTGATGCAACGCCATTTCGGAAATGACCGTATTATCAGCCGACATTTTCCAACTCCGTGGCCGCCACGATCACCGGACATCACTCCCTGTGACTTTTGGCTCTGGAGATTTCTGAAAAATATTGTGTACAGTGCTCCACTAGACACCTTAGTGGATTTGAAATGCCGCATTACTCAGCACGTTAACAACATCAGCACTGATACACTCCAATCTGCTGTGGAAAATACCGTTTTACGTTTACACCTCGTAACAGAAAATGGTGGACACCATATTGAAAATTTCTTGAAGAAGATTAAGGATAATTAAAAACCGAATTATTGTTGGCTTTTTCTACGGTTTTGGCCGCAGGTCAATTAAAAACCAATTTTTTTCTATTCGATGTGGCACCACCTTGTCGCTCTGAATAGGCTTTACACCAAGAGTGCCACAACATCTGCCTGACTTACAATAGCACAACTGGTTTAACGTTCAGCTTACAGCCATAATTGATTATCGTTCATGTCAGAATTCATGTAATTAACCCACAGCCGCCTGTGCAGCAACATCTATTGGCCACTTTTTTCCTAATTTTTTTCTCACGCCAAACAAAATCCCCCTGTTTGAAGTACATTCTGGTGAAATTTAAGGTCTTTCTGACCAGTGGTTCTTTTTTTACAGCGTTTTTAAATTTGCAGTTTTAATTATGATCACCCTGTATATATATATATATATATATATATATATATATATATATATATATATATATATATATATAATGCTGAAAACTTCGAGAAGAACAATGATCGTGACACTTACTTGTTCTATATTCATATATAAATTGAAATAAGGTATATTAACTCCACATATCCGAGTTTTCTGATTGAGTTTTATTGTTCCAATATGCGTTCTTTCAGGATCTGGCTCCCATCCAAGAGGTTCCCATACGTGCTCGATACAACTCAGCAAAAAGTCTCCCAACTGACACATCGGGTATTGTCCGAGAAAAACAGACTTTGAATGGATAACATGTAAATGTGCGATATCAGCTCCATTTTCAGGTATCTCCTAAAGTGCAATAAGTTGAAAGAAAATATCATAAATAAAAGCAATAAAAACCTCACAAAATTTAGAAATTTATTTAGTTTCTCAGTATAATGTTTTTATAATTTTTAAATTCCAACTTATTAAATATATTGGATTTTTTTATTACATTATTATTAATTTCAGTTTTTTCTTCAGTTTTATCTTTTAAAACGTGTAATATTTTAAATTAAAAATAAAGAATTTTAAAATTGTTAGATGCAGCATTCAAGATATAATATTGGTGAGGGGGAAATGAATATCTTGAATTTTGGAAGCTCAAGGAAAATCACATAAAATTTTACCAAATTTTATTAAATGAAAATTTGATATGTTGTAAGATTAAATGTTATTTACTTATAAATTCACATTTTCATGATACTTTAAACATTTTAATAAATATTGTTAAGCTTCAGCACAAGGAGTAGTTTTTAAAAACAATTCAGACAGTTAATATAATTAAAATTATACAATATGAAATAAGTGATCTCAAAAAATAACATTAATATCCAGCATTTATGATAAAATCGATTTTTATTGTAATTTTTATTGGATAGTGACAATTCTAATTTTATTGGTACCTTACCTGAATATGGCAGTGAACTTCATGTTCTGTTCGTCCTCTGAATTTCCATTCTCCTGATTCTACTTTTTCCAACGAGGGCATGTCCCAAGTGGGGCTTTCATTTTCAGCGTGGAACCAAAGGAAAATAAATCCATTCTTTTCGCAAGAAGGCCACGTTTTCATCCGAGCTACGTCAGGAACTATAAAAACGATGTAATAATGTATATTTAAATTTTGTTGTTGTTGTTGTTACTTATGACACTTGGATAAGCCAAGCTCGCTATGCAGGTGGTTATGAGAATTTAAGTCAGTAGGGTGCGTCTTTCGATTAACCAGAGCACCACGAAAGTGAAAGTACGACTTTGCTCTAAAACCTTCGATAGATGGCGCCACGAAAAGATTCACACACTCTAATTTTTACATTGATCTGAAGAGGAAGGAAATGTTCTTCAGACTATTATACTCATGGTTACTGCTCAACGACCGACCACAGGACTTTCGATTCCCCAGATTTAACGAGCATGCATATCGCGTGTACTCGATGGATCTTTAGCGGCATTGGGAATCGAACCCAGTCTTTCCGGATAGAAGACTGATGCCTGCACCACTAGGCTACTATGGCCCACATTTAAAATTTAACAAAATTGTATTAAAAAGGGTGCAATTGAAAATCTGAAAATCCGCTTAAAATTATTGGTAAAGCTGTTGAATTCTGAGAACAAAAGAGGTTCAGTCATTCATTAACAAAAATAAATGTGGAGAAACTTTGATATAAAAAAATTTTCATTTGTGAAGTTCATGCCTTAATTTTTTCATTTGAAGTTCATGCCTTAATGAGATGAATAAAAATTTCTTTGACCGAAAACATAAAGGAATCAGAAAGCGTAATTAAATGTCTTCAGTTCAAGAAACTTGTAGTCTAAGCATTTTTTAATTAAGTAGAGCTGATATCGATAAAAGTTTAAACTCGAAAAGTATTTCATCATTGAACAACATTAAAATTTGTTTAATGAACATCTTGGTTCATTTAATATAATTCCATGTGATTTATCTTATACTTATGTTAATAATTTGAAATTAATTATATAGAAAACATTGGATAAATAATTTCAATGATTTCATAAAAAAATATTGGGAAACGCGATGCTTCGAGTAGCTGAATAGCGAAACATGCAAAGCCCATACATATATATATTCACATAAAGTAAAATTATGCTATATGCGGACATTTCAAAAGCTTCTTATAATACTGTTCAATATTGTAGACTCTACAATATCAATATTGTAGATTTTGAAATACAGAAAATTATTATTAATCATTTAGAAAAACTAATAGCAGACTTTGATCGATATTTCCCTGCAGACGATGTTTCCAAATATAATTGGGTTCGAATGCCATTTAATTTTGATGTAAGTGATTTGCATGAGGAATTTGTTAATATGAATCAATTTCAAGAACAATTAATAGAAATACAAAGTGACCAAGCACTTCGATACAGTTTCTACAAGAACACTGAATCTTTATGTGCTTTCTGGTTAAAATTAAAAACCGAAAAGCCAATAATTGTTAAAGAAGCCCTAAAAGTATTATTGCCCTTTTCAACAACATATATGAGTGAGGCTGGTTTTTCGGCTCTGTGTGTAATCAAAAACAATTACCGGAACAAGTTAAATAATGAAATAGATATAAGGTGCTCCTTGACAAGCATTCAACCGAGGTTTGAAGATCTTTCAAAATGTATTCAAGCACAAGCTTCTCATTAAAACTGCATGACTTGCATTTAAAATTTAAAAAACTTAACATATGTATTGATATTTATTTTTTTTTTTTAGGAATAAGTTAAAATGTCAATTATTTTCAAAAAGTTATAAATATATTTTAATTTGGTCAATAAAAATTATTAAAAATACTTGATTATTAACTAAATTTTCCTTGGATCGAAAAGTACTTTTGTTTATCTTTATTATTAAAAAAATAAATAATGTGTAAGTTAAAAAAAAAATCATCATCGTAGGATTGAAGATTTTTTAAAAATACGATCTAAAATAAAGCAATGAAAAAATTTTGACTTTTTTTTTTGGGTCGCGACATGAGCATATTTCTCAAATTCGGGTCGCGGCTTAAAAAGGTTAAGAACCACTGTTGTAGAGCATTAAGAAACGGAAAAGATAAAAAAAATAATGATTTAAATGAGTGTATCTATAGATCATACCTTTCTCAGCATATGGTATTTTCACGCATTTTCCTGTGCTTCCTTCGAACTGCCATTCGTGGAACGGACACTCGATGCATTCGTTCCTCACTCGACCACCGGCCGCCAATTCTGCTCCTAAGTGTGAGCAATACGCGTCCAGAACATAACTTTTACCTTCAAATCCTCTAAAAACACAAAACTTTTTCCCTAATAAGAAGAAAATATGTACTAATAAGAAGAAAATAAGAAGAAAATATATAAGAAGAAATAAGAAGAAAATATGTACAAATTTTCAATCGTCTATACTAACTTTGCCAAATTGTAAATTCATTATCTAAGTAGAAAATTAATCTTTATTATAGAAGGATTTTAAAATAATATATATTTATTAATGAGAAATAATAGCAGTCAAATATACAAAAAATATCTTTTTTAAACAATAAATTTTTTAAAAATATACAATTTTTAAAAATGTAATTCTGATTTCTATGTGTTAGTAATTTGCATATCGGCTGTCGTTTATACTGAATTATTCATTTTTTGTGTGTCGTATTGAATATACTAGCAGCAGATCAAAAATATTCATTATGTGCTGGCTTTTTAATAGCATTATATTGAAGCAATATAATTAAAGTTGCACTTTTAAATATCTGTGGAAAAAAAAAGAAATTAATCTTTATTATAGAAGGATTTTAAAATAATATATATTTATTAATGAGAAATAATAGCAGTCAAATATACAAAAAAAGTTTTTTTAAAAAAATAGATTTTTTAAAAATATACAATTTTCAAAAATGTAATTCTGATTTCTATGTGTTAGTAATTTGCATATCAGCTGTCGTTTATACTGAATTATTCATTTTTTGTGTGTCGTATTGAATATACTAGCAGCAGATCAAAAATATTCATTATGTGCTGGCTTTTTAATAGCATTATATTGAAGCAATATAATTAAAGTTGCACTTTTAAATATCTGTGAAAAAAAAGAAATTAATCTTTATTATAGAAGGATTTTAAAATAATATATATTTATTTATGAAGAATAATAGCAGTCAAATATTCAAAAAAAATTTTTTTTTAAAATAAATTTTTTAAAAATATACAATTTTCAAAAATGTAATTTCTATGTGTTAGTAATTTGCATATCAGCTGTCGTTTATACCAGTGTTTCTCAACTGAATTTACTCCAAGGACCGGTAAAATATTTCGGCACGTTCGCGCGGACCTGTAATATTAATAATTTGACCCAATGCACAATTTTTCACAAAGATAAATCACTAGTAAACTATTATTATTGTAATGTAGGTACTGTATCGGTGGTCGGCCTATAAAAGCTGGATATTTCGCGGACCGGTAAATATATTTCTTGCGGACCGGTACCGGTCCGGGGACCGGAGGTTGAGAAACACTGGTTTATACTGAATTATTCATTTTTTGTCTGTCGTATTGAATATACTAGCAGCAGATCAAAAATATTCATTGTGTGCTGACTTTTTAATAGCATTATATTGAAGCAATATAATTAAAGTTGCACTTTTAAATATCTGTGAAAAAAAAAGTAAAACTGCTTACAGTGACTTGATATTTTATCATATATCGATAAATCTCGAGAGCTTATTTAACAAAAGATAAAAAATGCTAAAAAATTGGACGATTAATAGCGATGTATGTATTATAGGATGGTAATTAAAAAACGTGACGAACTGTTACTGCATCTTATTTAATGCTCCTCTACCATAACAAATTAATGACGAAAGATTGGAAACAGAAATTGGGTCAACAGAACCTTGGAGATGAAAATGGGTTTTATATGTCAATAAAATATTCCATTGGCATGAATGGTCTACTTCATTTCGAACAGGAAATTTCTAGGCGAAATTTTCTTGTTTTAGTTGGTTAACGTGAATGAATTTGTAGCCATGCTTCATTTTAAATAAATAAAATACAGGAAATTTCATAAAATTGAAAAAAAAATTGGCAAGCATTTCCGGAATTCGGGCAATTCCTCATGCATGTCGGTTTGATGTTTTCTATGATGTAACCACATCTTCCACTGATGTTGAGGGATCGCTTTCCTCTTTTTGACACATTTCACATCAAGTGAACCGTCAGTTTGAATCCATTAGTTATATTCTTCATATCTAATGTAATCTTTGGACAATGATTCTTTTAATATGCGTATATATAGCAAATGGGAGATCAAAACCGAGAAATCTCACTAGAGGAATGAATGTAACAATAGTTACCAAGAACACATAACTGTCACGCTTGGTAGCCAGTCAGTAGAAAAATCAGATAAGATGCCGATAAGTCATCTTAAAGATGTATTTTTTCCCAATGAGAATATTCTTCTTCTTCTTCTTCATTGGCCTGACAGCCCAGGGTTGGCCTTTGCCTTCCTCAGAAGTGCATACCAGGACCCCCTATTTTTGGATAAGGTCATCCAGTTTGTCACTTTTGGTGTTTTTAGGTCGTTTTCTAGGCAGTCACGCCATCGGAGTTTCGGTCGTCCTCTTCTTCTGGTGCCAATGGGGCGAGCCAAGAAAATATTTTTTGTCACCCGATTGACGTTCATCCGGCTCAAATGTCCTGCCCATTTTAATCTCTTTATTGAGATAAATTTAACAATATCTGGTTCTTTATATAGTTTATAGAGCTCAGAATTAGTTCTTCTTCGCCATGTATTCTCATATTTTATTCCACCAAAGATGCTTCTTAAAGTTTTTCTTTCGAAAATGGCGATGGTTTCTTTGTCCTTCTCAGTCAATGTCCACGTTTCAGATGAATAAGTGGGAATAGGTCGAATCAAGCATTTGTATATAAAAATTTTTGTTTTTCGACTGACGAAAGTAGATTTTAGGTACTTTTTTAAGCCGAAAAAGCATCGATTAGCAGCTGTAACCCTGCTGCGGATCTCAGGTGCGATGTCGTTTGATGCAATTTGCATTGATCATTTCAGATCCCAAATATTTAAAGTTACGAACAGTTTCAAACTTGTAGTTTCCTACCTCTAGTGCTATATTTTTCGGTGGTCATGTATTTTGTTTTGTCTTGGTTGATTGCAAGATACATTTTACTAGCTCCAGATTCTAGTGACGAAAAGCCTTTTAATGAGAATATTGCTATACGTTATGTTCTGTTTATCAGCAAGACAAAACTTCCTCACATAATACAGTTATCATAGCAATGTCTTCCACAGTAAGGTTTTTGATCTTGCCATGAACCCAGACAGTTTACCAATCGAATATGCTCGGATCATGTTAATAAGTTGCCACAGATTATCTCCGCTTCGTTATTTGATTGCAATTATTTGTACACATACATTTTCCAGAAAATGTCTGCGTACAAACGCAGAGTAAACATTCTACAGAGAATAAATGTACGTTATAGCGTCAATATTAGTTCTATTTTTATATAAAGCTTTTCTTTAACAATTTTTTATAAATATCAGTAACAATTTCAGAAAGATAACTCACATTGTTGGAAAGTAATAATATTAAAAATTACGCAAAATGTTATCAGAAAAAGTTTGTGAACAGATACAAATTACAAAGATATTGGCAAATTAATCTTACTTTTTTTTTAGCCTCCGTAAGCTTGTAGGAAAGGAAGTATTGTCTGCATTTAGTTTTTACTATTTATTCATTTTAATTCTGGTGGTAATACAACAAATAGAATAAAAACATTGTTTTGTTAATATGATACATTAGTACTTGCAAATAAGTGGACTTAAAATAAATTCTAAAGGAAAAGATGTTGTTCTGGACGAAAAGAAAATCACATTAAGACAAAGGAATGAAGGTAAAACTCTTAGAGCTATTGGAAAGATTTGGAATAACTCATTCTTCCATACAAAGAGTAATCAATAATTGTAAGTTATCGAAATCTGTTATCTTAAAGCCTCGGAGTAACCGATCATCTAAGCTGACTTTACGGGAAAAGATATGCATCCTGAAATCCTTACGTTTAAATCCAAAGATTACTGCATCTCAAATAGCACTTAATATTAGAGAAAGATCATGAAGATACTATACGAAAAAGTTTGGAACAATCTGGCTATCACGGCCGTGTAACTAGTAGAAAGCCATGTATTTAAACTGCCAATAAGTAAAAACACTTAAATTTTGTTAGTAAGTATGTTAATAAACCTTCTGAGTTTTTTGAAAAAAAATATCACGTGATGAAAGCAAGTTTTGTACCTTTGGTATCAAAGGGCGTAAATGGTGTGGAGAAAATAAAATACGGCTTTTGAGAAGCAAAATTTTGTGTCCACAGTTAAACACGGTGGAGGTGTCGTAATGATTTGGAGGTGCATGGCAGCAAATGGAGTTTATCGATTAACTTTTATGGACTCCACATTAGATCACATGAGATATCTAAATATATTAAAAGGAAATTTGAAGCAAAGTGCACAAGATTAGAACCTTGGCGATGACTTTTAACAAGACAACAAGAAAATGATCCAAAATACACTGCCCACAAAGTAAAGCACTGTTGTTGTAAATATCAAGTATCAATTATATACTCCTCCACAATGGCTAGACTTGAAGCCCATCGAACATTTACTGGATTTACTGGAGCGCAACATTCCGCAACGTAACATAATATCGAGAGATATGCTAAAAAAGAGTAATTATGATGCAATGACATAGTAATTCATCTGCAGAAACCACCAAGCTAATTCACTCTATGCTTAAGCGATGGGAAAGACATAAAGGTTTTTTAACCAAAGACTTTAAAGTTTGATTAACAGTCCATGGAAGTTATTTCTTAAAGACTTTTCTCATCTGTAAAAAAATTTTTCTGACAGCTTTTTATGAATTTTTAATTGTTATTTATTATTACTTGAAACAATGTGTGTTATTTTTTGAAATTGTTACTCACATTTAAGGAATTGTTAGACAAAAGCATTATATAAAAACTGAATTAATGTTAACGCTATAATGTACTTTTATACTCCAGCACCTTTTCAATTGGTAATCCATCGGCGACAGTACTAGTAGAAGTATTCTACTCTTGTTGAAAAGCCTTTCAGTTCAACCCGCAATCCACCTCCAGTGAGTCCCCTCGCATGTTGGTCTGCCTGGGAATGAAGTAGCCGACGACCTTGCAAAGGCTGCCGCCAGTAATCCTTTGAACCCGGAAGATCGCATGGCACATCAGAGATCTCTTCCATTACTAAACAACTTACTTCTAAAACCTGGGCTGACCCTCCTGCTCACCCTTGGTACTTCCAAAGACATCCTGGAGCCGCCACAACTTAAGGGCTCCAGTGTACATCAGATGACACTGTCTCGACTTTCTACTGGCCACTTGAAATGTATGATCTTTGAGAACGGTGAAAGAAAATACCCATCATGCCACAAGTGCGACAATGCTCCGTTTTGCTCGCAACACATCTTGAAGTGCTTGGGGTTTTCTCATGAAGAGGCTGTGAAAAATCCACATCTGCTTTTGGATTTTTTGGCTATCTATGATCTCATGGATCTGGTCTAGTGGAACTAGACCAGATGGGGATTAGTCCCACCACCCACCACCACTCTGTAGAATGTTTACTGCAGGCAGACTTATTCTGGCAAATGTATCTTACTACAGTAAAACATTGTTTAACATCAAGTTCCGCGAACGCTTGCTCCATGATATTAAGGGGGATTTTACCTAATATCACTCTTAATATTGTGAAAAACCACAATATTTGTCACTTTATAATATTTAATATCTATTCTTCTCTCCTTTTATTCCTTCATAAGAATTTTCTCTAAAAATATGTTATGAGCTCAAGAATAAAATTTTGAAATTATTGATAAAATGTATTTTAAAATTATTGCACCGATATGACACTACTTGTATTGGAACAATGCATGCTTGTTAAAAATAGGCAATATGAAAACTACAACAATTTATGATATTTTTATTCTCTAAGTAAGTATAAAATATTTATGTATTTGCAGTAACATTGTCTGCAAAATATGAAATGTGGGAAATGTATGAATATCCAGATATTGCATAAAATTCTAAACTGTTTGGACAAAGTAGGAAATAGGAGAATTTCACATTTTCCTTGAGTTGTCTGTAGAATGGCACATGCTATTTAGGAAAAGTATGAAAAAATGATCATGTAAATGACACATTTTCGGTCAAATGACTAAAATTCATCGCCTCTCCTGTGAAACACAGGGGGCAGTCACGTAAGTTAAAAATGCCAAAACGACAAAGATGATCACGACGGTAGTCATGTCCACTCTGAATTCTAAAATTTGCACTAAAAATTTGTCGTGGGAGGTCCATAGGAATGGATGGAGTTTTCAGTGTAAACAAAAACAAACCTCAGTTGACCAGAAGCCATCTCAAATACTTTCGGTTTTCTCTCTTCCCATTGAAAATCAATGCAATCGCAAAAATTTCTATTTAAATATTTTTAAATATTTATTTCTGTTTTCGAAAATTTTTTTATTTTATCCGTTCAAATCATAATTTTTAATAAGAGTGCAATCAGTGGTGATCCCGTAAATTTTTAAAAAAAATTTTAATTTTTACATATATAATCCTGATGGATTACCATATTTTGCGAGGAATCGCTCTTATTAATTGGCGATATTTGATCAATTGTTGATGAATGATGTATCGTAACCTACATTCAAACTCTTGTTATTATTTATTTCAATTGTTAATCATTTTCTTCTGTAATTAATTTTTAATTTTATGCATTTATTCCAAAATTTCAGGAAATATATTATGCGTGCGATTGAACTATAAACCATTTCAAATATTAAGCAAGGTATTATTTATGCTTTCCTTTATTGTATTATAAATTTCATTAAAATTTTCTTGATCATGCTGGAATATATGAATTGGTATCAATAATGAGTAGAACAAAATTGTTATGATGTCTTTATTTACTTGTTGTTTATATTAATATTTTAAACAAATCTTGGTTTTCATTGGAATTGAAATTTAAGTCTTATTTTTAAGAATTGATTTAATATATATCTAATTAAATTAAGGATTATAAATCGGGCTCCATTGGAAATTTGAACATCTTCAATTGCGAAAATAAATTTGTTCCAGCTCGCATATTGCAACCAAATGTTACGCAACAACTATTACCTTTATTTGCTTTCTGCATTTCAAAAAAATTATAGGATAATTACTTTTAAATGAATATTTCTCAAAAGCAATGGAAACTACAGAAAACAAGCACGATGGTATAAGACAATAATGGAATAGTAAGCAGAAAGTTTCGTACTGGAAGTTTTCTAGATCTCCACGGTAGTAGCGCCCTCTATTCTACGCTTTAAAGAAACTTCCATCCATAGGAGTGTGTATCAGTTTAGACCACACTTCTTCTGTAGCCTCTGCTTTCTGGCATTTTTTTACAAAGGCATTTGTTGTTTTCGTAATTTCAGATGAAATTCGGTTGTATGAGAGAGACAAAGATGGCTGTGGGAGCAAGCATCCCTATAATATTATGTTCTTAGATGGGAAAGACGGAAGATGTATGAAACTTGGCTCAACACTCCTGGTCAAACCCACGCTAAAAGTATGGTCTGTAGATCATCAGCGAGGATTGCCTCTGAAATTCTAAGATGCTCTAGGCAAAAGATACGTTTAATCGTGGGCTTCATAACTGGGCACTAGTATTTCAGAAAACACCTCCATAAAAGGGGACTGTTTTAGCAAGACCTTATCTGCAAGAGATGTCATACGCAAGATGTCCAAGCATATCATTTACGAATGCGAGGCTCTTGCCCTCCTTAGATTAACTTCTTTAGGCATCATCCATACTAGAGAGTTACACCTAGACTCCATGAAAGGGTTATCGGACTTTATTAATAAAGAGGGTGACTCGAGCAACTGGAACTAGGAAACATTGGGTTTTTAGAATGCTGATAAAAGCAGAGGTGCCCAATGACATACAAACCCATTTCTAAGAAGATGAAGAATTGTTTTATTCTCTAACCTGATTTAACCAACGTTGGTTTTTGTTTTTGAGGTTTATTTATTGTTCATTGATATTATGTAATATGTATTTGAATTTATAGTACACATCTCAATTATAAGTTTTTTTTGCAGTTGTGAACACTTTCTCTGATGACGATTATTGTTTCTCTCTTTGTCTTTAATTTTAATATTTTACTTTATTTAGATAAGAACGTCTTCACCCTAAGATTATTTTCTTCCTATTTTATGTTTTGTACGGTCAATATCGCTATCAGTAAAAGATTAAGACCATGAATTGCTGTACAGTTTCTTATCCTCAATATATACTCTTTTGCTCCTAATAGTTAAAAAGTTTTTTTATAAAAAGAAAAATATAAAATGTGACAGCAAGTGAGTATATATTTGGCAAAATTCATTTTTGTAATATACAATATCTTCGATTTATATGATTTTTTGAATAATTAATAATATTTTTCATTGAAATAATCCATTCCAATATAAAAGAAACTCGATATATTTGCTTAGAATAACATCAAAGAAATCATACCTAATAAAATGCTACACGATTGACAATAAAATACTTCATTGATGCTGACATTTGTTAATAAAATCCTTTGCTTATTAGAATGATTCGCCCTAAAGTTTACAAGAAAATCGATAGATTTGAAAATACTAATTCAAACTCTTTCGGGTAAATTTCTTAAATTTTACTTAAAAATTTTCTACATAATATTTTCAAGAGATAAAAAATCAGTAAAACAATATAGATATTATATTTAGACTGACTTAATTTAGTTTTACTGTGGCTGTTTAATTGTCACCCACTTAAATTAATTTTATTAGCTGCAATTAATTTTATTTTCAATAGCTGTTTCTCTTTAACTTATTCACTACTATTGCATAAAATATATGTACTATTTATATAAGAAACATTTGTTATTATTTTATAAAATCTCTCCATTACTACCATACAATAAATATTGAGTAATGTTTTTAAGATCAAAATATATTTCTCATTTTTGAGATGTTAGAATTTGTTATTTCCTAGACTCATGTGTGAAAAATTTTTTAATTAATAATACATGAAATATTACTCACCAAGTGCGGAAACAGTTTTCGAGCAACCTTTTAAAATTTCAGCTGATTCAATTAAGGGTACCCATCCATTTGGAAAGACGGGAGGAATTTCATTAGAAAATTCATCTTGAAATTTTTCTTGAGTTAACTGTTGTACAGTTTTACATCTTGCTTTCATATTTTTACATGACTTTGATGATTCATAATCATTTAATGTCTAAAAATATAAAATGTAAGATATTTTATGAGGAAACAAGTTAGACTCCTACATTTTTAATAATTATAAATCAGAACATCATATATAGGCGCTTTTGATGATGTATAAAATATAATAAGACTATTTTGCTTTGATCATAATAGTGTTTTATTAACAATATCGAAAATAAAAGCATCCAATTTCTTTACAATTAAATACACAACCAAATATATGTGAAATTTTTAATCAAAACTTAAAATACATTAAAAATAATTAATAACAATTATGTAATTTGCATATTAAAGAATATAAAATACAGAATTTATGCTGCAAATATGTAATTTTGTTAAAAATTCAAACTCGAGAAAGTCTAACTCAAACTATATACAAAATTTTAAATTAAAAAAATTAGTAATATATTTATGAAAATATTAAATTTCAAATTAAAATATTGGTAATATATTTATGAAATATTCAGGAAGAGATATTTTCAAACAAATATACACAGGTGGATAATTGAATTACCAAAAGGAATTACCGAATGATTATTTATAGTATGTTACCAATATCGATAAATAGCATATCAAGAGGAAAGTTATAGTTCATGACAAAATTATTTAACGGTTGAAACAAAAGCTTTTATATGCCTTCAGAAGAAGTAAACCCTACAAGATAAGTTTGTCAAGGCACAGGTGCCGTATAATCCCGGATGTCAAAATATAACTTTGGTGATTTTTTTGGCGGATTTTCTTAAGTATCTGGTAAACTGGTTTTTAATATGTCATAGATATGGACACCTATAAAAATTTTGCAAAATATTTTATTTGGTCTATCCTAGCACTTATTCATCGTGCACGTTACAATACGTCATTTTGGCAACATTTCTTCATCACCAAAAAAATTCAGAATTTGGAACCCTGGATTATACGGCACCTGTGTCGTCTGTCAATCAAGCAGCCACTTTACTGAACCTATATGCCAATCCATCATTGACAAAATGTTGCACTCAAATTATTACATTTAAAAAAGATTGATACGCGTATAAGACCAATTGTGGTGTTACTGCATGGAAAGATGTGTCTTAGTGGAGGGCGTTGTCCATCAATTTACTTGTTATCATCGCACAGAACAGCACTTATTCCGAGAAGATCAATTACACTGCATTGTTTCAAGTGATCAGAAAGCACACAAGACCAGAAAAGTCTATTTCTTGTAATACCGAACCACACGTTTACCAGAAAGGGTGTCAGTGGATGGGGGTAGGTCCCTTAAGATTATGTATCATATATGGATTCAGCACTACCCACACTTTATGAGGATTGAAAGTATCTTCTCGTGTGAAATAACCATGATCTGTGAGCAAAATGGTAGCTGGAAAACGAGGCACCCACTTAAAATATCCGTCAAGATTCAGAATCATATTCTTACAATTACAAGACGTACTATAAATGATATAATTGCGCGTCATTACTATTTAGAATCTTCTTTCCGCTGTTGAGAGAAATACTGATTCGCGGTACCTCTTGTACTACTATCGAGAATGTTCTCTAACAGATGTAACATAGTTTTTACATCTGTATATATCAGCATATGTGCTACTCGATCATGGTTATGCATGGTCTGATGAAAAGTATCTTTTTTACATAAAAACTGATACAGACGCGGAAAGATGGTATAGTTGGAAATTTCTCTCAATATAATTTTCAAGAATATATACATTCTTTCTTACATAAAAACTGATACAGACGCGGAAAGATAGTATAGTTGGAAATTTCTCTCAATAGATAATTTTCAAGAATATACACATTCTTTCTTACATAAAAACTGATACAGACGCGGAAAGATGGTATAGTTGGAAATTTCTCTCAATAGATAATTTTCAAGAATATATACATTGTAATTAGCTTTCCCATATGCCAGAAGTATAGCTGTATTTTTTTTTATTTTTGAATCAGCGTGGATTGCCTTTATGCAACCTCTCTGTAAGGTAAATAAAGCTTCTGAGACGATATAAAAATGGATGTTTAAAAGATTAAAAAAAAAGATATACCCTAAGGCTCGAATTTCTATCGTGGCAGTAGGTGATCTAGTGAATAGGTTGCCTCTGTTCTTCATGTCTAAGCGACTCCTTCAGTTGTAAAATTTCTCTGATGTTGAATCAACTGACCATCGAGAAAATTTACACAATGTGGAATTGAGGTGGAAACTTGCTTTTTAAAATGAAAAACTCTTCGTTCAATCCAGGTAAAACTATGACTCAAGAGGAGATGGACGCTGTTATTATTTATTAGGAATACTTTAGGAAGTAAATATTATGTGACAGAAATATTAAAAGCCTTAGAATTAGATTATTAATATATTCATTATCCAGCTGTCCACTTTCTCAAGAAAGTTGGTGACTATCTCATTTACAAGTTTTACGATTCAAAAGCTACGAACCATCAATGTCGATATGCTCACAGATGCTGTCACACTTTGAAGCAATCATGTTAAAAACATCTGACCATTTTCAATGCTTAATAGCAACATTAGGAGGCATTTTTGACATGCATATCTATGTAATTTCAAATCATCATTTTTGAAAAAAGTATGTTACACATCTAGAATCTTGATTAATACCTCTTTTGAAAGTTTTTGAGCCCTTACCTGGAATATCTTGTATACTAATATTCTAATATGGCATTTGATATGTAAATAAATGTATTAACTCTTTTCCATAGAAATATAAAACAATATTAGAAGATGGTAAATTCTTAAGAAAATGTTTCCTTGTAATCTGGTGAAATAAAGATTTTTACTAATTGCTTAATTTTCTTCAAAACACTGTTTTGCTTTATGAAAGAAATTGCATGAATAAATTAGTTAAAAGCAAATCAAAAGATATATAGAATGCATGAAAATTTTGTTTAGTTATGTAATTAAGTTTTGAAGTAATGTTCCCTTTCATCCTCTTATCAATGCATTCATGATTGACAACATATTGAAATAAAGCAAAAACACGTTCACTACACACAGAAAGCGAAATCAAAAAATTTTCAAAACTCAAAAATATAATAAATATTCTCATCTATATTTGAAAAAATGCGTAATAGTCGACAAAAAAGAGGATCCAATACCTCTCTCTTTTTCTATGTATGCATTTTTTTCTCTCCTCTTTGGGATTAAGGGTATATGACAGTTTTAAAAAAAAGAATGGAATCACATTCCGTGGTAGGCTAGTGGTTTGGGTATCGGCCTTCCATCTGGAAGAATGGGGTTCGATTCCCAATGCCGCCAAAGACCCACCGAGTTCATGCGATATACGTACTCGTTAAATCTGTGGAATCAAAAGTCCTGTGGTTGGTCGTTGAGCAGTTACCGTGGGTGCAATGGTCTGAAGAAATTTACTCCCCCATCAGATCAATGGCAAAATTGAGGGAGTTGATCCACCGGTGCTGCCATCGATCGGAGAATTTGAAGAGCAAAAGTCGTACTTTCACCTTCATGGTGCTCTGATTAAACGAAAGACGCTCCCTATTGACTTCAATTCGCATAGCCAAGGCATAGCGAGTCTTGGCTTGTCCAAGTGTCATTAGTAACAACCACAACAACATTCCTCTTTTTTTTTCGAAGTTTGCAGTATTGCAAAACGGTGTGTGAATCACCGGATCAGTAACTTTATGATCTGTTTAAATCTACATTATGGTTTATAAACGTTTTTATTCAAATTTCGAAATAAAACGTAGGTTGTGTAGAATACATACAGGAATCACAGTTAACAAAAGATCAATATCCTGACACATCGTTGCAGGTGAACTTCAGACTTTATTTTACGTTTATCGGGTTTGGAGAATACTCGCTTATCACCAAGCGCTTCGTAATTTTGAACCATAGTCAGGAGACGAATTCCCACTTGAATTAGTGCCTTCCGCTCCACATCCACACCATATCAACGGAAGTAATTTGAGAGTCGTAGACTAACGTGGACACGTTTCCAGACCAAGAAGCTCTAATAACCCTGAGAAAGCGAATGTGGTCACCCTCCTAATCGCTACCCGTGACAAGTCATGCCTCATTTTTTTATCTTTCGGGAAGCGGTGTGAAGTTACTCGAGCTCAACATCCTATATACGTTTCATACCATTCTACCCTGTTGTTATAAATTCAACCACGAAAAAAATTCTGTAAGCAATCAGATTGAGGATTTTATTTTATATAGAGTCATAATTTTCTGCCGCCCAACTTGTCTAGTGATCAGTGTGCCTGACTGTGGATAGGAAGGTCCTGGGTTCGAATTCTGGTTCGGGCATGGATGTACTTTCTCTCTCTATCTATCCTGTCTTTGTCCTTTCCTTGTATGAATGAGATATGAATGGTTGCCTACCCCATAAACGGGTTCCTATGACATGTGTGTACTGAAGAAGTAGGACTCCACACCAAATATGGTTCAGTTGGAAAAGTGGAGCAGCGCACCCCATATTGCCAGCCTAGCTGGCACAAGACAACAACAACATAAGTTTCTAAGCAGAAAACTGCAAGTTACTGTTGAAACACAAATTATATTTCTCTAAATTGTTTTAAGCATGCAAAGAATATAATAAGCTATAAATATTATTAAATAAAATAACGTATGACACATATTGTCTTTTTTGTATAAGTCATAATTCTACAGAAATATTTGGTAAATAAATATGTCCCACAAATTTTTTCTGATATTAATTTCATGATAAAAATCAAATTCTACCCAATTAAATGTTAGTTTTAAAAGCATTACAAAATTTGGTGTGAAATTTCCTTCATTGGAATGGAAGCTTTCGGTTTAGATTTCAGTCACTACTTCAAGACAAAGAGATATGAACGTTACACTTCTATTTCCTATATATTTGTCTGTTCAGTGATGGATAGACTTTTTCGGTCGCGGGTCAGAAATTAAAAACAAAAATATTTTTAAAAAATGGCGGGTTAGAATAAATTTTTCTAAAATTTTAAAAACAATATACAGTTTTAAAATTTAAATATATCAATGAGAAAAATGAAATTTCGATTTCTCTTGTAAAAATGTCTTATATTGATGTTTGAAGTGAGATGTACTGATTCTAAGGAGTGAAGCTAAGTGCTTATCTGTCAGTCTGCTTCTGAAATGATTCTTTCAAAGTTTCACATATATAAAATGAAGCAAACATAGCACTGATTTTTGGGCGTGAGATATTAAATTGGCGTTGGTTTGGTTTGTTTGTCGCTATACGGTCATCTTTTGCACACGAGGGCTAATTAGACCGGGATCTACGGTTTAAAGAGGATTTCGAACCACTACAAACATCCATGCCCAAGATGGGATTCGAACCCACGAACTGTTGAACCGAAGGCAAGAGCGCTAACCATTTATTAAATTTGGGAAACTTATACTTTCAATAATGATTTGTAAAACTTTGGCATATTTAGAAATAGCTGCTTGAGATGATTCTTAGATTGCAACTCAATTAATTAGTTGCAAATCTGACCTCACTGCTTCACAATTTACATTGAAAGACATAGTAAAAATATGCAATTCTGTTTGAATGGCACTGAAATCTTAAAATCTGTATGCTAACTCCAAATGCAGTTTTTTCAAGCCATCTTCATAATTCTTAAGCTTTTCTTTATTTAATAAGTGTATTGAATTTAACCTCGGGAAATTAGACAAGTCATTTTTAGTTAGCTGCCCAGCAAACAAATTAAGTTTTAGTTTAAAAGTTTTGAGATGGGCAAACAGATATCGTCGATAAATTGATTTTTCCTTTGCATCTTGACATTCAAATTGCTCATATGACAAAGAAGATCTGTGAAAAATACATAGTCTGAAAGCTATTCTGTAGCTCCTAGCATTTCGTAATTCTCAGAATACTGTTTATCATGGAATAACGACATAAAATGTCGTCTTTAAGCTGCCAAACTCGCTCGAAAACATATTATGCACTAAGCCACCTTACTTTCATGTAATACAGTACATCAGAGTATTCAGATTGCACAGGCTGAAGAAAATCTCGAAATTGCCTATGAGTAAGCCCAAGAGATCGAGAATAATATTTACAAGCTACATGACTGCATCAAGCACGGGTTTCATATTCAATGTAGATTTACACAGAGCATCTTGATGTATAACACATTGTAGAAAAACAATGCTTCCAGGATTGTTTTGATTAGAGTCCAAGAAATCCAGATTTTTTCCCGTCATATTTGATGCTCCATCGGTCGTTGTTACATATATTTGTTACAGGCATTCTAAAAATTTAAAAACCCTTCCTAAAATTCACGAAAAATATCACATCCCGTTGTAATTTCCTTTACAGAACGTACACACCCCAGTACCTTGGTGATTTCAAAGATTAAACAGGACAATATTTGACTCTAATTGTGATGTCAAATTTTTATCGATGGCTTCTATTCTAGAAGTCACCGATTTTCGAGATAAGGTTACAGTCTCAAGAAAATTTTTCGAATCTGGGCATAAAACATCACAAACTTGGAGCATGCATTGTTTAAGGAACTCCCCATCACTGACAGTTTTATTATTTTTAGCAATATTGTATGCTACAATGTAACTTGCATGTGCTGTTGCTTCTTGGACAATGTTTACCTTCTTGAAAAATTTTCTTTGCCTCATAATTTTTTGCAAAGACTTTCTACATTTTGTTTTCTTTCAAACATTGATTCGTAACTGGAATTCTTATGTTTAGATGTAACAATACGGGAAATGTTTTATTTTTTAAAGACTGCAACAGCTTCATTGCAGATCAGACACACTGATTTATCTTTAACAATTGTAAAAAAATATTTCCAGGTCCATTCATTTTTTTGTCCACCATTGGTTTAGATTGTATGTGCTGCGTTTTTAACGCAGCACACACAATCTAAACCAACTTAACGTTATTTCGTAGTCATTTTGGGGTTGAAATATTTGACAAATAACCAATTCAGCACTAGCTACGCTATACTTCTTATACTTTCACCACTATTTACAATGATGCTACGTGTCCGCAATATTTTCAAATTAATTCAACGATATTAAAACTCGCGCCAAAAGAAAAAAGCCGCTTGCTGAAGAACAAAAATGCGTAGTCTGCTACATGTGAGGTCAAATTCACCCATATGTCTACTCCTCGAGAAAGAGATAACGCTTGTTGGTGCCAGTCTATAGCTATAACTAACAAAGAACTTCCGCTTTTAATATTTAAACGATTACAGCTGTCTGTGTTTGCTATTTCTGTCAATTTATGTTTTGTAGAACAAAAATAGAGAAAGTAAAGGGATCATTAGTCCTTTGAAAGAAAGAAAGAAAGAAAATATTTAAACAAAGTAGAAAAGGAGATGGATATGTAATATATAAATCATATTTTCTTTTTATTTCCGTCGGACAGACAAATTAAAATTCTATCCGCGGGCTGCATAAGCCTTCAGGTGGGTCGTAGTTTGCCCATCCCTGGCAATGGGTTTTCGGTGTTCAAGGGCTTAACATTTATAGCTTATATTTATATATTTAACAATTGCTACGCTACACGGCGTTTGAGCTTTACATCCTTTATACAGACGCTAAATTGATCATATATTTTATAACTTTAATTTTTTTCTTTCAAGCTATATGATTTTGAAATCATTAGAGAAATCTAATTGTTAAAATTTATGTGGTTAAAATTTACTGTACGGTCACCCTTGGCGAAAAAAGTCGCCAAGGCCGTATGACGTCATGCTTATGACGAATTTCCGATCGGGAAAAACGGCGGGAGGAAAAATGGCTGAAATAGTGACAAATATTTCATAAATTATTGGTATCTATCAATATACTCAAGTAATTTTACAAAATTAACAAAAAACGCAAATTTATAGATTTCAAACACCAATGGTAAAATAATAAAGTTGATATGTTAAATTATCCATAAAATTTTTTGATTAAAACAAAACACAAAAATATTTCGAATAAATATTTTGATTTCGATAAAATATTTTTATTCACAAAAATATTTCGAAAAGAACGAGGGAGCTGAAAAAAGAAATTACTTCGGAAGCGAATGCGAATAAGGAAAATATGGGAACTTCGAAAAAGTAAATATCAGTTTTAAGAAAATCAGAATACGAATTCTAACGAAAATTCCAGAAGAATCCGAACACGAATAACAATGAAAAATAAAGCAACATTCGGAAAAGAATAAATATAAATTATTAAGTACAAATTATACTGTTAAATAGAATATCTTTAAGAAATTAAATACAGAAACAATAATTTTAAAAATGTATATACAAATTATATAGTATTTTATAGTAATAATATAAATTATAAGAATGCCATATACAAAAACTAAAGAAAGAATGTATCGACACAATTTTAAACCGTAACTTTAAATTCAATTTAAATTTTTAAATTAATGAAAACGAGCAATACAACCTGGAATTTAACTATCAAAACTGTCAATTAAATTGTAAAACACACTAAAAAATCTTACGAAGTTAACTCGCAAATATTTCTAGTAAAATGCTGAAATGTAACAAAATGTTTTAAATATCATCGCGATGACGTAAACACTAGAATTGTTAAAATTGAATTTTCACCTAAATTATTATTGGTCTTCATCTGTATGACGAACATCTCGCGAGAATCACATGAGACAAAAATAAGGCTCTGTTCGCCAAATTTGGCTTCAAAAAAAAACGCGCCAAGGGTGACCGTACAATAAAACTGAGCCATAATGGGTTAAATTACGGTTATATTATTATCAATTATTTTAGACTAAAACTAAGCAATCATTTTATATAAGTTTTAAGTTTTTAATATTATGATTTTTCCTGCTGTTTAGAATAAATAGGATATTGTCAATATATTATTTTAGAATAAAAACGTGAGACATTATTTTTATATACAATTTGAATTTAAATATCCTTATAATTGGAATTTCATTGTTATTTATATTTTGTGAAATAACTGTTTCAAAAATATTAATAAATATTATGTTAGCAATTTGTAATCAATAAGACTTCAAAAAATTTTTACAATTCCTCCCACCTGTGGGAGAATTATAGATAAATATATTTTAATTCAAGCCCCTCTTAAATTTAAAAATAATTTTATAAAGTCATTATTACTACGTATTCTCATATCGATTCTCTTTATTGTTTCACTATAAATCATAATAATATGCTTTTGAACTTTGTAAGAATTGTTTGTTCTTTTTAATTTAAGATAAATTTTATTTATTTCTACATCCTGTAATGTTTTAAATTTTCTACACTTGAAAAAGAAAACTTATAAAAAGAAATTTTTAAGAAAAAACATTAATACAAAAGTCTATCGATTATGTTACAGCACAGCAATTTATTAGATCGTTTTTTTTTTCGATGTATATTTTAATGTTAATAGTTGTTGTTGTATGCTTAATAGTTACGCAATTAGTAAACACATCCATTTTATTTCATTTGCTTTATTATATTAAACTGACTAAAATATTTGAAATCTGATTTACCTTTCTAATATTAAGTGGCAAACTCCAATGAAATCTCATTAATAGCACGAAAATTGTCAGAACAGCAGATATTTCAATGGCTTGGAATCTTCCATAAGGAATATTATTTTCATAACAAATGAAATCAAACACATCATTTAATTTCCCTGGAAATTGATCTTTGCAGCAACAGAAATTTTGTGCAAGTAGCAAAGTGCCTAACCCCATGAGGTTAATCTGCAAAAAATAACAAATGTTCCCTTTTCATTGTATTTTAAGGTAAAATTTAATTATAAGTATAAAGCATGAGGTTTTTTTTATTAACAGACGAATATCAAGATGTTTTTATTCTGTGTTGACAGTTTTAACTTGTTAATTAAAACTATCAAAAAAGTATTATTTTTTATTTTCATAAAAAGAGAAGTCTTGAGTAATAGTAACTACAGGGTGATCATAATTAAACTGCAAATTTAAAAACGCTGTAAAAAACGAACCACTGATCAGAAAGACCTGAAATTTCACCAGAATGTACTTCAAGCAGGGGAATTTTGTTTGGTGTGTGAAAAAAATTAGGAAAAAAGTGGCCAATAGATGGCGCTACACAGGCGGCTGTGGGTTAATTACATGAATTCTGACATGAACGATAATCAATTGTGGCTGTAAGCTGAACGTTAAACCAGTTGTGCTATTGTAAATCAGGCAGATGTTGTCGCACTCTTGGTGTAAAGCCTATTCAGAGCGACAAGGTGGTGCCACATCGAATAGGAAAAAATTGGTTTTTAATTTCCCTGCGGCCAAAATCGTAGAAAAAGCCAACAATAATTCGGTTTTTAATTGTCCTTAGTCTTCTTCAAGAAATTTTCAATATGGTGTCCACCATTTTCTGTTAGGAGGTGTAAACGTAAAACGGTATTTTCCACAGCAGCTTGGAGTGTATCAGTGCTGATGTTGTTAACGTGCTGAGTAATGCGGCATTTCAAATCCGCTAAGGTGTCTAGTGGAGCACTGTACACAACATTTTTCAGAAATCTCCAGAGCCAAAAGTCACAGGAAGTGATGTCCGGTGATCGGCTGCCGCGGCCAGGGAGTTGGAAAATGTCGGCTGATAATACGGTCATTTCCGAAATGGCGTTGCATCACCATCGACAATTAACGAGAATTCAAGCTACTCAGCATTTTATACAAGACGTTAATTTGCATATAATCACCTGTGTAGCGCCATCTACAGGCCACTTTTTTTCCTAATTTTTTTCCCACGCCAAACAAAATCCCCCTGTTTGAAGTACATTCTGGTGAAATTTCAGGTCTTTCTGACCAGTGGTTCTTTTTTTACAGCGTTTTTAAATTTGCAGTTTAATTATGATCACCCTGTATATAGTTATATCTACGTTACCCTTCAAAATAAATTTATAGTTAAAATTTTTATATTTTCCTGAAAATTTTAAAATTAAGATTTTTATTTATCAAAGGAAACATATTGGTTCATAAATATAATATAGTAGTTGTAATATTTTTCTAATAAACTCTCTTATTGCTAATCATGTTTATCAATTCATCTTAATAATAAATTCAAATTCTAAATAAGCTTACCTTGAGCAGGTTTTTAATTTCTTTATTAACATAGGACATACTTAAACAGGACAAGACAAAGAAAAGGAAAAGACATGGAACAAAGAACATCTAAATCGCTTGGTGCAAAATCTTATTCTGTTTGTAAACAAAGATATTCGTGCACTGCGCCCTCTATAGACATATAGTTGCAACAATAGTTAAACGTTCGTTTTTAAGAACCTCTAATTTACAAACTAGTCCCTACTTTGACACCATAGTTATAATGAGAATTTTAACTTTTATTCTAATTAATGTTTTGAAAAATATCCTTTTCGTTAACTTTCATTTCTAATAAAGTTTTTTTTTTTACCGTTTTCTTATTTTTATTTTCACTATCTCATATTTTTTCAATTTCTTTTCTATATATATGAGATCTTGATTCATTCTTCAATCAACAAAGTGACTCAGGCAGACATACTGGACACTGTGGGAATAGATATTTGATTAGAAAGAACTTGTGGCATCGAATTTGTCTATTTTCCTTCCCATATCTAAGAACACAGAAAGGGGGGGGGAAACAGTGTCTTCTCTCAATATGTAAGAACATAGAAAGGGAAACTGTTGTTTTGCAGTTGGTTTCGTTTCATTTGTACCACTCAATTTACAAAGATTAGATTATTGAGGGGTGATTAACCCATTTCCCCGTTGAGGATTTCTCGGAAATGAATTTATTAGCAGAAGTAAGAAGAAAATTCCCAAAGAAATAGATGATAATATATTAAAAATTGAAAAAACTTGTCAAAAAATATGGAATTCCAAAGAACATCGTCTCAACAATTTTTAATTCTGGGGAAAAAATCCTTAAGAAAAAGGAAACAGTACCAGCAAAATTGCTCAATCTTGAAAATAATGTAGAGAAACTAAGCATCCGAAACTGGAAAAACTTGCTTTCTTGACCGAGAAAAAAAATAAGCGAAATGAACAATCTTGTTAATGGTAATATCAATAAAAACAAATCCAACTGCTTTCTCATGAAGCTGAATGTAAAAGAATTAACCCTTTGGATGCACATTTATTCGAATAATTTTCTGCATTGGGAGCATATTTAATTTTTTGGGGTAGAGTAATTTGCAAGAACAGCATATTTTATGCAATTATTAGAATTTATTGGCTCCCACTTTTTGTTTCTTTTTTCCAAAATCTTTTTCTATCACTTGTCTGGCATATCTATTTGTCTCTTCCACTATGCTATTCCAAAAATCTTCATTTAGAACTTCATTCAAAACATCCAAAAGTTTAGGATTAGCACCTAACCTTCACAGACACAAAGGATTTATTCGCAGGCACTTCACGAAACCGTTTTACATGAAGTACATTGTCTTTTTCTTTTTAGATCCATTGATCTAATTTCTCAGGAGCAGATTCACTATCACTGCTTGATAAGTATCTAGTACGTCTTTTGCATCTTGGTTTTATCTCGCTTTCATCACCACTACCATTGTTACTTTGAAATAAACATGTTGAATATTGTCTCCTTTTCAACGACGTATCAGAACGTCATGTGCGACTTTGGTCAAATTAATGCATGACGTTCTGATACGTCGAATGCGGTCAAAGGGTTAATTGACTCCAAAAATTTAAAACCAGAAACGGTTTGAGCTTTATAAAATTCTGTGGTGAAAACGTTCGGAAATTGAATGAGAAGAAGAAACATTGAAATCACTATTCGCTGATTACGACTCAAAGGACGTGGACGAGACAGGTTTGTTTTTTAAAAGCACTTTGCTTTAAAGTCTATAAATGTAATGGTGATAAAAAAAAAGCGGGTCAAGTAATTACAGTGTTGTTCACAGTCATCATGAATGGAGCAGAAAAATTTTTTTCTGCTTTTCATAGAAAATTATTTAAAGCTTCAAATGTTGAAAAACTACCAGCCAACATTAAAACTTGGATGTCTATAAGTGTTTATGAAAATTTGCCGAGAGACTTAGACCGATTTTTTTTAATCGAAGAATCATAAATTTCATCTAATTATTGATAGCTACTGTTCACGTTGAAGTACCATGTGTTGAATCAATTTTCAAGGAGTTTCTCTCTTTCTAATGTAACACCTGTGTTGGGTATAATCAACAGCTTCAAGAGCAAATATCATAGAGTATTTTTGCAAAGATTAGTTATGGGATTGGATTAGGAGTGGCCTTATGAAGTTGACGTTGTAAGAACAATGCATTTGTCAGTCAATGCTAGGAATGATGCTGACGGAAAGACAGTAGTGACAGCATTACAACATGTATATATATAAGCTTTATTAAAAAAATCACCATGTGAAGAAAGACATGTTAATTTACTTGATGATTTGACCGAAAATATGTGACTCATGTATAAATTCCAACGAAAAATCCCTTTACTGCCAGAAATTTCTTTCGGGGATTGTTTTAATATCGACTTATATGACATACATGCTGAAGAAATATTAGATGATGAAATTATTAAGAATTAAATGAATGAGAACAAACAAAAAAAGAGATGAGAACAAATATCGAAAAACAAGAATGAGAAAGATATCCGAAAACAAGAATGAAAACAGATACCGAACAACAAGAATAATACCGAACAATAAAAATGAGAACAGATACCGAACAACAAGAATGAGAACAGATTACGAACAACAAGAATGAGAACAGATTACGAACAACAAGAATGAGAACAGATATCAAACAACAAGAATGGGAAACAGATTACGAACAACAAGAATGAGAACAGATATCAAACAAGACTAATATGATGTAGTGCAAAGACTGTCTTCAAGACAAGTAACTGAATAGCTAACACGACTAAAATAATTTTTAGAGAGAAAAAACATTGAAAGGTTTTGTAAACACTGAAATTTATTTTTAAAAATGCTGTCGCGTTAAGCATTAAACTATTGCTTGACCTGATTTTTCTTTTATAAAATGAAAGTAAATATTGTTAAGTATGAATCTTATTTTAATGTGTAAAAAAATCAAATTTTAATAACCTAATATAGTATTTTCTATTTTACGCACTGTTTTACTGGTTCACTGGAGTTCGTAAAAACGAGCGTCTACTGTATAAAATTTTCCAGTATAACATGACATATAAACATTTTGAACTGGCCTTAAAATAGTCCTCTATTTGTATAAATGTAATATAAAATACAAAATTCTGATAACATTAAGTTTAAATTATAAGCTTACTTCATTTAGTTAGGATCTTTACTAAAGGAAACAAACATCTAATAGTAAACGCACATGCAGCAATCAAATTTACTAATCAAACCAGTTTTGTTATCCTACTCCCGTCATCAGCATCTCTTCCATTAGATGACAAGTAGCCCAATAAAGTAATGATAAAACATAAAAGGAATTAAAATTAGCTTCCCTAGAGTTATCTTCAGGAAACTTTTAATACAATGAGGCAATTCCTGAGATAGTTACCATCTATATCTTTCTGGGAGCACAGAGGGCAACAAGCCGAATCCTTTCCAATAAGATGTAAATGCTTTTGCAAAAAATTCAATGGGTCCAAATTTGTTAAGAGTTCCATTGTAACTGATAGAGGTTGATTTGGCTCAACTAGTGATTTAATACAAAAATACAGCAGACAGTGATTTAATACCAAAATACAGCATGCTGTTTTGGAAAAGTTTAAACCTACACTACTGGCCATTAAAATTGCTACTCCAAGAAGGAATGCAAATAACAGAACGATATCTATTGGACACATACATTATAGTGGAAAGAACAAGTGATTAGATTTACAGGATATTAGAATATATAGATCTTGAGAAATCAGTACCCAGAGCAGCCACCTCTTGCTGCAATAACAGCATTTATCCGCCTAGGCATGGAGTCAAACAGAGATTGCATGGCATGTACGGGGATCTCAGTCCATGCAGCTTCAACACTATGCCACAGTTCATCGACAGTAGTGGATGGTGAGTGATGGCGTGCCAATCGCTCGGCAACCATTGACCAACGGCCCTTAACACATCGGAAATGTAACGGTTGCTGTTCAAAGTGCCGATAATGCGAACAAGAGGTGATCGAGACGTGTATCCAATGGCACCCCATACCATCACTCCAGCAGATGGGCCAGTATGGCGATGTCCATTGCAAGCTGGCAATGCGCGTTCTTCACGATGCATTCAAACACGGATGCGGCCATCATGGTCCTGTATACAGAACCGAGATTCATCTGTAAAGACGACGTGATGCCATTTCCACGTCCAGATTCGTCGCTGATCACACCATTGAAGGCGCTCCTGTCTGTGACGCAGTGTCAATGGTAGCCGAAGCCATGGTCGCCGTGCAGACAATCCATGCTGCTGCAAACGTCGTCGAACTGTTCGAGCAGAAACTTGTTGCCTTGCAAATGACTCCATTTCTCGATTCAGGATTCGTGACGTGGCTGTACGATCCCTTGTGACCATGCGGATAAGATGTCTGTCTTCTCTGCTGTTAGTGATATGGGGGTCGCTGAGCTCCTGCATGACGTTCCGTATGATTGTCCTGAACCCATCGATTCCATATTCTGCTAACAGTCATGGGGTCTCGACCTACGCGGGCAGCAATATTGCGGTACGATAAACCGCAATCCCGGTATGCTATAACTCTTCTTCGATCAAAGTCAGACACGTGCTGATAGGCATTTCTTCTTCTTACACGAGGCATTAAAACAACTTTCTCTGCCGAAAACAACGTTGAAACGGAAATTGAGTATGAGAAAACTGCTGTCAAATCTCTGATTTTATACACATTGTAGATGTCGCTACTGTCGCCTGTTTGTATGAATGCGCTGAAAATCTAATCATTTGCATATCACAGCAAGTTCTACCTATCATGCAAATGTCACATGTGTAGGGTCCCGCTTTCCTGGTGTAGCAATTTTAATGGTTAGTAATGTTTTTCTAAGAGAATACTAGGCAGTTATAAAAATCTCATTTCCATAATAAACAAACGCTGAACTAACAACAACGAGCAAATCACTAATGATGAAATTGAATATCATGATGTTTTGCACTGAGAGAAAACAAACAGGAGATCTTATCACTATTAATGTACATTTTGTTCTCTTTAGGCCAAATATAAAGAACATTTAAAAACTGAAGCACACACTCCAAGCCAGAAATATTAGATCCCTTAATACTCATCACTATGTCATCAGCAAACAGTAAAATATTTATACCAGGGACATATTTAGAAACAAGATTTATCAAATCATTAATCATTAGGTTAAAAAGAATTGAGCTCAACCCTGCTTCCTAGAACAAACCCTGTCTAGTTTGTCTGAAGCCAGGCAAAGTATGAACATACCTAACACTTATTGTTTTTTTTATCAAGAAAATTTTTAATTCATTTATGTAAGATTTCAGAAATGTCATAAGAAACCAACATTTTAAGTAATTCAGCTCTCCAAAGTCTCTCAAACGCATTTTAAAACCCAGAATCACAGATAAGGTACTTTACTTTCTCTAAAAGCCATCCTTATTCTCTTGAGATAAGCAGACAAATTGTTCAACAGTGCATCTGTGTCTCTGAAAATGAGCGTGCCTTCAGAAATTATTCCAATTTTGTCCAGAACATATCTATTGGCAATCATCCTCTCAGTTATATTAGTAAGAGAAGTTGGACGGTAGCTATCCATATTTTCAGCTAGTTTGTTAGGTTTAAGGATAGGTAAAATTATGGTCTTTCTCCAATTATATTTGGCTTGCAGATATTTTTCTAAGCCTGGTTAATAAATACTAATAAAGTCACTTTAGTAGAATCTCCCAGATTTATAAGAAACGGGTAAGATTTCATTAGGGCCTACACATTTGTCCCTCACCAAAATACTTGTATCGTTATTTAACTCTTCCATATGGAAGTCATCATTAAAAGCTTGTTCAACATCTGATGAATTAGTGCATTGTAATTTCAAATCACTTTTTCTTATTTTAATATTAGATTAATAGCCCTTTTCGTTGCTATCTCTGTTTTCTTAAGTTTTAATAAACATTCATTCTAAAAGGGGAATACTTCTTTTGCTGACTTCTTGGGACACAAAGAGAGGCACATTTTAATACAGCAGTTGTGAAGAATCCTGAAGTATATTCATGATTTGGCATAATCAGAGAATCATTTAAAATTTCTTTACTTAGATTTTAAAATTTAGTTCGATTTGCCTTCTTGAAATTCCAATAAGTCTATTTAGGCTATATATAAGGATAACCACACATTTCTTATAATATTAAAAAGTAGAATATTTTATATCCAGCATCACCTGGACTACTTATATCTATATATGTTTGACTTTATCTGACAAAGCTGGGTGTGTCAACAGTAAATCAGGAGGAGAAAGAAAAGACTGTTAGAAAATTTCAATAAAAATCGATAGAATTTCAGTCAATAAGATTCTCAACTGTACTACAAATATAGCCTGTTACCGAATAATCCTCAGAAAGTTGAGGTTGCATTAAAATATGCAAGGATAAGTTATTTAGTATTCCAATTAAATAGAATACCATCACAGTTAGGCTTATTATTTAGAAGAATGTATAAGAAGAATAACCAATTTGTGTCTCTCATCTCCAAATATGATTTTTTACGAATCCTAATTTATCACCAGTAATCATCTGACGGGAGGCTACTAATTTTGCTTTTAACGAAAGTTTAACAAAAACAATAATGCAAGTAGCAATTTATCTTGAGAGCTTTAACAGAAATTCCAGGAATCCATTTAAGTTAAAATATTCCTTTTTTATCTGTGGCAACACCACTCGCAAAAGTGCCCATTATGTCTTAATCATTATTTAAAATAATAATCTTCAATTCAGTGAATTTATCATTTGTTAATCTCTAACATTCTAGAAAGAAATATTAAAAACTGGTTTAGTCGTACTCTTAAAAAAAGACTTTTTGTTTTCCATTGCGCCTCTAATCAAAACAATTTTTGTTATTATTACAGAATTATTGCCATTATTCTTTCTAAAAGAGAATCACACCATATATTTTACTGATAACAAATAAAATATCATAATAAATATGTAGATAAAAATAGACACGTAATATGATTAAATCTATTTTCAGAGAAATAGGCCAATCAATTAAATAGGTATAAATTTATTTACATGAGTGTATATATGTGCTGTAATGTATGTTTTAGAATTATAAGCCGCTCAGTCACTTAAAATATTTTTATATGCCCATTACATAAAGAATTAACTTTTCCCAGTATACAAACACTATGAAAAAAATTACTCGAAGTTACTTTAAATTATTATAAAAATGTACTAAAAATTAACTTTCACTCAAAATTACTTTAAGTAATATATGCTGCAACTACTGTCAAATTTTCAAAATACACAAGATTTACAAAATAATAAAAATACAAAACAAATATATTTTTAAATTCTGCTAAAAGAAATCTCAGAAGAAAATTGAAGGAAAAAAATTTGACTTACTTTTTTAAAATTTATTCCACGCTCCTTTCTTTAATTTTCAAAAAGCAACTTACCTGTAAATCCTTCCAATTTTGTCCAAAATGCTACAACTATTTCCTAATTTATGAATTTTTTTTTCAGAAAAAATGCGTAATTTTTTAAAAAGAAATTTTTTGAATAATTAATTTTGTATTGCTCAAATGTTTAATAAGCATTTAATTTTTAAGTGTTGAGCGATTTAAAAATAATTTTTATTGCATTCAAGGTAAATAACTAGCATTAGCAAGCAATAGTTATCTTAATAAGTGGAGTTTTACTAATAGTTTCTATCCCTTATTGAAAAATTTCAGCATTGTGAGAAATCATACCTATCTTTATTTAGGAGTTTGAAATATATTTTCTTCTCTAAAAACTGTTAAAAAAATTAAATAATTATGGCATAATTTGCTAGTAACAAAGATGAAACACTCTGTTTCTTAAATTTATTGTGAGAAATGTTAGTAAAAAACATAAGATAATATTAACTTAATTGATTAAAAAGATATTATAATTCTCAAAAAATACTGATAAATCACATATTACGCAGGAAGTATGTGACCATAACAACACCACATACAAATAACACACTTTTCATAGCTAATGATCAGGAAGGTAGTCGGCAAAACAAGATGATTACTTCAGGAAGTATGTGACCATAACAACACCGCATGCAAATAACTATTTTCATAGCTAATGATCAGGAAGGTAGTCGGCAAAACAAGATGATTACTGCAGGAAGTATGTGACCATAACAACACCACATGCAAATAACTCTTTTCATAGCTAATGATCAGGAAGGTAGTCGGCAAAACAAGATGATTACTTCAGGAAGTATGTGACCATAACAACACCACATGCAAATAACTCTTTTCATAGCTAATGATCAGGAAGGTAGTCGGCAAAACAAGATGATTACTTCAGGCAGTATGTGACCATAACAACACCGCATACAAATAACACGTTTTCATAGCTAATATAATGCATCTATGATCAGGAAGGTAGTCGGCAAAACAAGATGATTACTTCAGGAAGTATGTGACCATAACAACACTGCATACAAATAACACGTTTCATAGCTAATATAATGCATCTATGATCAGTAAGGCAAAACAAGATTACTTCATTTGCAAGTCTATGTTCGTTGCATGAAATATTAGGAAAAATATTTAAATCTAACCTGTCTTCCAAATTTTTTTTACTGTCTTATTTATAAGTCGAAATTGTTAACAATTTTTTAAAAGTTATTTTATTTATCATAATATTGTGCTTTATAAAAATCGGTAATTTATCGAGCTTCGACGAACTGGATGACTTTCAGAAATCACATGAGAACACAACGTAATAGAGGAAACTGCTATAGAGCCAAGAAGTGACATCATATTCTTACGGAATTGAACCACAAACATGATTTAGCAATATCTACTGTTAACAGTTCATCAAGATAATACAAACAGTTATTGATGTATGAAGAAGATACTTTTATTGGCAATAGGATGAATGACGTCAAACCAAACCATATGAAATGGCAAGCTTGATTTCTGTGAACATATGCCGATGCTTGTCACCATGGCAAACAAAGATGGTAAGCTGTTGATCTGAATGCAATGAGATGGTATTCATGCACCATGGCTTAAGGATTATGTTTAGTTGCTATCAAGACATCATGTTGCAAAGAGAGTTTGGGTAACTGACGAATATTCATAACTGTGACTCAAAAATTGGTTTGCTGCAATTGGCGACTACGATGGCAGAAATAGGCAGCGAGAAACGTATCGCAAAAAATTGAGATTCTGAACTTTCGCAACGAAATCTTTTATGAATATTCATACTTGAAAATCGATAACCGGAATATGAGCAGTAATTATATCACAATCCATAAGCAATACAGGGGGCATATTTGTCACTTAATTTTCTTGCGAGAGACGCTTATAAATAATCATCTTTATTAGAGATATCAATATTAATTATAACCTCAATGTGTATTATCTATTAACAACAGTAAGAGAAGTAAATATGCTATAACTTCATTGATAGAAATGTCAATGAAATAAAAATTTGTAAAAAGTAGCAATTCAATTTGACATTGGATATCCCAAATATTCTAGGACGTAAAGAAGCCCGAAATAACTTCTGCTTGAGGAAGGTCATCATTTAAAAGAAGATTATTTATGCCATAAGCAGAAATCGCTATAGATGGACCTAAGTATTCTTATATTATTTGTGAATTGGTATTTTTATGATATATAAGAATTAAAATGAGGTATTGAGATCTTATGCTGTACATTATTCTACATTTATTTGTAAATTTTTTACACATAAAAATACTAGTCAGATATAGTTGTGAAAAAAGTATGAATCTTGAACAATGCAGTGTATCAAATGAGTGAGCATGGCTTTCTGACCAACCAAAACATAGATTGAGCTTTTATGGAAGACATTTTGAAAAGCATTACCCTACTTTTATTTACCATGATTTTGAATTTTCTTGGATTCCATTTTTTGAAGACTAAGTTTTTTCGATAATTTCATCACATCCATGCGAAACACGCATGTAGACGTTTTAACTGTTTGAGGTTACCTCTAACCACGTTAAAAATCCTATTAAAATACATTTAGTGTAGAAAATACATTTAGTGTTTGAATTTAGTCAAATTCTTTTTCTGATATTCTTTACTTTTCAGAGTGGTAACTGACAAAATGTACTGCGTCTTATAATTTCTGTATTGAATTAAATATACACGTAATTTTCCTTTTCTGTGCTTAGGTCATTGTCTAATATGATTTTCTTTTTTGCATGCTTCAAGAATTAATCTATTAATATGCTTAAAATAATTAAATGAAAAATTAAATGAATTTCACATTAAATATTTCTCAATAAATGTTTAATCGGTTATAGATATATACTTGTTTTAATTTTTTTCGTATATTCATAAGAAAAATAATTTTGAATTCATAATGGGTCATATATATATATATATATATATATATATATATATATATATATATATATATATATATATATATATATATATATATATATATATATATATATATATATTTATATATTTATATACTTTTATTAGGTAATTCAGTTTCCTAAAACTGTGCAATAGAAATAAATTTTACATTTTTGGCTCTTCTCAATATAAACATTTATTTACTCATTGCCTATAAGAAATTTAATTAAGATTGTAACTTCAGATTTATTAATTTATTCGTGAATGTAAATATACATATAATTAATTATCTGCGATTGTGTTTCTTAAATCATTAATAGATATCTTTACTTGTTTGATTAAGTAAAGAAAAAAATAATAAATTAAAAATTACATCAAGTAAAAGCAAGAAATTTAATCGTGATTGAAAAGATATAAGAAGGAATTTAAAGAAAATTGTTACAAACATTTAATGTAATTGAAGAAATAAAGTCGAGAATCTGTAATTTTTCCTAAAAGTCAACACATGTTTAAAAGTTTATGTAACTGCTGTTCAAATATTCAAACTTAGACAAGAAAAACCAAGAAAAAAGTTGGTGCAAAATCCCATGTAAGAAGTACGTTTTAAGTAAATTACATTTTCATTAAATTTATTTTCTTGCTGTTATAACTCTTTATATTAATAACAATATTAAAATTTATTATAGTGTGATTAACAACCTTATAGATCATCCTATTATGATTTAACAAGTAGAAAAGATTAATCACATGACATTTAATATTCCCATGACTAAGTTATATTAATTCAAATCACGTAAAATCATTTTAGTTTGAATGTTGTTATATCTTGTGTCCCCTAAATGCATTTTAATTATTATATTATTTTATCATTTTATTACTAGTATATGTTAGAAACGGCTTGTTATATACTATTAAAACTAATTACAGAAACTAAATATTATTGGTATACTTCTATATAGAGATATAACTTCTAACGCAATCCACAATCCCTTTTATGTTTATCGATTTGATAGATTAACTTAAAAGTTAAATTAAGAGAAATATTTTTAGCAAACTTTTATGAACGTGTATCCTAGCAGATAATAAATAATCCAAGAATCATCCATGTGCAATATTATTTTTACACATGATGTTTTCTTAAATATAACGTCCTATATTATGATATGTGCTTAACTTTCTCAAACTATTAAAACTAGGACTCATTTAAGTTTATTCAAATTGTTAGTCATTCTGCGTTCTTTTTTTTGTGTAGAAGGTCTACCTAATTTGACTGAGATAAATAATTTCAAGAGAGTCTCGAACCATTACAAACATCCACACCTGAGGTGGAAATCGAACCCATGTGCTATCGAATTGAAGACGAGAGCGCTAACCAATTTCTAGGTCAAACATTAGATCTAATTAATTTTTGATAAGCATTAAGGATTCTGCTCATGTGTTTATAATACAATGAGACACACTTCATTTAGTAGTGCCTAGAAAATCACTTCCTTTGTCATAAAATATTTTGCTAAAGCTGACATTAGAATATCTAACACAAATTGTGGGAATTATATTATAACACAATTTTCATTATTTTCGCAAACCACTTATTCACTGAACAGCAGATAATTTGATAAAATCAAATTTCTTCTTTCCTTACATTTAAACAACTATTCTGTATCAATTAACTATCTATATCGCAACACTCCTGGTCAAACTCACGCTAAAAGTATGATCTGTGGATCATCAGCGAGGATTGCCTCTGAAATTCTAAGATGCTCTAGGCAGAAGATACGTTTAATCGTAGAGTTCCATAATTGGGCACTACTATTTCAGAAAACACCTCCATAAAATGGGACTGTTTCAGCAAGACCCTATCTGCAGGAAATGTCATACGCAAGAGGAAACGGCCAAGAATATCATTTACGGATGCAAGGCTCTTGCCCTCCCTAGATGAACTTCTTTAGGCATTATCCATACTAGAGAGTTACACCTAGACTCCATTAAAGGGTTATCGGACTTTATTAATAAAGTGGGTGACCCGAGCAACTGGAACTAGGAAATATTGGGTTTGGAGTGAATAGTACAAAATGCTGATAAAAGCAGAGGTGCTCAATGACATACAAACCCATCTCTAAAAAGAAGAAGAAGATAATCTATATCTACCTTTTGACACCGAGCTGGGCATCCTAATTACCAAATGTTTTTGAAAGATATTTTAAAATCCATATAGGGTAATTTTCTATGAGAGAGTAATTTTCATAGATAATAAGCCTTCTGTTGAAAGGGAAGAAATGAGGCATACTTTTAAGCACCGAACCCGATAGACATGTTGACAGAAGGGCAAGATTTATCTTTCTTTGTCCTATAGTGGCTGCACTCGAACTTCGATTAGAAAAGCACAGTCCTACCACTAGGTTAACCTTAAATGCATCTTTCATAAATATGTTGTGAATTATTTATCTACAAATAGAAGAATACATTATCAAGGCATATAAGAATTAAGAATGTATCGTCATTTATCCCAGCTTTAGCTTTGGGCAGCTGAATGAATTATCTTTCAGTTTAATGCTTCAAAGATTCGATTCCCATCTCAAGCATGAATATTCGGAATTCACATTAAATAGTATTTACCGGTTGAAGAGTATTCTTCGCGAGTATTGTACTGTTACCAGCAAATTAAACCAGTTTAAGCTCATTAAGTTAATATTTGCATGATGTAAGAACACTCCTTTTCAAAGGAGAAGTAATGACAGGACAGGGAAACACTTTCTTCAGACAATTCATTGATGACCAATAGGTATGATTTCTGTAATACCGTTAAGGATATATCACCATATAATTATTTATTAAAAACAATTATGCAAATCTTACTTTTTTGGCAAGCATGCAGCAAAGCAATAAAACCGTTACGCAATTGTTTCAACTTACCGGCAGGAATTAGCGCAATCGGTGGGAAGTCTTAAGGACGTTTAGGACGCTTTGAAAGAAGAACTCACCCGCAGTAGGAACCGCAACCTGTACTTGGAAAACCAAACGTAAAACGCTAAGCAAAGGGCAATGATTAGCAGTGCTTCAACTGCTAATGTCCCGAGCTTATAGTTGCTGTCCAAATCCCATAAGCTGTCTTCCATAGTCAGACTCAGAAGCGTCTCATCTTGGTCATGGCATTCATAGATAAAATTTGATTTATTATATTCTGTGGCATCCGTACAAGTTACAGAACTGTCGCTGCATGGAAAAATGAAAGTTTGTGCTTAATTTGGGAAAAATATTTTTTATTACAGAATAAAGAATACTTTAGTTAGAGAAAAAATTTGTTTCAAAAATAACAAAATATGTTAAATTAAACTAAACAAATTGATTTATATACTTAAAATAGGAAATAATGTGACATCACATACAAATGCAAATTAAATATAGGTTTTAAATGATCCAGAATCAAAATATTAAAATATATTGATTAAAAAAGGGAAAAGAATTATGGAGTTAATAACTTTAAAAATGTTTATTAATACAAATTTCAAATGTCGAACTTTTAATACACTACTGGCCATTAAAATAGCTACACCAGGAAAGCGGCACACCACACACGTAAAATTTGCATGACAGGTAGAACTTGCTGTGATATACAAATAATTAGATTTTCAGCGCATTCATACAAAGCAGGCGACAGTAGCGACATCTACAGTGTGTATAAAACCAGAGATTTGACAGCAGTTTTCTCATACTCAATTTCCGTTTCAGCGTTGTTTTCGGCAAAGAAAGTTGTTGTAATGCCTCGTGTAAGAAGAAGAAATGCCTATCAGCACGTGTCTGACTTTGATAGAGGAAGGATTATAGCCTACCGGGATTGCGGTTTATCGTATCGCAATATTGCTGCTCGCGTCGGTCGAGACTGTTAGCAGAATATTGAATCGATGGGTTCAGGACAATCATACGGGACGTCATGCAACATGAACTGGTACTGATTTCTCAAGATCTATACATCCTAATTTCCTGTAAATCTAATCACTTGTTCTTTCCACTATAATGTATGTGTGAAATAAATATCGTTCTGTTATTTGCATTCTTTCTTGGTGTAGCAATTTTAATGGATAGTAGGGTATATTAATAATTTTTAAGCGAAATTTAATTTTAAGTCATTATAGAGTATTTGTGAGAGTTATTGTATTTGATATAGAAGTAAAATGTTCACAAAATCTTTTAATGTTAATATGATATTAAGATCTTCATATTAAAACAAAATTCATCTATTTTACGCTTTAAATTCAAATGATGTAAATGTAATTCGAAATTTCTTGAACTTTAAGATTTTTGTGTTTCTCTTCTGCCACATACATTTTAAAATTTTTATTTCATAAAATAACCTTCTTTTATTTCTAAATGATTTTGTATATTCATTTATTAAATAATGTAATTAGTAAAATTAAAAATATTATATTCAGCTTTAATTAATTATTTGGCTAAATTATATTTCTTTTGATTTGGTTTATCAAAATGATGCATCTCATGTTGTTGTTGCATGCCCCAGAGGTCAGCAGTGCTAGACCAGGTCCATGAACACGCACACCTTTAAAATGTCCAGCACTATAAGTGGATTCTCCATCAGATCTCTCCCGGAGAGACCAAGGCATTGAAGAATATGTTCAGGAGAGGCCTGTTCAATTTTAAGCACCTGGAGCAAATTTCGAATTTCTTCGTATCCTCGATGAATTTCAAGTTACTAAGATGGACCCTTCTGAAACGAGAAACAGCCATTTGTTTTTGTCTATTAAGACCAGTAGCCAGGGAAGCACCTGGACGCGCGCCGCGGTACCAAAGATGCTCAGGAGGGACAATCCAAGTGGTTTTATTCTCGTGTTTAATCTTTGTGAGTGATATGTGAGAGACGCCGACGGCACATCGTCCTCAGCCACACCAGCTTAGGCCAAAGTGTCCGAAAACTCATTCCCCTGGAGATCCACGTGGGAAGGAATCCATTGTAGGTGAATATGGTGCGATACGGACATCCATTTTAACATTTGAAGTATTGAAACTCCAGTCCTGTCTCTCACTTGTTGCCATCTAGCCAAATGCTGTATTGCACTTTTACTATCAAACAAAACCTAAATCTCAGCTCCACGAGGAAGTGAATTCAGGGAGTCCAGGGCTTCCTCTGTGGCAATAAGCTCACTACGGAATACCGAGCAATAATCGTGATTTCTCTTTTTTAGCCTTAAGACACTATATTGCTGTTTGATGTAAATTGCACAGCCAATACGAGTGAATTCATCTTTACGGCCATCCGTTAAACCTGTATGGCTTCGCTCGGTATTTCTTCAATTTTCTCCAGGGCCACCTGCCTCAGATACTCGGGAATATTAGAATGTTTATTTACATGAACCGGCAAATCCGGATGCAAAATGACACCATCTAAATTATCCGATTGGTTAAGACATTGTTTCAGGTGATGTGGTTCAACGGCATCTTTAGCTATATTCAGATTGGCTATTTGGCTGAAGGGACTATTTCTCTTGAGTCTCTGACTATTACGTCAACCCCTAAAGTAGGTTGAGGTGCGATTATGAAAGCCCATAGCACAAAGTTTATTGTAATATTTGGTTAGATATGAGCATCTTCTAAGGCTAAGCAGCTGAATACCTGCCTCAAAGAGTTCTATATCTCTGGGACAAGATTTTTTTTAAACCGGTGATGATCCGAGCTCCGCTGAGCTGAACCTTTTCTAGTTTCAGGAGATTAGTATCGGAGGCACAACAATAAATTGGAATGCTGTGTTTCAGAAATGGCCTTATTAATGAGACATAGGTGTTTCATAAAGTATCAGCGTCTGAGCCCTAGTTTCGACCAAGATGTTAATCTCAAGATGCCTCAAGATGTTAAAGCGTTTTTTTGCCCTTAGCACGAGGTGATCAATATGTTTGTTGCCCAAAATTTTCTGGTCCAACACAAATCCCAAATATTTAGGGTGTTTATCCACTGTCAGCGCATGATCATTCATTAAGATGTCGGGTTGGAAATTATGCAACATTCTATTGGTGGTAAAAAAGCCTACTGTTGACTTAATTGGGATAAAACACAGTTTATGGTTCTCTACAAAATCCCAAATCTCTTCAAGGACTTGATTAGTGCCTCTCTCCAATCTCTTCAAATCAGTATTGGACCTCCAAAGGACAATATCATCCGCAAAGGTGTCAATTTCACAGTGTAACTAGGTGATTTTCTCGATGCCTGATAGATAAAGTGAGAATAGGGTTGGACTTAGGACAGAGCCCTGAGAAACACACTGAAAGATTCTGAAACTATTAGAGAGAGAATTGTTAAACTTTATTCTGATACATCTGTTTCTCAGAAAATCGTATATCCAAGGAAGGGCCCTTCCGGCCGATGCCAAAGTCCTTAAAAAGTTTTACGATAAGTAAATTATTCCACACCCTGTCGAATGCTTTAGACAAGTTCAGAAAGAAAAGCAACTGTGTGTTTAGTGGGTTTCCTATTGTGAGTATCTCTTATACCCTGACAGAAGTAAAGCAGTTGATCAGTAGTGCTATGTACCTCTCTGAAGCCGTACTGTTCATCCGGGAGAAGGTTGTGTGATTGTAGATGATAAGTGGGTATTCTGAGAACCATTTTTTCCATAATTTTACACGTTATACTGGTTAATGAAATTGGTCTAAAGCTCTCTGGAGTACCATCATATTTACTCGGTTTTCTAAAATGTCACTCTCCTCCAGTCTTGAGGAAGTTTTCCTGTGATCCCAGAGTTATTTATAATATCAAGTAATCTTTGCCTACCAATGGAGCTAAGTTTGTCAATCATTGGACCATGTACTCTATCTGGTCCTGGAGATTTTTTCTATCGGCAGCAGTAAAATCCAGTTTACTGATTTCCTGGTAATGCTGCCCTAATAGATTGTCCGCTTCCTTGTCATTTTCGGCACATCTACCATCTTCTCTTTGAATAGTGTTACTTTGTTCCAACTGGAGTTGTTCGTTGCTGATATATTTAACCAATTTCCAAAGTTTGCTATTAGAAGATCTTGAATCAAGGCTAGAGCAAAGTTCATTTCATTTGTCCGGTTTGATTTTTGTGTACAGTCTCTTAATTTTTGCATTAATTTTATTTAACTCAACTCTTGAAAAATCACCATTGCCTGTATCTCTGGCTTCAAACATTCTTTTTCTCTCTTCCAGTAGAGGTTGTAGTAAGGGTGATTTACTAGTTAAGTAAGATTACCTTTTCCTCAGTTGTCCTCTTGGAATAGACTTTCTGGTCTGCCATTAAAATCATGTTTTTAAAAGAATTCCAGTTCGTTTCAACACAGTCACCCAGAGGTTTTCCCTCAATTTTGTTTTCGACTGTCTCCGTGAATAACCGCCAGTCCGCTTTCTTAAAAATCCATGCCTGTCTCTACTGGTGGGGACGAATTGTCTCTTTTCTAATTCGATTAAAACAGGAAGATGGTCTCTTCCCAAGTTTTACAGGACCGTCCATCTATAGCCAGGCCCTAGATCAGAGCTTTTGTTATGTCCAGAGCTTCTTTTGTAGTACAACTATATGAAAAATGAGTGGGGGGCCATCGTTAAATATTGTAAAACTCTTATCGTCCATCATGTCTAACAATACATTTCCCCTCGGGTTTGCTGTTGAACTAGCTACAAATGGGGAGGTTTAGCATTCAAGTCTCCCAAGCAGATAGTACCTGCAATGAACAGGTGTTGAAGGTCGTTTGGTAGACATTTGAGGCCAGGGAATGGTACATATTAAAGATATTAAGTGGCTTCCCTCTCCAAGTAATCCTGATACCCTTGACTTCAATATTAGTTGCATCAGTTATTGTTCTGCTGATATTTATGCTCTAATATTTAATATCTCTGATAAAGAAAGCAATACCAACTCCTCTCCCACTATGTCTATCTAACATAAAAATGTTGTAATCCCTGATTTTAAGAGTAGAATTTGTCTTCAGCTTTGTCTCCTGCAAAGCAATAATTTGTACTCCCTTACTCATTGCCAGATTAAGTATCTGGTCTGGCTTAATCCTATTTGCTCTTGTTGAGATTCGTTTATATTGAATTGCAGTATCTTTAAGGCTTTAGAAGACTGTCGTTCACTTTTCGAACCCGGCCTTCTACCTAAGACATTTCATGTAGATTATTTTAGTAACGAATAACGCGTATTCATGTAGATTATTTTAGTAACGAATAACGCGATAGCAATGTTATATTTTTTTAATACTTAAGTTGAGTATGAAATTAAGTTTCCATGTTTAAAACCAAATCTCTCTCGCTTGAACTACAATTTAAAAAAAAGACAGTATTCAAGATTAGTTTGAAAAAGTGTCTCAGAATTTCTCCAAAAAAATAAAACTATGTCATTTTTAAGCTAATAAGCAATTTAAAATATGTTCTTTGGTGTCAGACCAAATCAGTTTATTAGGATGTCAGTACATTTAATTAGGATGAATTTTCTCCGAATAATTCCGAAACAATCTAATCTATGAAATAATAATTTTACTATAAAGATGCTTCTTAGTAAAAGAAAACAAAGAAATTTAAAAGAAACAATCACTTGTTAATTTTCTTTAGAAAAGAACAACAAAAATGACTGAGAATCGTTCTCATTGTTCAAAAAATTTTAAATCGTTTCTTACTTTACAACAGAAAGAGTCAAAATATATAAAAATCTTATCAATTAAGAAGAGGGACTAATAGTTAATATCAGCCAGTGTTTTGTGTTCGTAACCATATTCAGATTAAAAATTAGAAAAGGGTATAACAGCTGTTACATATACATTTATGAAATTATTTATCTTGTATTCTTTCATTTGCATGTAACTCTACTTTTGAATATCCTTGCTCTTTGGAAAAATAAAGAGCAACATTTAATAACTAAATTTTGGGTTGTAATCCTCTACTATCATAATTATGTATCAATGTTATGAGTTTCTGCCACTACATTATATCAAAAGCAGAGAACATGTCTAGGAAAACAGCAGTAATCTGTTTTGGCAATCTTTCTAGGAATCCATCAATTACAGATTGGCAGAAGTAAAATAACTCAGTTGAATGTAATTTTATGTAAGCTGTTTATATTAAAAATTTATCACCTTTCTTTTTATAAAAAACTTAACCATTTTATTGTGTATAACGCTTCCCATTACTTTGCAAAGTATGCTAATGAGAGCAATTGGTCTAAACTTTTTATGCTGTAGCTGACTTGTTTGGCTTAAGTATAAGTACGATAATAGAGGTTTACCAAGCTTTTGGCATATTGCCAGATCTCCCCGATGTATTGAAAATTCTTAGCAGGAGTGGTTTTCCATTTTCTCTCAGATGTTTTATCATTTTTCCAAATATCAGAACATTTCCCGGAGATACATTTATTAATGGTATTTATAGCCTCAACAAGTTCTTTCATAGTAATTTCCTTTAAAAATTGGCCATTACACTTATCTGTTTTTGCAGCCTGGAACAGTTTTCTATCAGAACTTTTTTTCCTTGTCCTCCCTTTGATGGTTAATTTTATTAACACTTGAAAAATGCATTGAAAGTTCATTTGTCACTTGAACATTAGTGTCAATTGTCCCTCCGATGTGCGTAGGGAATTTGAAGACTGAGAAATATTTGGCTTTAAAATATTGCTCACCACTTTAGGGATTTTCCAAAAATTAATGTCCCTGTTTGGATCTAAGGTTTTATAGAACTCAGCACATTTCTTTTGTTTGTAACCAGTAATAACTTCTATTTTTTTGGATGTCTCTGATATTAGCTTTTTTGTTCTGTTTGTTTTTAGCTGTACTGCTTATTTTTAGCTATTCATACAGCAGATATGCAATTCAAAGCAAGTGAAATTGATAATACTTCCAAGGAATATTGATTCACATGAGATAAATGACGAGTATTTATTAGAAGAGCTTATATAATTATTTGATGAGGAACAATATTACTGGTTAAGTAAAATTCTACCAGTCTAGTTAAAAAATAGATTCCTGATAGAAAGTCTTGAAATTATGTTTACTTTCAAAAACTATCATGTGTTATATTTAAAAAAATTTTCTTTATAAATTTAATCTTTTATAGTCGCTAATCACTCATTAAGGAAATGAAAGCCTGCTAGATATATTTTCACGGATATTACTTTTGGCTACCAATATTAAATATCGATTACTACTTGCTGGATCTTAAAACAAACACTTATTCAGATATTCATTATTCTTATAAATGTTGTTTCTGTATAAAGTTCGAAAGTCTGTGAAATCCGAAAGTTGTAGTTGCTACTTATCCCAGGTGTTCCAATTCCAATGCTTGACCAACTCTACAGGTTCATAAACAACCAGGAAATCTAAATACAAATCCGAAAGTCAGTTTGATTAATTCTTGATTGTGTACAGAGAGTGTTCTGACGCCATAATTTCGCCTCCTTCTCATCAGTTGAAATTCGGCGCACTCTCTAACGCGCATCTCCGGAAGCGCAGGTATGTCGTCATGTTTCACCTTACAGTGATTGGCTGACTACCCGGAGTAGTGACGTCAGGGCCCCTTAATTACCCAGGCCGACGCATGAGATTTCCGCTGTCCAAATCTTGGCGACCGTAATGTATTTCTATGGAGATTTTTGCTATTTGCCTTGTGAAATAAAGGAATATAAAGCAAATTTTTCAGAATTTTTTGCTACTAAACGTTAGACATAGGCCATAAGATTATTTTGTGTGCCATTAAATAATGAAAACGGCAAGATATAAACCATTAATAGTCGAAACTATTTTATGATGGTTAAGGTTTGCTATTTTCGCTTTAAAATCGCCCTTTTGGCGTAGTTTGTGTTTGCTTATTTTGATAAAGAAACTTACGTGTCAAAAAGTAATATCACTATTCTGAGGATAAATAATGTTTTTTAAGTACTGGAAAAGCTTATTTATATATAAAATATAATTAAGTTTAAAATTAACATTTTATTACATGGTATCTTGTTCGAACTGTCTATCATTTTATTTAAATCTGAATTAGAGTTTGTGCACTAATTTTGTAATGTTTTTAAAATTTTGTATTTTTTCGTCACCAAATAATTTAATAACAAAAAATAATAAAATGAAATAAATGGCTCAGTAAAATGCAAATCTTTAAAATTGATTTTAGATTATCTTATATGTGTTAAGTTTGTATTTTTCTCAAATTATATGTTGTAAATGTATATTGCACTTACTAGTTAGTTTTAATATAATTAAAAAAGTAAACTTTTTTACATATTATATTTTTGTTAGTTATGTGTATGAAAACTGTTGTTATATATTCCTTATACTTATTCAGTTTAACATAATTTAATTATAAAAAAGTTTCTCTACTAGTCCTTTTCTTTATAACACTATGTTAGTTTTAACATAGGATATTATATTGTAAATTATTATATTAATATAATAAATTATTTACAATGTACAAAAAATATTTTTTTTTTTTGCATTAGTACAACACAATTTTATTCAATTCTTAAAACATTAGTAAGAATTTCTGTACATTGCAATCTTTTTTAAAAATTATAACAGGAGGAAACATTACTTTTAGTAAGAATTATTAAGAAAGTTATCCCCTTAAGTTTATTATTCTTAAATTGAAAAACAATATAAAAAATATTTTTATTGTGTTATTTTTATTGCTACAGTCCTAGAATGCAGAACTTTAAAATTTATTTTAGATATTTTATGCTAAGTAAGCATTATTCTCAAATATTATGTGTTGTAAGTATAGATTACTTACTAGTTAGTAATGATATATATTTACAATATGTAAGAATTGTTATTTTTATTATTTTTGTTAGTTATTATATATGTGTGAAAACTGTTGTTATAATTACTCTCATAGTTTAATAAAAAATTACTTCCCTACTGCCATTTTCTTTATAATACTGTATGCAAATATATATTATTTATGTGATTTATAACATAGGTTTATATATAGTAAGTATGTATTATTGCTTGTCAGAGTAATAAAATACTAATATATTTACTATCATGAATTACTTACAATGTACAAAAAAGATTTATTTCTGATATTATTATTTGGTAAATCACAATTTTATTTAATTATTAAGAAAAGTTTCTGTACATAACAACCCTTTTTAAAATTTATTACAGGAGAAAATATTACTTTAGTGAGAAATATTGTTCCAAAATTTATCCATAATTTTATTATTCTTCACAAATTGAAAAACAATAGAAAACTATTTTTTATATTGTTATTTTTATTGTTATAGCAGACCTTTTTCACATAACAGGAATCTTAAATAAAATTTTCAAATAACGTTAAAATTAAATACAGCTTAAAATGTAAGAATAGTGTTAAAATAATTAAATAAAAAATATCTTTCACACTATAAACAATTTATTTTACAAAATGCATTACATATAAGCACATTTATATTAATGTTTGACAGTTAACAAGTTATGATAATACAATATTCAATATTATGGAATTTAAAAATTATTCTTATATAAAGCAATTTATTAACATGTTTGTATGAAGCAAAATGTTCAATGGTTGAAAGAAAACAAACGTATCAAATGTAAACTAACGAAAGTAAGAGTGTTGCGTCATGCGAAGTTTTATGGCAACCATAGTGTTTGTGACAGGTCGGGAAGTTCATGCGTCAGCTCCCCTTTACAGGAGCCTTACTACTCTCTCTCTCTCTTTCACGGGGCTACCAGTTCTCATAAATCAGAGCAATTGTTTTGAAAAGTTGCTTAAAATATGTTGAATAAGTTAATCTCAGAATTATACAAAGTGATCTCCTCAACTTCCTCGACATACTTGCAACAGTATTCTCAGATAAAACATGGCTTACGATACCATTTCCAATAATCGATTTTGTTCCTATTGATGATTTCTATAGTTATTCGCCATTTTAAGTTAACATTCTATATAATTTAAAACTTAGATTTTCATTAAGATGAAACTTTCGCTCACCATTAAAATGAAATACAAAATAAATGGGAAAATACTAGTAAATATATATATGAAACACATTAACACATTCAAACTCTTATTTCCTTCATAGAAAATATTGTCTTTTATTGGTCTGTTTTTATAAACAAATACAATACGGAGGTACGTAGTACTTAAAGTTATAAGAAATTTAACTCATTTGTAAAAAAATGATTGACTTCGTAATATTTTTCTTAATTCTAAAACAAATTATTTGTTATTTTTGTTTCGGTAAAATGATATGCAAATAACAATATAACTTACAATACACCGGTTGAATAGATAAAAAAAATAACAAACTAAGTGGAAAACATTTAATTAATTTAATTTTAAATTAATTCTTGTGACGTTAATATGAAATCGAAACATATGTAAAAACTAGACAACATGAAAAATATATTTCATTAAAATTAATATGCAGTAAATTTCTTAAAATTCATTTAGTAAAAAGTTTTAAATCCTATTATAATGAATTATAAAAGTAGTTAATCAGATTTTAAAAAAAAATCTTATAAACAATGGAAAAACTACGCAGATTAGTTTTCGGGTAAATTTAACCAGGTCTAATGGAAAAAAACTTGAGATTTAAATTATTTATAAAAGAAATAAATTATAACTTAGTTGGAATTTGATTATTACTAATTTTTTTACACATAATATTTACTAATTTTTAAGCAATATTTAACCACCCATTTCGTAATAAATTAGATTTATTTAGGGATATACTTTTAATCTAATATTTACCTAATTAGCTATAATTTTAATGTTCTTAACAGTATTAATTTCAAACTATTTAATTTTATATCACTTTAATGTGCGTTAATAAAATATTAGGTTGCAAATTTAAAACATTATTTCATTATTAAGCATTTTATGCTTCTAAATTATTAAGCAATAATAAAGATTACAGTAAACAAAAAGGAAAATATTCAATATTTATAAAAACACATTTGAATGTCATATGAATGTAAAATTTCCTTATAATTCATCAAGATAATTTTGTTTCAAAAACAGAAGCCAAATTTATATCAAATTATTTTCAGTTTATAAAGCTCCGTAATAATATTGTGTAAGATAAAAAAATTATTCTAACAATCTTTCAATTAAATAAATATTTACATCAAACATTTAAGGAGCAATATAATTCTAATGATCTTTCAAAATATTTTCGAATTATAATTTCTTTTCAAATAGAAATCATCAAATTTAAGTTTTATGCGTAAGCCTCACTTTTGTGAAATCAGTTTTAAGTCTCATAACTTAAACACAACATAAACATGATAATGGTATGTATGTAATATCACAACTAAGCTATTCTTAGATAATGCTATAAATTAGAACTTAATAAAAATTCTTAGATAACGAAAAAAATTAAAACTTAATTTGCAGTGATTATGCAGTGGTTATGCAATAAAAGAGTTTGAAATTGTATTTAATTATAATCATTAATGCAATTTATTAGGCAACAACTGAAATAAAAAATAAAAAGAATTTTAAAGGAAAGACTCATTTCATCTTTAATCATTATCTGTGAATTTCTACCGAATTCAAATAATGATGAGCAAGCAATTAATTATACATTACCAAAAATAATATCACCAATATTTTATTCCTATAAGTCAATTTACATATGTTGTCTATTTATAAAGGAAAACGAAAAAATAGATTCTTTGAACCATAAAATGAATTTCTGTTTTATCATTTTCAAAGTAAATAAATGTATTTTATTTTTTATAGTTAGTTGAGACTCCTGCAACCAAGGGGTACGCGTACCTTCCTGGGGCTTGAGCAGCCACCAGGCGCGTCGGCAGGTGGTGTATAGCCGAATGTCCTGTAGGAATGACAGGATAGCCTTCAATATAGAATCAGAGGCCGTGAACCAGCTCCCGTAAACCCTGGTGTTATGCGACCCGTGCCTAGGGTTATTTGGCACCGCGGTAATGGTGTCTTAACGGAGCCTCTATTTGCCTGGTGAACTTCTAGAGCTTTTTTGCCTTTCCCAGTAACTCACGCAATGTTGGGTGGACTTATAATACCTGAGCTTATTCATTGTTATCTTGTGGCTTAAAGACACAAGAAATAACAAACCTTTCTGCATTTGCAAGTGAAGCCTCTGAAGTTGACCTTGCTGAAAAAGACAAGGGAACTCAGAGGCAATCTACTAAAGGGGCATCAATGAATCCTTCACTTGAGGTAGAAATGACCTCCAAACCATCTTCTTCTAGTGAAAGTCAGGAAGCTATCCCTAGCATGACTGACTTTCTGACCAGATGGGACTGTTTCAGAAAGACCCTATCTGCTGGAAATGTCATACGCAAGAGGAAACGGCAGAGCATATCATTTACGAATGCGAGACTCTTGCCCTCCCTAGATTAACTTTTTTAGGTATCATCCATACTAGAGAGTTACACCTAAACTCCATTAAAGGGTTATCGGACTTTATTAATAAAGTGGGTGATCCGAGCAACTGGAACTAGGAAACATTGGGTTTGGAGTTAATAATAGCACAAAATGCTGATAAAAGCAGAGGTGCCCAATGACATACAAACCCAACTCTAAGAAGAAAAAGTAGTATAGACTACTATTTTGTCAAGGATATACAGTGTCTCACAAAAGTGATGAGACACTTATGCTTTACAAAAGGAAACTATAATAAAATGAATTTAAAATACATGTACAAATTTTTTGTGGGTGTATTTCATGCTTAAATTTAGTAACAATTATTACATAACATACATTTTGTCAAAACTTTAATTTAATAAAAATATAATTGCTTAGAACGGAGCAAAAAATAGCTCACATAAGTGATGGGACACCATTAGATATGCAACAAAAATCATCTGAAATAAGCAATAAAAATATTTTTTGGGTGTTTTATTTTTACTCAAAAGAAATTGGCAATAACTTATAAAATCGACTGCAGTGTTTCTCTCCAGATTGTATTGGAATTTTTGTGTTTTTTAGCTGTGTTCAGCCATGGATGCTAAGCGAAAACAAACTTCGCCTGAATTCGAAAATTAGTTCTTCATTTGCATATTAAAAGTGAAAAATCTATTAGAGAAACTGCTGAAACAGTTAAATTGAGTCATTCAAGAGTTTTCAATATCATTAAACGATATAAAAAGAATCGTATGATTCAGAATAAAAGAAAACATGGCTGACCATCAAAGCTATCCAATGGAATAAAGCAAACTGTCGCGCGTTGGAATTATTAAAAAAAAATCCAAGAGTGAGTGCTTCTAAAGTTGCTGGTGATTTACCAGCATTATACGGAGTAATTGTTAATCCTGCGACTATTAGAAGAGTAATTCGATCTGCTGGATATCACGGTAGAGTAGCCAGGAAAAAATTATTCGTAAGTGAAAAGAATAGAAAACTCAGACTGTCTTTCACAAAATCCAACATAAATAAAAATTCTGATTACTGGAATCAAGTTATATTTGCTGATGAGAGTAAATTTAATATATTTGGTTCTGATGGTAGAATCTTGGTGTGTAGAAAACCGAGGGAAGAATTTCGTAAACAGAACTTGGTGCCAACAGTAAAACATGGTGGAGACAGAGTTATGGTATGGGGGTGTATGTTGTCCACTGGAGTTGGTAATTTTGTTTTTATTGACAGTAAAATGGATCAGTACAAGTATATTGACATTCTAAGGCAAAATTTGAAATCTTCAGCACGAAAATTGAACCTTCATAACGATTTTAAATTCTTCCAGGACAATGATCCCAAGCACACTGCTTTGAACGTTAGACTCTGACTGCTGTATAACTGTCCTGAAATAATAGAAACACCACCACAATCTCCAGACTTATATCCCATAGGGAACATTTGGCAACAATTGGAATCAAGAATTCGCAAACACACCATTTCTTCAAAACAATAATTAAAATGTGTGCTTCTAGAAGAATGGGGTAAAATCACTCCAGAAATCACAAAAAAATTAGTCAAATCCACCCCAAGATTAAATCATGTTTTAAAAGTAAAGATAATCCAACAAAATATTAAAACCTTTTAAAAAGTTAAATTTTTGGATAAATATTTAATGGAAAAGTAAGTGTCCTATCACTTATGTGAGCTTTTTTTTTCTTTTGCTCCGTTCTAAACAATTGTGTTTTTATTTAATTAATATTTTAATATTTTGACAAAATGTATGTTATGTAATAATTGCTACTAACTTTAAATATGAAACACACCCATAAAAATTTTTCGATGTATTTTTAATTTATTTTATTACAGTTTCCTTTAGTAAAGCAAAAGTGTCCCTTCACTTTTGTGAGACACTGTATACACTTTTTTTAATATATAAACTTTTTAGTCCCATTAGAATTTGTTAAAAATCGAAACACATTTAAATATTAATTACTATTAATTTTACATTAATTAACATTAATTAACAAAACATTAATTTACATTAATAAACACATTAATTTTATTCATTTTCATAACTTTTTTCATTGGTATAAGTCACTAATATGATACAGTTGTATTCTTTCTTTTCGATTATCGATGACCTTTCTTTTCTAAAATAAGAAAATAACCTTACAAGTAGTAAAAATTGACTTAGTAAATAATTCTTCAGGTAGAAAAACATTTCGTAATGCCAAGAAAGGGTAAACAAGAGGGACGAAGATACACCTCAATTCCTGAAACAATTTTTGAACGTTTAGTCAAAACAAAACAAAAAAATTCCTCTTTCAAACGGCCTTTTAAGCTTCTTTTATTCCATTTTGTTTAAGCAAATGACGAATTATAAAATTGTTTGTCATTATTGATATTACTGCAGTTTTTATTCTTGTGCAAACATTATCTCAGTCGCTCATTAGCAGTATCTCTGAAAAGCGACTTAGTATTTCCACATCTACTGTGTAATAGACAAAATGTGAAGTTTCAACATATACTTTTGACTTGATCTTCTTTTAAGATAATTCTTTTCCGCATTTTAACATTTTTTATCGCAAATTCAGTCGAAGGACTGAATCGAAAATACATGTTAAACCACTTAAGATTTTTTCCCTTTACCTTGACATTTAGAAGTATGAGATAATTGCTAATAAAAAAATATATATATACAATCAGAGAATTTTAAAAAAATGGTCTGTGAGTGCAATATTTGGTTATGCAACTCTTTGAAAAGAAGTTAAACGCAATAATTATACAATTCTGAAATTCACACACTATCGAAAAACAATAACTAATTTGAAATTTAAAATGAATAATACTGTCTTTATCATTTAATCTAATAAAAAATTAAAAATAAATTAAAATTTTTTATAATTTAATAAAATTTACATTTTAAATAAATAAATAAAATAATATTTTTTTCATTTGGTATTATGTGCGCCTAGTAATCAGAAAATATTGCAAAATCTTACCATCCAGATTGTTAACAATTGCAATAATAAATGATTTTTGAAAAATTTTAATAAAAGCTGGCAACAGAATAGATTTTGCTTTAACCTATTGTTCAATTGTTCGTGTGTTCGATATACAACAAACATCACTGCGTGAATCTTTGTTGTAGTTCTGGATATATTTTAAGCTGCAAGTCCAGGTGTAATTCACCTTAGTGTTAAAAAATAATCACAGACAGGAAAACAAATTAAGTCAAGACTTTGCCATCATTATTAATAAGAAAAGATATGGAATTGAACTTCTATCAAACTGAATTGAAAGTAGATTTCAGGATTAATGAATTTAATGATATCTTGAATAAATCTCAGAATTTCCTTACTGAAATTAGTAGCAAATATTTGGACTACAATTTTATTGGTAACTTTAGCTAAACAAGGAGAAGGTTGAATGGAGTCTATCTCTGAATAGTCTTCAGTTCAGCCTTACGGTGTTCTATTCACAATTTGAAAAAGAAGATGCTATATATGTTATTATATATAACTTATATACTTTTCGATATAAGTTAATATGTACTTGGTCTCAGAGAGTGAAAAATCAAATGAGAAGTTTAAGTATGTAATAAATAATAAAATAAGTGAGTTCGGAGTTCTATAAAACTGAACTGAAACAACTTTTGTAATATAATTAATAAATTAAAATATCAAATAAAAGTTATATGTTTAGATTTATTAAGCTTGTAAACAAAAAATTTATTGGAAGCTTTAACGAATTCTGTGAAATTGTATATAAAAATCATTAAATCATTAATAATTATCGATATTCAACAAAAAATAACCATGATCATACAGATCAATATCTTCATTTCAGAAATATATATCTATATATACCTATCTATTTATCTGTATATATATATATATATACATATTATGCACTATAATTCAGTTGTACTGTGTGATATACTTAATAAATATTTATCTATTTGATGTGAAATCTATATTTAATTACAATAAAACAAATTTGAATTTATATTATACATTTTCCTTAAATTCAAGCAATTGCACGAGTTTTTGTTTTATCATGTGTTTGAGTTTATAATAAGTAAAAGCTAATTAATAAATAATATTCTTTTTTTTGTAATAAGCGATTTACTTAATTTTTGATTCTGAAAGCTTTTTCGATGAAATTGTTCATTTTTATTAAATGATACTTGACTAAATTAGAGATAGATGAAAATATATATATATATATATATAATAAAATAATATAATAATATAATATAATATATATATATATATATATATATATATATATATATATATATATATATAAATATAAATATATATATATATATATATATATATATATATATATATATATATATATATATATATATATATATATATATATATATATATATATATATATATATATATATATATATATATATATATATATATAATTGTTTATACTTTGTTACAAAATAACAAAAATGAGAAAGACAATTTAACAGAATCATGAAAAATCTAAAAATAATATAAAAAAATTTACATTATTTTAGCAATGTTATTTCAGCAAAAAAATTATTATTTTTATGTGTAAATAATGCAAACCAAGTTCTAAGTATATATTAATGGGGTATTTTTATAATAATATTAATAAATCTTCATTTTCTAAACAGAGAGGAGAAAGAAAGAGCGCGAAAAAATGGTCATTGCAGAAAATATCCTCGAAGCATTTTGTTTCATGTGTTTTTATTATTCCCAAGTTCTATTTTGGGTTTTATGGAATTCCGACAATGCGATAACAGACTGTCTATTGTTTTTAATTGTACTCCAACCTAATTTGTCTATTCACGCTCACATGTATATGAGACAAGTGAAAGTTTCGTAAGAGTTCTAAAATAGCAGAGTTTGTTTAGACGTTCGCAGCCTAAATGGGATTTTTTTTTTCATCATGTTAGAAAAATCATATTTTACGGCAATGTTTTATAAAAAAAATGTTTTAATATACATTTTTGGCTTAGATTTTTTACAAGCATATGCTCATAAACATTTTATTGTAAAAAATATCAAAATCATAATCATTGCTATTATTTAAGATAAAAAAAATATGTAGAGTAATGCAAAGTGTTAAATGTAAAGGAATTTCTAGATAGGCATCAGGTGATATGTATTAATTTGGGTTAGTTATTTTCAAAAAGATGCAGATCTTATACATAGAAAAAAGAATTTTTGCAAATATAATTTATCCAATACTAATTTAAAGTGTTTAAATACGTTTTATCGGTTAAGATATTGCATTATTTCCAAAATGCTTGTAAAAATGCAAAAAAAGTTTTCACACACTTCAAATAGAATTTTTAATTTTAAATATTAATTTTTAAAAATTAAGAAGATATCGCATTGATAAAAACAGCAAATATTTTCGAAAGATAAAATATTTTGATCGCGCAACAAGTTAAAATTATATTAACAAACTGGGAAACTTTAAACATTATTTATAACCATGATAAATTTCTCATTGAAATGCTTTTTTCTTTAATATGGAAATTAAAATAATAATATTCAGATATTATATCTACAGTTCTGTAGAAAAAATTGAACAATTCTTGCAATTCAGATATAGTATACCTTTCGAATACTTTAAAAAATTGTAATGAAGGTATACAGTATTGCAAATATACAAAGTATTAAGACTTTTATAAATAAATATATGAAATTAATTTAAATTTTTTAAAAGTTTATAGCAAAAATTTTGAGACTAATATATAAATTTGAAAAAAAATAATAAAACCAATCATGTGTAAATATAATTATAAATTATTTATTTGATTATTATTTTTTTTTGTTCTGATAATAAAACATTGCTAAAGACATTGTAATTTTCTATTTGTTGATAAAATGTATTATGCAAATGTTATAAATAGTATTTGTTAATAAAAAAAATCCATAATGCCAGAAATGAACTAATCATGATTTTGAAAATATTTTCAATCAAATTTTAATGTAATTTTGCTTATGAATTTTTCAATCAAAATCAAAGCAAATTTATGTTCAAATAAATTCAGTTTTAAATATGACGTTCGTGCAATGTCACAATGAAATTACATTAAATTAATATGCTCCATTACTAATCTTTGTGCCGCCCAACTTGTCTAGTGGTCAGCGTACCTGACTGCGGACAAGGGAGGTCCTGGGTTCGAATCCCGGTTCGGGCAATGGATACTCTATCTCTCTCTCTATCCTGTCTTAGTCCTTTCCTTGTACGAATAGGTTGTGAATGGTTGCCTACCCTATAAACAGGTCCCTATGGCATGTGTGTACTGAGGAAGTCGGACTCCACACCAAAATAGGGTTCAGTTGGAAAAGTGGAGCAGCGCACCCCATGTTGCCAGCTTAGCTGGCACACTACAACAACAACTAATTTTTGTAATTTAAATGAATTAATTAAGGATACAATGGTTATTAATATTACATTTATAAAATAAACTAGTTATATCACCAAACAGAATTTCCTCGTTAAATTCGAGTTTTAAAGAAAGTTTGTAGTTCGCTTATATCTTTAAAGAAAATAAGAATTTTAACAAGAATTTGTAAAAAATTTTATATGAAACTGATGGAAAAAAAATTGTTATTTTTTATTTTAACCTTAAATGAAACACCTTTTATATTTTAAAACACTAAAAGTCCCTAACAAAGGATTCAAATACACAGATTCTAATTTTAAATCGGTTTCATTAAATGGATTAATGGCTCATTCGTTGATTCGATTATATGTTTTTCGAATTAATTAATTCTAGAAAGTTTTGCTCATGTGAGAAACGTGTTAAAATATTCACTTAAAAATGTCATCCGTTTATTATCTGAAGTGTTAATCTGATTCTAGCTTACAAAAATTTCATTCATTTCCAAAATATGATTTTAATATTTATTTTGATCATTAATAATTTTCGGCTTTCATAGGAGAAGAAGAGGAAAAGTCATGTAGGAACTTCTTTGATTTTTGGAATGCAGTCAGTTAAGAGTAACCGTTCGATCACCTTTTAAGTCCAACGACCGCTTTAATGCTTTCTACCTTAATTTATAATACTGTCAGTACTTTGTAATAACTGTAATCAAAAAATATTAGCTAATTGATGTTGACATAAAGTTTGAATTATTTCCAAAACAGTTTACATTTACGAACATTATTCACAAATAATTTGATTTTCGATTCTAAAATATGTTTTGTTGTTATAAAATGTTAGATAGTATTAAAATAAAGAAAAAATAAACATAATTTGAAGAAATAATACGTGTAATGAAGAAATTTTATTTTGAAAATATATTTTTTAAAAGATACAATTAAAAAATATTAAGATACATTGTATTTTATTTCTTTAAAAAAATGTTCTCAGAAAAAAAGTAAAAATTACATTATTTAAGTTACGCTTAAATAATGTGAAAAGTTTTTCTTTTTAATTTAATAGAAGTCATATTTCTTCTTAAATATAAGTTATGTTTTGCTAAAAAAATATTATATAGATAATATCTTCTTTTCTCTTCGATGAGTATAAAATGACTTTAAAAATAATTCAATGCAATGTGCAGGATAAATTTCTAGGAAATAGTACATAATCCGTTTTTTAGTTAATTACGTGTGCTTAAGTATCACCATATTTACTAACTTATTAGAATATAATTAAATTTATATTTATAATTTACAATCCACAAATAATATCTTATTTCTTAATTTTAGATTAATATAGTGACAGAGCATAGTAGTGTTTTTAATAAAGGTTTTCTAGTCACAGAAATAATTTCTTTTTTTGCAATGTTAGTATTTCTGAGAAACCAACAAAATAGCATCGTCACTAATTTTCTAATATAATCAATTTTAAAAAAATTGAGCTAGTTGCTACTTAAGGTTCGATCCTTCACTTCAACCGTTCCAAGGGCTCAAATCCTACCATTGCCATTGATAGATCTGTAAATCCCTTTTATACCATGGGCTTCGGCTAAGTAATTACCTCATTTTCAAATATTAATTAGCTAGAGAGCTGATTCACAAAAACCACTACATAGAGATTTTTTTCGTTGTAGTTGAATTTTGGTATAATAAAAATAGATTAAATAATTCAAACACTAAGTTAATTTTTGTTAATAAAGGCAAAATATTCAAGAAGTTCTTTAACCTGTCAGAATTAGATACAAATTTTGAAGAAATCTAAAAATGCAGATATATTGCAATGTTAAGGCTATGGTTTCTTTTTTAGCCAAATGAAAACGTCATCAAGATAAAAATGATTTTAAAATATTTCATGTTTTCTCACCTTAAATATAAATAAAATATTGTTTTATGGGAGCATCTTACTTTTGCAAAATCAGGATACAATAAAATTACTTGTTCTTCAAAAACAATATATTTTTTCCCTTTTTACATCAAGCATATTGGATATTACTAAAATAGTTTTCAAAGTCACGTTTTTATAATAATTATGCAATTTTAATTTAATAAGTTTTCTTGACATCCGTTTGCTTAAAACCTTATTTTTAAAAATTTTACAGTCAAGAAATGTGATATTGATCATCTATTTCCATGGAAATGATTCTCTTAGAATTTTCTTAACATTATATGATGTATAATAATCAAATAAATCACACAGCCCCTTAGTAAATCTGATTTAAGACCGCAAAAACCAATGTTCTTAGACGGGAAAAATGGAAGATGTATGAAGCTTGAATCAACACTCCTGGTCAAACTCACGCTAAAAGTATGATCTGTGGATCATCAGCGAGGATTGCCTCTGAAATTCTAAGATACTCTAGGCAGAAGATACGTTTAATCTTAGGCTTTATAACTGGGCACTACTATTTCAGAAAACACCTCCATAAAGTGGGACTGTTTCAGCAGGAAATGTCTACGCAAGAGGAAACGGCCAAGCATATCATTTATGAATGCGAGCTCTTTCCCTCCCTAGATTAACTTCTTTAGGCATCATCCATACTAGAGAGTTACACCTAGACTCCATTAAAGGGTTATATTGGACTTTATTAATAAAGCGGGTGATCCGAACAACTGGAACTAGGAAATATTGGGTTTGGAGTTAATAGTACAAAATGCTGATAAAAGCTGAGGTGCCCGATGACATACAAACCCAACTCTAAGAAGAAGAAATCTTATTTTTCTTCCAGTGGCATCTAATTAATCTATGAAAATTAAATGCTTTATCAATCACGTATTTACAACTTTATTTCTGGTTGTTTAAAATTTTATAAATTTTAAAATATTTAATTCATTATTGAGTGCCAGTCTATTAGGAATACTCTCGACTATGCAAATGTGTTGTCCTAGAAATTGTTACGTATCAGATGGTAACTTGGTAATACCCATATAAAGTGTTAAACACACCATTGTTAATTAATAGCGGTATGACCTTCATCGTGGATAAAAACAAAGGATCTGTTCGACTTCCAACGAGAGATGTTAGTTGGTGCTCATCAAAGTGAGTTGAGTATTTTGGAAACCACACGTTTGCTATGCATTTCCCATATAACCAGATAATAGAGGTTGGTACTTACGTATTATCGCAACCATGCCAACCTCCGGGATAACTTGCCAAATTGGCAACCCCAATGTCGCACGCATCTAAGGCGCTGAATTGGCAACCATAGACTTCCTTTCAAATTTCCCCGCTTGCCACCTTTCTCAGACTATCCGTTCGTTGAAAATGGCAAGCTCGAATTCTAAAATGCGAATCTGGGATTTACTGAATTCTGAGAAAGATGCCGTTACATTTTTAAAGAAATATAACATTTTACCAGACGTTACGAAATGTACCAACTCTCACCCAATGAAGCTTTATTTTGGAAAACAGATTTTTTGGAAATGCAACGTTGCAACCTGTAATCAACACGCGGGAATAAGAAGTGGTAATTGGTTTGAGGAAAGCTGTATCCCGTTATTAACATCAGTAAGATTCATGTATTGCTGGTGCAAAGAATTAATTAACAGTCATATTTTGTGATGAAGAACTTAATTTAGCTGACCAAACAGTTATAGACTGGAATAATTATATGAGAAAGAAGTTTGTGTTCTTCACATGGAAAGCTAAGAAAGAACTAAAATAGGTGGACCTGGCCGCATTGTGAAAATAGATAAAAGCTTGTTCACGAAAAGGAAAAATAATTCGGGTCGAATATTGCCAGAGCAATTGATTTTTGATGGCGTCTGTCTAGAGACCAAGACAAGTCATTTTTAACAACCGTTCTTAATAGAACTGCAGCCACGCTTTTCCAGAAAATTGTCGAAAACATTGAGGAAGGGAGTACACTTTATTCTGATTGTTGGAGAGCGTATCAGACTGATCAATTGGCAATCGCTGGATTTAATTATTTAAGAGTAAATCACAAATATAATTTTGTCGACACCGAAACGGGTGCGCATACCCAAACAATCGAAAGAATCTGGGGTTCCACGAAATGGAAGAACAAAAGACAACGTTGTACAGCAAAACACCATCTTGAGTTTTACTTGGCAGAATTCATATGGCGACAAGACCAAGAAAACGATAAAAAAATTGTTTTTATTCTATTTTAAAAACCATTTCACAATATTTTTCACCAAAACGTAAATGATATATCGTTAAATAAAGGTATAAAAATTGTACAGATAAATATTACTTAATATTTTTCTTCATATATTATTTATTATTTTCTTTCATACTGTTTTTATCACATTGTACTTTTCAGCTACGCGCTCCACGTCCCGTCAGCGTATCCCGTTTTTAGAATTGGCTCGGTCTTATATAATGCCGCCAATATGGTTGTGATAATACGTAAGTACCGAGAGGTTTACTAGAACTAAATAAGTAACACACAAAAAGAATACAAGTCTATGACCGCAAATGACTCTTGATAAATGAATGTGTGAAGGATGGGACTGCTTGTTATTGCAAGAAGAAACGTTTTGACCCATCAACTAGCTTTAGACTGCAGCACTGAACAGCTGAATAACATTTCTGAACACATTACACGCCATATTGTTACAAGAATTGTTACAAAAGCAAACAACTAGTTTGAATACTTTTGACCTCTTTTCGAAAACCGCATAAACGTCGCCAATTGGCCTATGATCAAGAACAATCAATCGTGGACTATTGGAAGGGGTATATCGGTTGAATGTATACTACTTATTACGCCAAACAGATGGACGATGCAGGATTTAGAGACAGCATGAAACAATGTCACTGTCCAGGCTGTTAGACGCGCTGTAATGGTGCGAAGAATATTTTCTACCATACTCTTAGTCCACTCACAAAAGTTCATATTTTTTTTCATGAAGGTGAGATTATTAGTCTGCTGATACTTATAAAACAACGTCTTAAAGGTCAAGACTACTTCAGAATTGTAATCAATCGGATTCTTCTCTTTATGACAACTGTGTTCTTTCCTTCATAAAAATTTTCCTTTTCTAATAGAACAATGTTTCATGTCAGAAGATAGTAAGTGGCTCCAGATGCAGGTTAATAAACTTATTCCACTACGCACCACAGAATATCTTCGAAATGAGATAGAACGAATTTTTAAAGGCATCATGGTTATATTTTGTTTCCTCAATTAAAATAATTCTTCTACCAGAGCAATGTTCTATGTCATAAGATATCATCATAAAAGGGTCCCACACAGGAGTACATTAATTAATTCAGCTTATTCCACTACCCAATACAGAATATCTTTGAAATGGGATGGAATGGGCTCTTAGAGGCATTGATCTACTATCATGAAATAAGCATCAATTGGGAAAAGCAGTTATATCAGCAGGGTCAAACGACACGGAACAATGCTTTTATAATCTAATTTCGGCATAGATTAAGGCCGTTATGAAATTGTGTTGTTATATCTGCTAGGGTTAAGCCAACGTACTGATAGCAGCAAAGTATTGCTGATAAATAAGCTTAGTGCAAAGAGTGATATAGATACTAAATTTCAATTTTTTTAAACTATTTACTTTTTATCGTTTTAAGTTATTATTTTTAAAATATATATAATCATTGCTTCCATTCATAATAAATTCACATTTAAAACAAAATTTACTAATAAATATGGCAGATTTTTATTTCAATATACAATGTTTAAAAATATATTCTTCATTAAAATTAATTTATTCTTTTGAAAATTAAATGTAAAAAAAAATTGAAAACTAATATAATAATAGTGTTAAAATAACACAATTTAAATTTAAGAATATTTTAAGTAACTTTTAACTATGTTGTTTATTGTTAAACTATTTTAAAATTGTGTATTATTTATTGTGTATTTTAAATGGCTCGTTTACGGAGTTACTCTTTTAGTGAAGTTTGACCAATATTTTAACGAAATATAGCATGCTGATGCTTGAATTATGTTGAAGATTTGGTACATCAGCACCACATTGATTCAAATCTTAGCATCTATTAAGAAATTTGTCCATAACCCTAATATGATTGTATGTTAAAGGGTTTTAATAAACTGCCTTATAATGAAAATATATCCATCATCAGGAGACATCTAAATTGGTTTCGATTTCGAGAAAACTAAATAGTATCGAATTAGAAGATCTTCAGTTACGAATCTCATTTTTTTCTCAATACTGATGATCACTGCATACAAATATAGACGTTGAAAAATCAACGATGCTATGTATTTCTCTATAAACAACATGCCATCATAAATTTTGGTCCGATAGCCTGTGATATGATTTACTTGAGAAATCAATCAAATTTTGTCGAATTATAGGTTAATCTGATGTTTGCTATTACTCTGACAACATTTGTCAAGCAGTGAAATTGCCTATATTAATAAATCGTCTAGATGCCATTTATACAAAAGACAACATTTAACAACTTACAAGGTTTTTGTAACAATGTTTGTAAAAATTCAATGTCTTTATATGGTCTAATATATCACCAGATCTTTGTTTAATGCAATTTATTTGGGTCAATTTGGTAATTTGGAAGCTTCATAACATGTTATTATCTCCGAATACAACTAATATAGTTAAGTACTTGAGACATTTACGGCAGAATTTATCACAATGGAGTATTCGTAGGTTGATATAGTTCATTCTTCACCTAGAATAAGCTATAATAGTCTTAAAATTCATCGAAATCAACTTTATTATTTAGGTTTCTAATAAATAAAAATGGTAGTTTTTATCCTGAGATTTTAACCATTAGCTCATTTGAACGCAAATAAACAATTCTATGACCATGAAACTAGCCTTGATCAAGAAAACAATAACTCTAAATTTGGCCAATAAATTACATTCTCTACGACCATATTGCTTTTTAGGGCCATAAAATAAACTTTTTAATGATTTTTTAGAGCAGATTGTATTTTAAATAAATGTGCTAAGTTCTTGCCGAAGTTGTACCATTTACCATATCTTCTTCTTCTTAATGGGCTTGCACAGTACTGCGCACCTCTGCTCGATAGCATTTTGTGCCATAGCCTCAAGCCCATGAACTCTTAGTTCCAATAAATTGGGTCGCCCGCTTTATTTATGAAGTCAGACAAATCCTTTTACCATTTAAAATATTCTTTCTAAAATGAAAAATTCTCATTTTCTGTATTATTATTAGCTGGAATATGATATTTGAATACTTATTGAGTGTCTTATCCATCTCATCTCATTAACTTTATCTTCAAAACTGGAGCACCAGACGTTACGTGTTTTGTGCAAATATTATACAATATGTTGTTGTTACACATGGCCAAAAGGAATCCAATCCATCAACATCTGGCCACTCGCAAACAAACACAAATACACATATATATGATAAAAATTATAAAAATTCTAAAATCCAAAATTCTAAAATCTAAAAGTCAAAGTCTAAAAAGCTAGAGGGGGAAGCATGAAAGTGTTCAGGACATCCAATTCCTGGCAATCCAATAAAGCTTGCAAACATCACCGCTTTGCTGAAATGCAGGGTCAAGACCCTGATAGACGAGGAGGTGGTCTCTATTCATATTGTCTGTCTTGCAGATAAGGCAAAGACTACTATTCAAGATGCCGATTTTCTTCAGGTGTTCAGCTAGACAGTCGTGGCCAGTGTTCAATCGAAAATTGGCCACAGCCTCTTTACGTGGTCTGTGACTGAATTTTTTCCAGTCATTTTTAATATTTTCCCATTGTTTGTCTCTGCATTTATTGGACAGATCCTTGTTGTAGTTCAGCATGATCCGCTCTCGCATACATCTCTTAAGGGAATCCATTGGAACAGCACTCTCCTCAATAGATGATTTAGTGTGACTTAGTGAAAATATGTATAATATGTACCGTATTATAAAGATACCAGAGATTTAAAATTAATAGTGTGAAAGTGATTGGATATAGATATCTATACTTAATGTTTAAAGAAACTCTAACTCTATTCGTCTTTGCTTATTAAAACTTTTTAACGAGCATTTTCGACAGTCTTTTTTATCTAAAGTTTATATATATATATATATATATATATATATATATATATATATATATATATATATATATATATATATATATATATATATATATATATATATATATATATATATATATATATATATATATATATATATATATAACTAAACTCCATGGCATGACAGCCCATGTGGGCCAAGGCCTACAGTGCCCATAACTGTTTTCATGACCGAGGGCCCTGAGGTGCGAAGCATATGTCCCAGTTAGGTGTGGTCAGCCTAACGTAAGACCCCCAGTGTTTAGTTCCCAAGCATGCTTGGTACTCAGTTAATCGACCCACTTAAGGGATGAAAGGCTGAGTCAATTTTGCCCAGCCCAAGGATCGAACCTCGGACCTGTGTCATGGGATCGTGAAACGCTGCCACTAAACAATATATATATATATATATATATATATATATATATATATATATATATATATATATATATATATATATATATATATATATATATATATATATATATATATATATATATATATATATATATATATATATATATATATATATATACAGGGAGAAAGAGACGTGTCACTTGAGGAAATCAAAAAATTTCTTTTGAAAACTCCTATATGTTCAGAAGTTAGTGCTGAAGACCTATGAGAAAGGTCCTGTATTTCAAATTGTAAATGATGGTCTACTTATTGAAAGTGTAGAGTAAGGAGATGGCCATAATGTCCAAGTTGAAGCAAAAAGAGACTATCATCTTATGAGGCATTTGCCGGCTTTGAAGAGGAAGGAGTGTCAGCCCGATTACATGCAATTTCCCAGTGTCTAGCGGTTACACAGCTTGCTTTGACCAAGATGCTTTGCAAAGAATGACTTTCATTTACAGCAATGTATATACATACTGCATTAATATACAGCACTTTTAAGTACCTTAACTTAAAGTTTTCCTTTTTCATCTTTATTGATCTAAAATTTTTCTTTGAAAATATGAGTTAAAATCCAACTACCTAAATATTTGATTATCCAAATAGGGTCCAATATATATATATATATATATATATATATATATATATATATATATATATATATATATATATATATATATATATATATATAAATTATTAGTAAATTTTTATAAAACTAATCAAGAACCAAATGAAGAAGAATAATCGAATACTAGATGGAGAATAATACACTGAAATTACGAAATATAGTTAACAGATGGAAAAATGTTCAATATATCTTAAAATGTCAAAGAAAAGAAAATAAAGTTCAATATATAAATTAAAATTTGAAAGAAAATAGAATAAAGGAAAATGGAACGAAGTACCAGAATGGCCACCTTCTTCAAGGGGTGTTAACCACATTGGTACAAAGTACATAGTCTTAAAGAAGCCAACACCAATGCGGTTAACCAATGTGTGAACCACATTTGTAACAATGTGGTATGTGGTTACCCTGAAGAAGCTGGCCATGATGGTACTTCGTTCCATTTTCCTTTATTCTGATTTCTTTCAAATTTTAAACTGTTTATTCTATTTTCTTTTAAATTCTAAACTATATAACTTTATTCAATTTTCTTGGAAATTTTAAACTATATATTAAACTATATACTGAACATTTTTCCATCTGTTTACTATATTTCGTAATTTCAATGTATTTTCGACGTATTATTCTCCATCTAGTATTTGATTATTATTCTCCATTTGGTTTTTTACTAATTTTATAAATTTAGTATTATTTTCCATTTGGTTTTTGATTAATTTTATAAAAATTTACTATCAATTATATTTTAGTAATTCCATTTTAACTGCTTTTGCGCTGAATGTATTGCTAAACATTAGTGTTATTTCTGTTCTTGCATTTTTAATTTTAATATCTATACTTGTATCTTTCAATTTTCGATATACATACATACATACATACATACATATATAAATATATATATATATATATATATATATATATATATATATATATATATATATATATATATATATATATATATATATATATATATATATATATATGTATATATATATATATATATATATATATATATATATATATATATATATATATATATATATATATATATATATATATATATAGTAGCACGAGAAATGAAAACGGATAAATTAATTGATAATTCATGTGGTCTAACTCAGAAAAATCATATTTGATTTCTAATATAGGTACATATATATACGCAAATATATATTTGAATATATATGTGTATGTTGTGTATGTGTTAATCAATATACAAAAATAGTTTTTGCAATAAGTATACAAAGGTTTCACGCATTTTTGTAATTATATTGATTTTTTCCATGAAGTTACATATTAATTTAAAAAACAGGATTGCATCAAATTATAATACGACTTAATTATCGTCTAAAGCAATAAACATTCTTTTTTTTTTAAATGTCGCTGAAAATCAAACAATGAATCGAAGACTATATTCTTCCGTTTTCAGAAGATAAATAATTAAATTGATTATAAAAGATGGCAAAATGGTGGCTTTAATATTTCTACACGTGAAATAAGAGACAATTACTATGAAAGTAATGAAACATCAAAGCTTACATTTGTCGGAGAAAAGGCAAAAAATTCATATCCAACAAATATTCGTGCACCACCTTTGTTGTTATTCAATCAAAATCTCATATTTTAAAGAAAAAATCCAAATTACCCAAAAAAGTGTCGCTAAATCTTTAAATTTAGCAACTGTGAACAAAATTAAAAATTCCGATTTAAAGTTAATCAAAGCAAAAAACATGATATTCAAATCTTATCTCCGAAGTGTGTTTATCAGCGTAAAGATATTTGCCGTTGTTGTGTAAAAATTAATTGGTACATGGAAAGTGAAAATTTGTTATTACAATTGGATATATTTATCTGACTAAAATAAAAAAAAAAGTTTGATTAACTCCCTGAAATAAGAAACAGAATTGATAAGTTAGTTTAGAGAATACATTTTCTTTTGTTATTATTTGATTTTCTCATAATAAAAAACCTAAGATAAGAAAAATTGAAAAATAAATATCAGAATCAATTCGGATTACTTTTAGAAGTGTGTTTTAACACCTATTTTCAAAGAAAAAAATTCCATCCCTTTATTTGAACAATCTTCACGCTGTTAAGTTCTATTAGGATAAGGCTTTAAGCTATACTTCTAAATCTACTGCTCTGTGTTTTGAAAAAATGTAAAGTAAAACTGGAATTGTCGCTAATCCTTTTAATTGCATCACACTAGAATTTCCAGACATGTCGCTTATGGAGGACTGCGCATAAGGATTTTTAAAACAAGCTCTTTATAAACAGCAACCCAAAACATTATATGAATTGTGGTAGATAGGAAAGGAGTGGAACATATTATCAATATCAGCTTTGATGTTTTAAGAAAAGGACTGGAAATCAAGGTGTAATATGATAGTTAAAAGAAAAAGCTATCCGATTAGCATATTAGAAGATATAATTCTTATATATATATATATATATATATATATATATATATATATATATATATATATATACAGCGGGTATATTAACACATTTTTAGAACGATTTCGGGGCCGTTTAACTAATGTTTAAAATGTAAAGACTATTATTTAAATGTTTGATCTGATAGCCTTTTTTCTGGATTATAAGTCTGCATCGTGATTTCCATTATAGAAGAGCTTTTCGTAATATTTACAGGGGTATTGCTTTCCATTCCTCTTCTACTACTTTCCAGAGTTCATCTATCGTGGTGGGTTTGCTTTTCAAAAGAGCTCTTTTTAACTAACCAAAGGCACACTAGTCCATAGGTAAAGCGTCAGGAGACTTAGCAAGAATATGTTAAAAAGATATGTATGCAATATCTGTATTACTCTTCATTTTTTCAAGGAATGCAGTGGTAGTTTTCGAAGTATGACTTGTAGCTTTGTCTTGATGAATTTTCACTCTATGAAAGTCATGGAGATTAAAAAGTGGAATTTCTTCTGTAAATATTGGACTTAAAAGCTTCTCCTGATAGTATGATGAGTTGATTTTAACATTATTTTCCAATCTTCTTATTTTTAATTTCCCATTGTAGGAGAAACCTGTGACAACCATAAACCTCTTATTGAAACTTTCTTTACATTGACGGAACCAGGTTTGTACATTTTTTCTCCTCGTTTTCTAAAGTAAATAGACCTTTTTTGTTGCACTCATTTAGGTAAACCCATGCTTCATCAAGGGTCACAATGTATTTCTATTTATCTCCTGATAAATGGTTTTCATACAGGATTCTACAAAATGTTTTGCGTTGAGCCACATGTCTCGGCAAAAACTGGTAAACATTATGTTTTTTAGCTTTTTTAAGTTGTAAATCTTGGTTTATTATTTTATTTATTGCTGCTACAGATGCATCTAAAGACTTTTCAATTGATTTCTGTCTTAGGCGAATTTTCTCTTGTTACCAGCGTATTCAGTTTAGAAACATTTGAAACAGGACGTACCCTTTTCTGATAATCGTTTGGATTCTTCTTTCCATGTAGAAATAATGATTGACGGTTTTTATCTGTCCGATTAATAATGTTTTATTATTTTACACTTAGAAATTTTAATACCATGCATTTCACAGCATTTTTGAATTCTGGAATAAGAATATTTCTTTTCAGAAAGCGCAAAAGCATATCCTTCAATCCACAGCTTGTTTACATGCGACATTTTGAAAGACGAATAAATTTAAAAGTGGCAGACGATATTTCTCATTTCAAATAATAAGCTGTTGCCAAAAATTTTTATTCTAAAACATTTACTTTTTATTAATTCTTTATCGAAATCGTTCTAAAATATGTTAACACCCTCTCTCTGTGTATATATATATATATATATATATATATATATATATATATAGAGAGAGAGAGAGAGAGAGAAAGAGATGTGCCCTAGAGAGAGAGATACAAGCAAATAAACTAATAAACTGTTCGAATGATCGGATGCAAAAAAGCTAAAAAACTCTGAAATTTTGGTTCCTCAGCTCTGTCGCTGAATCAAGACCACTACTCTAAATCATTAACTGTATTCATTCTCGTATAATTTATTAAAAATTCATTTAATCCACTATCAGAGGTAACCATAGATTAATATCTACTATAACGTTTTTAAATTTTTAAATCGGCTAATATCTATGCCTATTACCCAAGATTTAAATCACGGCCTGTGGGATGAAACAGTGTAACAATCATATTTCTTCATCGTGAATGACAAATTTATATAAGTTTTATTATTTTAAATTGCAAATAATGAAATCTTAGGTGCTTTTCACTTTGTGTAAATAATTATATCTTACAAATTCGCAGCATAACCACTGACAATATTACTTTCTTAAAATGTTTTATATGTGAACACTTAATTTCTCTTTCATGTTTTTGTAAAAAAAAAAAAAAGAAAATGAAATGTGCAGAAAAGAATAGATAACTAGGATTAGTTATAGGTCCTTCTAAAATTTCTATTCCTTAAGGTTTTCGAATAAATTAATTAATCGAATGTCACAAATCAACATAAAAATGTGTTATATTTTTTTAAACTAAAAAGGAACGTTCAAATTTACGAAAAATGATGGTTGTGTAATGAAATAAAAATATATAAATCTGCATAGTATATAGATGATTGTTCTTTTAATTATGTATATTCTGTAGAACTGAGCGAATGCAAAACTCAAATGCTTATATCGAGTAGCCTTAGACAGAGATTCGTTTTTTAAACTTGGTTAAATTTCGTTAAGTCATTAATTCTAAGTGAAATTTCAACTCTGTGAAAACATTCAGTTATAGAATTGTGAGTAACATCATTTTAAAGAATTATATAAAGCCATGAACTCTAATTATAAATTCTTGAACATGAATGCGATTGAAATGTTATTCCATTTTTGACATATTAAGCTATTTAGTTCTTAGACAATTACAATTTTTTACCTTTTTATTTTCTGCTTTTATAAATAATTCTCTTAGTTACTCTCTCTCTCTCTCTCTCTCTTTCTCTAAACCACTTCATTTTAAAATTTTTAGATAAATATAACATCAGAAAACCGAAGAAATGCGTGAAAAGAAAACATATTGCTTCCGTTTAAGTCTTCGACACAAAGATCATGATATGTCCTTCGTACTTTTGACTGCCCAAATTATATAGTTTCGAATTTTAACATTTTAATTCAATTCATTTCCCTTTAGAACATCAAAAATCATGTGCAAAGAAAACATATTGTTTCCTTTTAAGTCTTCGACATAAAGATCATGATATGTCCTCCGTACTTTTGACTGCCCAAATTATAGTTTCGAATTTTTAACATTTTAATTCAATTCATTTCCCTTTAGAACATCAAAAATCATGTGCAAAGAAAACATATTGCTTCCGTTTAAGTCTTCGACATAAAAATCATGATATGTCCTCCGTACTTTTGACTGCCCAAATTTCATTTTTCGAATATTTGACTTCCGATATTTGACTTCCGATTTCGAATATTTGACTTCCGATTTTTCGAATATTTGATTTTAATTCAATCCATTTCCCTTTATAATATCCAAAATCAAGCAGTATTAGCCACGTTTAGCATGCAAATGAGGAATCCCAACTTTTCTCTTATTATGCAATTTGCAGTTCGAGGTTTCTCATTTAGAAGTTCCGCCGGTGTTTTGTTTCTTGGTTTGCTTGTCACTCTGTGGACACGTTTTGCACATGAGACCAGGATATACAGTTTAAAATTGATTCTGAAGCACTGCAATCATTCTCGCCTGAGGTAGGAAATGAACCCTTGAACTACTGAACTACTGAAGACCAAAGGGCTAACCATCCAACTACTACCTCAGCTGCAAACTTCAGATAACAACTAGTAGTCGATGACGAATGTCCCTCTTGCTTCATTAATTCATGAACAATTAATGTCGTGTCCTGTGTCAGATAACATGTGTTACGTCTGAAATTATTTTTCTAATATAATGCAAAATCCTGAGCGCGAAATTGAATGATTGTGAATTATTTTTTTTATAGGACAGTGGCTCAAAATTGTAAGTGCTTAGATGTAGTAATATAATTCGTTAAATGATCAGGGATATACAAGGTACTTCAGCCCTTTTTTCTTTCACTAGTTTAATTCTGGAATATTTTACCACTTTTAAGAATAAATTAAGATTAAATCATAATAGCTATTTTAATAAAAATCCAATCACCTCACTTCATAATCAGACTCTAAAAATGCCATATTAAAAGAAACTCATATCAGAATATTTTTTAAAAGCTAATCAAAATTCATAATAGCTTTAAACTAAGTATATTATTTTTATTCACATTACAAATAACTAAAATTTCTGCAAAAACTTTTTAAGATATTGTTTGCAAAGACTTTTTATATATATATATATATATATATATATATATATATATATATATATATATATATATATATATATTGCATGGTTTCTCATTCTCTTTGGACTTTAAAAAAAGTTTTGTTCTAATTTAAGTCTCAATTTACCAAGAGTATGATGTAATGCCTACTATGTTAAAACGTTTAAAACCATCTACTTGGGTTTTTTTATTTATAAACTTTAATGTTGTAGATATTAGAATAATGGTGGTTTTTCTATAAGCTATATGTATAGAGTAACGGTAAGCAAATATTGCTTCTAGAATCACATGATGCGGCATTTCATTGTAACGAGTGATATTCCCATTAAATTTTTTCCTGGGCCGTTTATGGGATGTCTGCGCAAACCATACAAGCTGATACATATGTTGTATTGTATATTAGCGGTAGCTGGAATGAATAACCTTTTCTTATAATATGTACTCACTACATTGACTTACACTAGTATTACTTCTTATTGGTAATACTGGTATTTCTTACTTTAGTCGAAATTAACACAAAACCATTAAGTTTCACTGAGCAACAAATTTTGGTAACCAAAGTATCCAAACTTAAAGAAGGTTGTTCATCGTCTAATTTCGACTTTAATTACAGTATATGGCCTCGAATTTTTATATTAGGTCTACCGGAAAGTTCTGTCCGTTTTAGAATGAAACAAAGGAATACATTTTTTCATACTTTGGATAAACTTTATTGAATAATATAATTGCCATCATTATATTTATGACTTCTTGCAAGCGTGATGGCAATTTGGATATCCCATTTTTAAAAAATGTCTTATCTCTAGAGGCCAAAAATTGAACCAGTGCTTGTCTGATATCTTCTTCGTTCTTGAATTGTTTGCCCTGCAAGAAATTTTGTAAGGACAGAAACAAGTGATAATCAGATGGTGTTAGGTCCGGTGAGTTTGGTGGATGCGACAGAATTTCCCAGCCTAGCTTTGCGACTTTCTGATGAGTCAACAAAGCAGCATGTGGCCTGGCATTGTCATGAAGCAGTATGATGTCCTTCCTATTGAACATCGCCGGCCTCTTTTCTTGGAGTGCTGTTTTTAATTTATCCAATTGCTGACAGCACCTCTCCGAATTTAGCCTTTCTTGGTTTCAACAGCTCAAAATGTATTGATCTTCGAATGTCCCACCATATACACAACATTCTCTTGTTCAGGCTCAACTTCGGTTTAGAGGAAGAGAGGGCAGGTTTTCCGGGTTCACAATGTGCCTTTTTTCTTATGATGTTTTCATGGGTAATCCACTTTTCATCCCCAGTTATGATCCGGTCCAAGAAGGGTTCGATTTTGTTGCGTGTAAGCAGAGATGTGCATTCGATCATTCAAATTCTTCTCACTTAACTTGAGTGGCACCCATTTCGAATACTTCCACACAAACCCTAGTTTCCGAATACGGTCGGAAATGTTGAGCTGAATACTTGTTGAAACTGATTGTAACCGGAGCGGACAGAACTTTCCGGTAGACCTAATACTTTACATTAACATTTGTGAAAAGTAAGCAATTAATCTGACTATTTAACATATTTTAGTATTTTTAAATAAGAGCTTTAATTGATTTCATCCATAATTTAAAAATTTGACTAAATAATATCATTGTAAATAATTATGCTTTTTATTAAAAATGTACTTTTTATATTTAATGGCTATTATATTTTACTCATATTCCAATTTTATTGCTAAAATTTTGAAATTTTTGTTTTTTAATAATTATATTTTTATATGTATTCATGTGATATCAGAAATAAGCACTAATAAATTAAATTGATTATATACGTGTGGCTCTTTACAAAGTACTCTCTACTCAAATCTTATTATCGTGAGTTTTGTTCTCCAGTGAAAAAGAATGAAAGAACCACACCTTGAAGCAAGCTCATTTCTGAAGTATATTTCAGCTGTATAAACAACTTCACATTGTGTTTTAATAGCTGTTAATCAAGCTTTAAGTTAATGACAAACACTGTAATAAAAATTTCGAAATGGAAGATGGCTGGGGTTTGCATCACCTGGAGATCAGAACCCTCTAATTAAGTTTCATTCCATCCGTTATTAATTTAACTTTTACCAACTGCTGTCGTCAATTTAATCCTGAATTAAAGTTTGGCGGACAAACAAATTTTATGTATACAGACCTCAGAAAGTGGGACTGAAGCTGCCGTTGGCCTCATTTGTGCTCACTGCAGATATAAAAATGTGTTTCCTTTTGACGTTTTATTTATTCTACAGGCTTATTTTTCTTTACAATCGGAATTCTAAATCATTCGAAATTATTCTATGTATATAATATCATAATTATTTTATGACATAAAATACCTATATTATTCTATGTATATATAATATCTATATTCTTATGGGCCGCCCAACTTGTCTAGTGGTCAGCGTGTCTGACTGCGGATAGGAAGATCCTGGGTTCGAATCCCGGTTCGGGCATGGATGTACTTTCTCTCTCTATTTATCCTGTCTGTCCTTTCTTTGTATGAATGGTTGCCTACCCTATAAACGGGTACCTATGGCATGTGTGTACTGAGGAAGTCGGACTCTACACCAATATATGATTCAATTGGAAAAGTGGTGCAGCGCACCCCATAATGCCAGCTTATATATATATATATATATATATATATATATATATATATATATATATATATATATATATATATATATATATATATATATATATATATATATATATATATATATATATATATATATATTTGCCTTCCAACTTGTCTAGTGGTCAGCGTACCTGACTGCGGATAAGGTGGTCCTGGGTTCGAATCCAGGTTCGGGCATGGATGTACTTTTTCTCTCTATGTACCCTGTCTTTGTCCCTTCCTTGTATGAATGTGGAGTGAATGGTTGCCTACCCTATAAACGGGTCCCTATAGCATGTGTGTACTGAGGAAGTCGGACTCCACACCCAAATAGGGTTCAGTTGAATAAGAGCGCACCCCATAATGCCAGCCTGGCTGACACACGACGACTACAACATGTTCTTATGAGCCACGTATTCTGTATTAATAAAAATAAAAATGAACACAACACACACTGAATTTATTCATCGATATATTTCGACTTAGATATTTATACACGCTAAATATATTTTAGTTGCTTCGAAATATTGCACACAGGAATTGCAAAACAAATCTTTCCGACACATTTTTATTGAAAAATTTCAATTTTATTTTATTTCATTACAATGCCTCCGTAAAACTTTATTTTTAATTTTTACTATTAAATTTCTTTGATGTAACACACATAACACAATTCGAAATAGGTATGAAATATTTATTGCTTGATAGTATTTCATGTCTATCTTCCCAATTTAAAAGGCTACAAAAAAATTTTTTTATAAATAAAATTCCTATTCTGAATCTCTTAACTCGTTCTAAAACTTAGATAATGAAATTTTCATTTTATTAAAGTAAATTGTATATAACTCGATGTACAAAAACTTTTCCGAATTGTTTTGTGTTTAAAGCTGATTTTTTTTTTTTTTATATTTTATAAATTAGATTCCTCTTTAAAAATGCAGTATTCGATTTCCAATTGCTTCTAAAGCCGTTTCATATTATTCAAATACATTCGATTACGTCTGATTATTAAACAGCACAGAATTAAGGATAACATGCTATTATGATACATTAATTTGCTAAATATTATTAACTTTTCATTTAAAAAGAGCAGTTGTAACTAATTTCTTTCGCAAATGGTTAACAATATTACAAAAAAATTCAATTCTTTCTTAAAAAAATTTTAAAAGGGAATGAAAAATTTTTCATAAGATGTAATTTATCTATTTTATTTATTGTATATTTTATTTAAATTTTTTTATATAAATTAAATTAAAATTTATCAGACTATTTTTTAAGTAAAACAAAAATTTTAAGATGTTTATAAATAGATTTAAAAATAATTTTTAATGTAATATTGTTATGATGCATATTTAATTAAAAAAATTAAACGGCCAGGAAAAATATTTGAAAATATAGAATAAAAATTAAAGGACAAGTTCATTTAAGTAATTTGAATTAAAAATAAACTGATTCTGTTCTTAATAACTCAATTTTCTTTAAATTTATTTGTCTTAAAATGGCATTTGCTTTTGAGAGGCATTTTTTCAGATGTTTTACTATTCACTTTAAGAATGAATCAAATTCTAAGATAGTAATGTTTAAAAATAATGTTAATTTTTTACTGCCATACCAACTTATAATCCATTTGTTAAAGTTACTTATCTGAAGTAAATTGTAAAATATAAAAAAGCAAAATTTAATAAAATATTTAATAATGCTTATTATTAAAGCATTAAAAATTGTTTTCTTTAAAATACTTTAATCTGCTTTTATTTTCTAAACAACAAAATATTAGTTTATGTTTATTCAATTTAAAAAAGATCCAGCATATTATATATTTCTTAACATCGTACTTTTTTACTACTATAAAAAATTTAAAAATTTTATGAAACAGGCATTTGAAAATGTTCATAAAATTTGTTAACATTATTTTTAAGTAAAACACGATTTTTTGTACAATAAAATTTTTGTAAAAGATTAATTTTTATATAGCACATTATATATTTCTTAACATCATATGTACTTTTTACTACTATAAAAAATTTAAAAATTTTATAAAACACGCATTTAAAAATTTTCATAAAATTTGTTAGCATTATTTTTAAGTAAAACACAATTTTTAGGATTTTTTACAATAAAATTTTTGTAAAAGATTAATTTTTATATAGCACATTATATATTTCTTAACATCATATGTACTTTTTTACTACTATAAAAATTTAAAAATTTTATAAAACACGCATTTAAAAATTTTCATAAAATTTTTTAACATTATTTTTAAGTAAAACGGATTTATTACAATAAAATTTTTGTAAAAGATTAATTTTTCATAAATAACAGTTTTAGAAAATTACAGAACTGTTTTAACATCATTAAAATGAATAATTATTAAACACTTTATAAAATTAAAATATAGCTTATATTATTATAATTTAATAAAAAAATGCCTAACCTGCATGATTTAGTATATATCATTCTCACACTACTGGTCGAAAATTTCTTCTCTGAGCACCTGTGGAGTGGGGAACGATATTTGCTGGTTTTGGTCTTTATTTTCTGTCTCACCTGACCAAGTGTCGCAGGCTAAACAAGTTGTTGTCGCATACCGAGCTTCCCTCAATTGTGACGCTCGGAAGCTGACTCGTCAAGTTTCGCAATCAGGGAGAAAGGGGGAGTTTAAAACGTTAAAAAAAGGGAGCATCTCATCATTACATCACATTCCATTTCACTCATAAAGCGACCCTCTTGAAAAGATTCAATTGATAATTTTATGAACAACCCCTCTTTAAAATGTTATTACAAATAAAGGAGACTTTTTTTTTCAATAGCATGGTAGAAATTACATCTCGATCTATGAATTACTTTTATAATATAACAGTTATATATCATCGTATATTTTTGCTCTGTTTTTATTTTATTATATATATATATATATATATATATATATATATATATATATATATATATATATATATATATATATATATATATATATATATATATATATATATATATATATATATATATATATATATATATATATATATATATATATATATATATATATATATATATATATATATATATATATATATATATATATATATATATATATATATATATATATATATATATATATATATATACATATATATATATATATATATATATATATATATATATATATATATATATGCATATATATATATATATATATATATATATATATATATATATATATATATATATATATATATATATATATATATATATATATATATATATATATATATATATATATATATATATATATATATATATATATATATATACATATATATATATATATATATATATACATATATATATATATATATATATATATATATATATATATATATATATATATATATATATATATATATATATATATATATATATATATATATATATATATATATATATATATATACAAGTTTTTTCAGTTTCTTATATTTTAAAAACTACTTCATGTTCGCCATAGTGTATTTTTGAGTTAATAGAGATTCTTGAACAAATTATGAATGTAATAGAAACCGACATTTTATTTATTTAGGTATTTATTGCTGTTAATTGTTTGCCTAATTAAAAGAAACAACATTGTTTTTGCTTGTTCTTACACTCTAGAGTAACACCTCACATTAATTTTATCTCCTTATTTTCACCTTGTTTCCAAAAAGTCATAATTGTTTTTTAACGTGTAAGCATTAGTGGATAATAATCACGTTTTTTCTTTAAAACTAAATTTTTGCATAGTTCACTAGAACAATACTTTATGAATATAATGAAATATCTTTATAATGTTTCCTGATTCATTTAATAATTCAATTCTTTTGGATAGAAATATGCATGTGAATCTTAAAGATTTGTTTCTTCATACTTTGCACTTGTTTTAAAAGAGAGTAGGTCATACCGCAAAAGAGATCATAAAGTAAAATTTGTCCTGAAAATAGAATCTAAACTGCTGCTTCGATATAACAGGTTTTAAAAGGATATATTTTTACAATTTCCAAATAATTTAATCATCATTCAAGTAATCACGATAGATTTTTCAACTCTTTGAAGATATTTACCCAGTTATTCAGTCTTTGATTCAAATCTTCCTGAAATTGTTTTTACATTTATTTTGAATTTAAAACTATCAAAACCTAAAACTGACCACAAAGTTCTTACAAATCCAAGGTTAAGAAAGCAAAACTAATGATTAGCAATTGGATTTATAATTTTCTAATCATAACTATAATCAATGTATGGAAATAGCTCTTTTATAAATATAATAATTTCTTGTAGCAAAGTTTTATGTTTATTTATTTAGTATACTTTTGATTAATTTAATATATCGTCAACTAATTTAGTAGATAATTCAAATCAAACCGTTAAACTGAAAAGGATATGAGATTATAAAACTTTTATTATCTCTCTTTATGTGCTCTGAATCTATAACGAAACAAATGAATGAAAAGAACTTATTTAATTTTGTTGCACATTTAAAATTTAAAATGTCTTTTAAAATGTTGAATCTTTAACGAGAATAAGAAATAACTGTAACAGATAGTTTCCCAATTCGAAAGAATTATTTTAAATGGAAATCTATTATGAAGTAATTTCTTAAAAAAGGGAAAAAATCATTATTATAGCTTTAAATTATAGCTTTTAATTCGAAAATTAAAAATAAAAGAACAGAACTTGTAAAAAACAAAAATAATTTATATTTTTACTATTATATTCATTTTTAATTTTTTCAATTTTTTTTTTTTTATTTTTTTTGCCAATGGTGGGACAAGAGGGTATAACCCTATACCACAACAAGGCCAGAAACTGCTACTCATTTGTCGTTACCTAGCGGGCACCTGTGAACCAAGTCACACAGGCGAGTAGCGTTACCCGCGCCATACCACCACAAACCCGTTTATAGGGCGGGCCACATTCATACAACATCACAGAAGAAAGGACAAAGAAACACAGAGAGAAAGAAACATCCATACCCGAACCGGGATTCGAACCCGGGACCACCAGCTCGGGAGTCAGGAACGTTAACCACTCAGCCAATCGGTCGGCTCACTTTTAATAATGCGGATTAAATCATTTCAGATCTTACCCAAATATTTTGCGACTCAAATCTTCGTCATCAAATCATATTGTAAATTGTTCTTAATTCTATGAAACTGATAAAAATTATACCCATAAAATTTCTAATAAGTTTATTGAAAATTAAAAATTTAACAAAATGTATGTTAATCTATATAATACATTCGCAAATTAATGAATCAGAAATTTCATAAATATGTTATTTTTTGTTATAATTTCATAATTATACAAATAAAAAGTACTAACAAAATTTTCCTTTCGTGTTTTAACTTTTCAAATTTTCCTCTTTTAAGTGATCTAATAATTATCATAAAAAAATTATTAAAAATAATTGTTCATTACATTTAATAATTTTAAACATTTTATAAAAGCTTCCAGAATATTAAAAGACTGCATTTAATAAAAACAGCTCTTTTTTTATTTTTTAGGTCTTTCGATACAAGAGCATTTTTATTTATCTCGACATGAAAGATACAAATGTAATACAATTGATTTCAAATATAAATAAAACAAGCAATGGTACATAAACTTATTTTATTTCTTCGAAATCTATTAATATATTGACATAAAATTTTGATTGACATAATAATTGAATTGACATAATATATTGACATAAAATTGAAATCGCGATCATAAAATCACGCTGTATGCAATTTTTTTAATTTAATTTAATTATTTTTACTTAATTTTTTAAGGTCTGGCATCCACATTTCGGCACATTAGGTTACTGATATGCTACAATTGTTTCAAAAGCATTTTTAGCAATAAAGTTTGAAGCAAGCTGCATTTATGTGAGATTGGAAAGTAATTTTTCTATGCATATTTTTTGTATTTCTTAAACCACTGGTTTCTTAATTTATAGAGCGTATATTTCTACTTCAATTATAATCAAATAATTTTTTGGTATTTAATCTGCTCTCAAAGTTTTCAGGAATTTAAAAAAAAAATAACACAATATTCTATTAGACCTGCCATTGAAATTACTCTACAATAAGTCCTGCTTTGTCAGTTAACATTGCATTAGAACAACACAATGACAGCGTGCTTAAAGAATACACAAAGTCACTATAAAAAAAACGTAAAAAAAAATTGATGATCAATCAACATTCATTCGCTGACAATTTGAAACAGACACTAACCATTATAACTCATAAGAGTAATTATATTATCATGTTTTTTAGTACTATGTAGTTTATATGTTAATATAAAGTTATAAAAATGACTGCTAAATATTCTACATAACAGAATACAAAATTTTGTAAGCCATTGATATTATATATAATATTTTTATTTTTAATAAAAAAATATTCATCTATAAAATGTACTATAATTAACGTACTATATTATTTACACAATAGGATAATTTTAAAATTACATTAATTTCTTAATTATTCTACTAAGCCAATTTTACAGAAGAAAAAGCTTTAGCAGACACATTTCTTTGTTCCATTTAAGCTTCCGCTTTTACATTATTGGCATGAATTGATTTTAAAAATCAAATACAGCAAATAACTTCATCTACTTTTGAATAACGATAACGATTGATTAAGCTAATTCTAATCAATCAGACTTATTGCTGTTTCAAAATGGATTAAAATGCCGTGAGGACAATTAGGCTTAACAAATGTTTAAGGAATTAGGCTCCAAGCATTTTTAAATTATTTTTATGAATCATTCAACTAAACTTTAAAAAAATGAATGGAAAATTGCACAAGAAAACCAAGCTAAATCATGCAGTATATTAAAAACTGTATCTGATATTGTGCGTACCATATTTAAGAATTTAAGTCGACAAACTTCATTAAAACACTCTAGTAGCAGCAAAAGGGAATATACCCTCCATGCTTCACCATTTTTACTCGTATACAACCCCCTGTTACTAAAAGCAAAACCGTAATTGCTCTAATGAAAAAGTCTCGCTAAAAGCATCTGATAGGGATTGAAGCAATAACTCCAATGGCCCTTGACCTTTATCGCCAAGGGGGAAAACTCTTTGTAAGCGATACGTGTTTTGATCATCGATGACATTGCTATCATTGACTTAATCACATACATTACATCTTCCGACTGTACTTACTTACTTTAGTCAAGAATTCAGTGAGGATAAATAATTATCAGCTAACTTATAGTTTGTCCTCTTCCAAAATGTCCTTAATCACTAATGGGTCCAAGTGGGGAAAAAAATTTGAAAATGGATGTTTCCAAAAGCGGTGTAATAGTATGATGAATGAGAATTTTTAAATAAACATTTTTTTTATTTTGCTATACTCATTAAAAATTTTAATTACATACTTGAGACAAACAAATGAAAATTTATTAGATTACCTCAAACAATAAATTTGGTTTTGAATTTTTCTTAAGTATACACCATCATATTGATTCTTGAAGTCTCTTTTAATAAAGTTATTTTGTTTCAACTATTAGCATCAAATTAAAAAAATAGCACACATTCCAGAATAAGAAATAGTTCGCTTGAATATAATAACTTTGGTATTTTTTAAATTACGATTTAATATTTAATTTTGCACAAATTTTACATTAAATGAGTAATTTACTATATATTTAATAAATAAAAAAATCATTTTAAAACTAATAGTTAAAAAAAGTAAACTACATTTGCTCATATATGTATGAAAAAGTTTTCAAATTTTTAATTATTGCTCCAATAAAGGCTCGTTTTTTATTAATAACTTTAACAAGTTATATGTTAAGATGTACAAGTATTTTTATTCCATGTGAAACCAACTTTGATTCACTTTCTTTGACATTTGAAAATTTTTTTCCTTGTTCTATAATAATTCTTTTTTAGCTTCATTTCAATTACATGATATTGCAACAAAATTCTCAACTTTGAAAAGCGCAATTTTTTTCGTGCTTTAAATAAATGTGCTAATTTGAATAATTTGCTGACATTCATCTGTAATTAAATACATTTCATAATCTAGAAAAATTAATTTAAAAAAACAAAGAAATGTATCTTAAATTTGAATTTAAAAAATTTCAAAGTAGGGGGTATCTGATTTTTCAATAATCATTTTAATGTATAATATATTACAATGTAGTCTTAAACAAAAGGGATTACTGAATAAATTACAGAAAATCACATTTTTACAAATACTTTACGTCATCTGCCTATTATTTAATAAAAGAAGTTGCATGCTAGCAAAAAACAATTCGCTTTTTCTTCTCTAGTTTTAATCTTGTTTCTAAAATATTTATTTTAATAATTTCTAATGCATAATCATTTGCAAATACTATGCAATGTTTTTTTTAATTAACGCTTTGGATGCACATTTATTCGAATAATTTTTTGCATTTGGAGCACATTTAATTTTTTGGGGTAGAGTAATTTGTAAGAACAGCATATTTTATGCAATTATTAGAATTTATTGTCTCCCACCTTTTGTTTCTTTTTTTCCAAAACATTTTTCTATCACTTGTCTGGCATATCTATTTGTCTCTTCCACTATGCCATTCCAAAAATCTTCATTTAGGACTTCATTCAAAGCATTCAAAGGTTTAGGATTAGCACCTAGCCTTCGCAGATACAAAGGATTTATTCCAGGCACTTCACGAAACCGTTTTACATGAGGTACATTGTCTTTTTTTCCCAAATCCATTGATCTTATTTCTCAGTAGAAGATTCACTATCACTGCTTGATAAGTATCCTGTACGTCCTTTGCATCTTGGTTTTATCTCACTATCTTCACCACTATCATTGTTACTTTGAAATAAACAAGAATGAACATGTTGAATATTGTCTCATTTTCAACGACGCATCAGAACGTCATGCGCGACTTTGGTCAAATGAATGCATGACGTTCTGATACGTCGAATGTGGTCAAAGGGTTAAAAACCTTACAATCTGTGAACTAATAAATCACACAAGGGTTGAACAATTGAAATCAATTGAAAATTGTCACTGAATAACATTGCACAATACAAGCCCACAGACTAATCCCTAGTTCTTCGAAATTAAATTTTTTCACTGTCATGATTTATCTCTGCTGGTAACTTGAACTTGTATTCATTTATAACTGAGTGAATATTTTAAAACAGAAAAATTCTGAATAGCACCCAATAAAATACTCGCTTTAAGAAAATGGTCTTATATAAAAACAAGTAATTTGTCAATGTTTTTTAAAACTACATTTATAAAATTCCTAACTTTTTATGCTGGTGAAAATTTGAATTTTTGGATTGTTGCCATTATAAAATAGAATGCTCAGGACGAAACTTATTTTAACACAAAGTTTTGCGTTTTAATGTATCAGGAAAAGACTGTCTCAAAAAACAACAGAAACAATATGCATATCGCAAAATATATTAGATTATTTGAAAAAGATTAGAAATATAAGAAAAAAATAAATATATGTGTTGTGCTGTTACTTATGTCACTTGGACAAGTCAAGCTTGTGTACCGTTCGTTATGCAAATTTAAGTCAGAAGGATGAGTCTTTCATTTCACCAGAGCACTACGAAGGTAAAAGTAAGACTTTGCTCTAAAATCCTCCGACAGATGGCACCACCATAGGATCCACTCCCTCAATTTTCACATTAATGTGAAGCGGTGAATTTTCTTCAGACCATTACACCCATGATAACTGCTCAACGACTGATCAGAAGACTTTTGATTCCACAGTTTTAACGAGCACGTACATCGTATGTACTCGATGGTGTTTGACGGCATTGGGAATCGAACCCTATCCTTCCGAACGGAAAGCCGATGCCTCAACCACTAGGCTACAACGGTATGTATATATATATATATATATATATATATATATATATATATATATATATATATATATATATATATATATATATATATATATATATATATATATATATATATATATATATATATATATATATATATATATATATATATATATATATATATATATATATATATATATATATATATATATATATATGTATATATATATATATATATATATATATATATATATATATATATATATATATATATATATATATATATATATATATATATATATATATATATATATATATATATATATATATATATATATATATATATATATATATATATATATATAAAATATAAATATTAATTTTTAAATCAAGCGCTAACAGAAGACTGAAAAGAATCTGAAGCTTGGAAATAGAATAATAATATTATTACAATTATAATAATCATGTAAAAATTAAATTATATTAATTTTAGCAATAAGAGATAAAACTTGGTTAGTAATAAGTCAAGTGATTACTACGCATTACATATATATATAATGCTTAATAATATTCTAAGTAAGTATTAATAAGTATTAATTATATGGGGATTAATAAGTGCCCCAAAATAATCCCAAAAGCAATTATATTATTTTAAACATAAAACAAACTTATGTAGTGTGTAAAATAATTCGAGCTTATAATATTAATAATATAATTCGAACTTTAATTATATAACATAACATGATCTCAAGAAGTAATAAATGATTTTAAATTTTATTTCTTAATTTTTAACAGCTTTTAATTCTATTCTGCCATGAAAGTTTAGAAGCAAATTTTAATGCTGCATAAATCGCTTAACAAATAATTATAAATAAATTGCTTGATATTTTTATTATCCTTATAAATATACTTTTTCAAAATTGTATTGAAAAACTATAATTAAAATAACAAATAACTTAGATTTGTAAGTAGCAAATATCTCAGTTACGATATTAAGAAGCAATTATAAAGAAAAAAAAATTTAATGAAAATTACAAGTAAAGTTTTATATAGGGTAAACTTAATATTAATGAAAAAATACATAATAAAAAGCTGAAACAAGGATATTAAATTTATATACATTTTCATTGAATTGGGTAGAAAATAATACATGGATTGATAACTGAATGCCTCACTTGCCAAATCAATTCAGTTCATAAAACAAGAAATTGAAAAAAAATAATAAAATGGATATAATAAAATGCTTCTTAAATTTCTACATGCAGGGGTTTTAACATCATTTTTTAAAATTCTTCCTAAGTTAAAAATTTAAAAATGCGATCTGAACTATGGTAGAAGTACGGGTACGCCTTAATTTTTTGCCGATTTTTTAATAGGAACCAAAATGTAAATAACAAAATGGTAGCCGTAATCCTAAGTTAATTAAAGTGATGAAAATATCAGGTTTATACCATAAATTAAATTTTGTCGCCAATATTTATTGCTAAATTTTTTGCCAAATCAACAGGTTTGGTTTGGTTTGTCGCTCAAAGGTCATTTTTTGCACACGAGGTCTAATTAGACCGGGACCTACGGTTTACAGTGGATTCCGAACCACTACAAACATCCATGCCCTAGGTGGGATTCAAACCCACGAACTGTTGAACCAAACCAACAGGTAACCTATTCTACAGCGAACCCTAAACTATTACATTTGTTGTTGTGTGCCAGCTAAGGCTAGCAATATGGGGTGCGCTTTTCCAACTAAACCATATTTTGATGTGGAGTAAACCATATTTTGATGTGGAAACCATATTTTGATTTTAAAAAATTTTATTGTATATATATTTTATTAAAGATTTTAACACAAACTAAGAACAATTGTTCTGTTACTGATGTATAATATTTAGAATATTACTTAGTTTCAATTGATTCACATCATCAGTATAAATTATGTCTTCTAGCTGCATTTGAAATCTCCCAATGTCAGTTTGTCTTCAAAGTTATATAATATTTGTGTTTAATTGGAGGAATATAAATTCCACCAAGTCCATTAAATGTTTTCTTTTTTTTTTTTTTGCCCTAATTCTGTTTGTTCAATTCAATATAAAGGTTGGTTTCAATAAGTTGGTAAATTGTTTCAGACAATGGTGTACCTATTAAATATTTATAAACAATAGCTAAATAAATTATTATATACAACTAAAAAATTTAGATTTTTTAATATTAAAAGAGTCATAATTATCAAGTTTTTTTAAAAAAAATACACGCAATTATTAGTTTTCTTAAATTATTACATTTATTTATTTCTAAAGACCCAAATGGCTGGACACAATCAACCATTTCGTAATTTTGAACTAGATTATTAGATTGACACATGAAATGACCCCATCCTCTTAAGCCAAACTATGAAGGAACATCGAAAAATGGCAGAAGTACATTGGTCGCTATGGTATTTTAGAAGAGTATAAGGACTATGGTAGCCTAGTGGTTAGGGTATCGGCATTTCATCCGGAAGGGCGAGGTTCGATTCCCAATGCCGCCAAAGACCCACCGAGTACATGCGATATACGTGCTCGTTAAATCTGTGGAATCGAAAGTCATGTGGTCGGTCGTTGAGCAGTTACCATGGGTGCAATGGTCTGGAGAAAGTTTCCTCCCCCTTCAGATCAATGTCAAAATTGAGAGAGTGGATGCTCTGATGCATCGGAGGATTTAAAAAAGAGCAAAGACGTACTTTCACCTTCGTGGTGCTCTGATTAAAACAAAAGACGCTCCCAATTGACTTAAATTTGCATTACCAAGGCATAGCGAGCTTGGCGTGTCCAAGTGTCATAAGTAACAACAACAGAAAAGCATAAACCCACTCAACATGAGTTGTCGAATACACTATCTTCAATAGATAAGAATGACATTCCAGACTTTTACTGATACAATTGCAATACCATGATGTGACATAGAAAAAATGAAAATTTCGATAAAATATTTTGCGTAAATAATAAATGTATTTTCAGCGTTGATTTGTTGAGACTGGCATTCTATTGTGTTTCCCACTAAATAAATGCTTGAATTTTTGCGTGTAATTTAAAAAAAAGCAATTATTCATATTATTTTCAAAATTACTTACCGTTTTGGGGTTAAAATACTCTTGTGTACTACCTACAATAAATGAATTAATCACTTTATGTGAGCGAGTAAGGAAAATATTTTATGCTTTTATTGAGGGATTGTCCTCTACCTTAATGCACTAGCAACTGTAATGTTCATGCTTTTAACAAGAGTTTGACACACAGCTATATAGGTATTTATATCTATAATTTCTGCAAGAACTCAGGCAACTCAACTGTTGATTTTGGATGGGGTTATGCACTCACCTTCTTCTTACCACAAATGCTCAGTAAAATTAAAGTTAAAATTCTAAGTATGCCACGAAAGACGTACATCAATATCATGATAGCACTAGATGGCGATGATTATAACTTGAAATGATGTTTTCCTTATTCTGGAAGTAACAGTCACCAAATATCTACAAATGTCAGAACATAAGAAATATTCCTTTGCCCAAACTCTTCCTCTTGAAGACGCTTGCATTCAACTTAACAATAATAAAATTCAAAGGTCTCAAGCCAAATGATTAGAAACTTCTCTGAACTTGATAGTTGGAATACCGACTTGTTAGTTGAGATGAAGCCCTCAAATAGGACACTCACCATATTCAAGCTCACACATAGGGTTCATTCAATAAAACATTTTTCTATTAGTCCACAGTTCAATTGCAACATTATAAACATTTAACAATTTAGCTGGTTTTGCTGTAATGGATATTGTTTGATTTGTATGTAGTAACAGATACGAGAATATTGAAAGTTTTTTGGAAGTATTGTGGTAAACCCTAATGTCTAATGAAATTCAGTATCTATCGATTTATAAAAACTGTTAAAGTGGGCATTTTATGTCTCCACACTCTCAACCAGCCACTTCTAAGCAACATCACCAAAGTTGAACGCAACTGTGGTAATTATATCGTGATTGAGCGAATTGATTTGACCTTACTTTGACAGCCAATTATAAAACATACTTCAGAATTACTAAGTTCCATTTATTCGACATACTTTCAAATCTTTACACGCAAAACATATGACATTCCCGCTTTATATATCGTATTTAACCTTCAAAGGCCACGTTCTAGCATTGAATTGGCATACAATTGCAGTGCAGTCAGGTGCTATACATATCCACTGACGTTACTTTATTTATTTTCGGATAGTTTATAGACTTCTCAATAGCAATCATCATCAGCATTGGCACGACAGCCCCTTGTGGGCCTTGGCCTTCTTCAGAAGTCTCTGCCATTCCGCCCCTTTTCTAGAAATCGACCTCCAGTTCTTGACTTTAAGTATGTTGAAGTCTTCTTCCAGGCAGTCCTTCCATCTCTTTTTGGGTCTTCCTCTTGGTCTACTACAGAAAGGGGTGGTGTTGAAGACCTTTATTGGTGTTCTCTCTTTACTCATTCTCATAAGGTGGCCTGTCCATCTCATTCTAGATAGTTTTATTGATTTAATGATGTCTTCTTCTCCAAAGATTTTGTAAAATTCAAAGCTATACCTTTTTCGCCAGGTGTTATTTTCCAGGACAGCACCAAAAATAGTTCTTAGGACCTTTCTCTCAAAAATCGCCAAAGTTTTCTCTTCCTTCATCGTCAAGGTCCATGTCTCTGAGGCATAGGTTAGAACTGGCTTAATCAATGTCTTGTATAACATTATTTTTGTCCTTCTCCTGATTAGGTGAGATTTCAATAGAGGTCTTAGACCAAAGAAACTCTCAATAGCAATAACAAACAGATATTTCCTCAGAAACGCAATACGTATACGGGTTTTATTAAACTTCACATATTTACCAAATAATATATATGTACGCTTCCTAAGCTAAGAACCACTTCGCACTGTCATGGCTCTTGTTCTTATGGCACTATTATGGCTATGTTGGGCTGAAAATGTGTTGATGAAATTTACAGATTAATTGTTAAATAACAGGAATTACACATGACCAATATTCCAAATATTTGTAACAATAGTTACAAAATTTAGACAATATAGAATAAACCTTACATATTTTTCAATGTTTGGAAGTTTGTCCTTAAAAACGAGTCACACTTGGTTTTATCACAGAGAAGATTCGAAACTTTATTGTCACTTGTTATTGATAACTAGGTGGGAAACCTAGATTCTGGATTTTATTCCTACTCGAAATTTACGTGAATTTCTTTACACCAAAATCCATCAGAGCTAATTGAATCGTCAAATCTTCACGCGTTTATATATAACGTCGCAATGGAAGAATGTTTTCCAGCAATGAAGTTGACATCATTTTTATTATCAAGACTTTTGACTTTGTGAAAGCGCTTACGGTTCATCAAATAATATTCGAGTGTCTGATCCACAAGACACAAGCTGCTTATACATAGACACAAGCTGTTTAACAACGAACAAATGCTTCGGACAAATTATGCCACCTAGTTTGGAGGATGGTTTCACGGTTTAGCCAGTACCTTCAGATAGTAGCTATAGAGGGTGATGGTTCAGCTCATTGGATTCGAAATTGTTCAGATGCATTTGACTAGAAAACATTGATTGATTGATACCCAAATGCCAAAACAATGTTTCTCCAAGTGATTTCGAATGGATTCGAGACACAATCAAGTAACCATAAGCCGTTTAACTATGCTTAAATGGTTTCTGGCACATGAAATCCATTTCGAATGATGAATCTGTTGCCTCCACTAGTTTGAATCGAAATCGAAAGACGGTTGAGGTCCATTTTGTTAAAAAACATGATTTATTTCAAAACCACGAAAACTGTAATTTGACAAGCTATTTCACATTGGGTTAAGCCATAGGCTAGTTTACAATATAACAGAAAAAAGGCAAAATAAAAACCCAATTCATGGCACTTTAAGGGCAATTAAAAGTGTTTTTTTTTCTTATTTAATCAACAGTTGCAGGATTAACCGCAAAAATTTAAATAATAAAAACGAATTCATTTTTCGGAAGAAGATTCAAGAAACATTTAATGTGTAGGAATTTAAAATAAAATTATTGGCGTGACATTTTTTTTAAATAAGCCCACGATTAATTTTGTATGTTAGCATTAGCATGACATTTCAGAAGGCGTATTGCACCGATGACCAATTAACAATATGAAATTAATCTTTTATTTACATAATATTAACAAAAAAAGCAGAACAATGAAAGTTATAAATCATAACACTGAAATTATAATATTAATTCCGCTGATAGTTTAAAAACTTTGATCAAAAACATTTCTACGGTGTTCATTTTAAATCGTAAAACATTGAAGATTAAATCAAGAACAGTAAATAACGCTATAAAGTTAAATTAAATCTTTATTTGTTTAGATTTAGAATCGTAAATATGTATCAAAGATTGTCCATTACGGATTTATTAGATTTAGCTCTAGGAACTTCAGAACCAAGCGCTGTTAATTTTAATATTCTCTACAGAGTTCTGCTTTGTATTCTTAAAGAAATAAACATTCAAAGTGTCAAAACCGACTATTATAAATTTGATGAAGAATTCTACACGCATCAAAACCAAACAAAACTTCAGGAAATATCGGAATTTGAATCTTCAATTATAAAAATAGTCCATTCATCACCAACTATTTTTCAAAAAATTGATGACAGTCCAAAAGAAGAAGAAAAAAATATTACTGAATCAGTTGCAGAGCCCTCTAGCGAAGAGGAGAGCGTAATTGGTGTCAAGAATGATGATGATGCTGATCATGAAACATTAACAGCTGATGAAGAAAAGGAATTAGATTATGTAAAGGAAGATGAAATAAGTAGCACAAAATCACCTGATGTTGAAGATACTGATTTTGAATCAGATAATGTGGAACAACAAATAGAAACACCCACATTGGAAGAAGCAACCGCACCAACAACTGACGATGAAGCCGAAACACATGTTGATGATGACACCAAAACAATAGTTGATGATGAAACTAAATCAACAGATATTGATGAAACCAAATCAATAGTTGATGATAAACCCGAACCAACATTTGACGATGATTATTCTAGTGATAAAATGTCCCTTTCTAGTTTAAATGATCAAAAAGTAAGTTCCTAAACATTAAAATTCTAAGCAAAACTTTATATTAATTACAAAACTTTATTAATTAACAACTTCGCTATTATTAACATTAAAATGAAGAAAGTTAGCACAGTGTAATATCTTCGTAAAATTTTAGAATTTCTTAAGTTTTCGTTTCTTCCTATTGAAAATTTTTGTTGTTTTTAAAATTTTATTGGGTTGCCTTTTCTTTGATAGTTGATAATTATTTAATTGAAATTGCTTGATATTATTTATTTTGTTAAAAAATTATATATATATATATATATATATATATATATATAGATAGATAGATAGATAGATAGATAGATAGATAGATAGATAGATAGATAGATAGATAGATAGATAGATAGATAGATAGATATAGATATATACATATAGATATAAATTTCTTAATTCTTAAATATTTTCGTTTAAATGAGTTAGTTATACACATTAATAAATAATGTGTGTGTTAATACGTAAAAATTCAAAATCATTCATTCACCTCTGATTTGATATGAATATTATAACAAATTATTGATTTATAAATTAAGTCAAGATAACAGATTTATCATTTAATACACTATCGTATTTTCAATATAAAACAATTAAGTTAGAAAATCATAATACCTTCTAAAATTAAATACCCATTTTTTATAAGTACTTACTTCATTCCATGAATACACAGATTAAATTTCCAAGCAAATTTTTATAATAAATTCAATTTAAAATAATAAAAAAAGTTCTGAATAATTGAACTTAGCATTTAAAGGTAATAATTAACATGATATTGAATTGATAAAAGAATTTTAAAACACTAGGAAAATTATTTTAAAATAATAAAAATATTTCTTACAGACAAATTTGTGATGAATTATCTATCTTATATTTGTGACTATTATATTATAAATTTCAAGTAAAAAAATTGTCCTGAATAAGAAAAACAAATCACACATTATAATGCCATTTTGAAGTGAAAACATAAATAATATGCGACTTATTCTTCTTATTTGTATCTTATTTAACTAATCTTATTAAACGTGTTAGGAATAATAGAACTTCATTTAGTCAAGTTTTTGGCAATAAACGTAAATGACACTTCGAAGCAGAGTTTGATTTGCTGAGCAGAGGGGGAGAAAATTATGTATATAAATGTTACATTTTTTTTTTTTTTTGATGAAAGTAGTATAAAGTATCTCTTTGAAAAAAGCTAATGTAAAGATGACTTTTAATTTCGTTGATGTTAAAATCACAAATTCTAAAAATGTTAATTTAAAGACAACTTTATAAAAATTTTCTGTGGAAGAAAAATATCTTTACCAAAAAGTATCTTACTCTTTCCTCTTTTCATTCTTAAATCATTTTAATATATTAAAGAAAGACAAAAATGAGTATCCACAAATTATTATATTCATGAAAAAAATCCTTTGTTATTAAAATATAATTTTAATTTTGATTCGTAAATCATTTTGATATATTCAGAAACAAAATAGCTCTAAGAATTTCTGAAGTGCTATTTTCACGAGAAATTAAATGTTTAAAATGATTGTTTATTGAAATTAAAACTGTATTTATCAAAATGTAGCTTTAATTATGGTTTTTAGAACTTATTTTTGCATCAAAAATTAGAAAAAAGCTCTAAAATTTTCCTACAAGAACTTTTTCATCAGAATAAATAAATGTGTGACACCTGGTGAAAAAAATATTTTTGAACAATCGCTAGAAATAAACTGATTAATGAAGTTAATTTCGCTTAATTATTTACTTAATAATTCAAACTTATTTCACTTTAAATTCAAAAAGGGATAATAATTATTTCCAAAGTTAAAAAAAATAAATTTTAGGTTAAAAGAGAATTTTTTTTAAAAAAAAGAAACACAAGTGCATCAATCTCATAATTTTTCACTAAATTTTAAAATTATAAAATGGGACCTCGAGATTTGAACTGGCATTTTCATCATCGCGCCAACTCCGCCAAAAGATATTGAACCATACAAAAATTAAAAAAGTTATATAATGATAATTTTTAATACACGCATGCGCTCTCTAAGCTTGACTGCTTTTCGCCAAAGTGTCGTAAATTTCCTGGACATGACAATAATCCCTTTCCCCATTACTTATTGCGTTCCTCTCGAAAGACAAAGGAAGTACATAGTTGTTGATGGGTATTCTGCCTTCTTAATGCTATCCACAAGTAATAGTGCTTGAATTTGGTGTTATTGGGCTAACCTATTATGCTTCTTTTTGCTCTAAACTCAAGGTGGAGGTCTGAAAGTTGATTGATTGCATTTTTTTCTTAATACAAGAAATTGATTCCAAATAATTTCATACAATTTTGCCTCACTGATCACCAATTTCCCCAGGGTTTGAACCCACAACGGTCAAGGTTATAAATATTAAGAGCAGTTCTAATACAAAGTTAATATGCCATTTACAATTAAAATTTCGAGTTTCCTCTGATGAAGATAGCATAAACATCTGTGAAAGGAAAAAGCCTTAATTAAGAATGTCATTGAAAGCATGAAACAACTATCGAAAATATTTTCTCTTTTTTTCCTCATTACAATATTTTTTGTGTTCGTTTTATTATCTATTTTCACCATGTTAGTAATAATAAGGTAAGCTTTTGGTTACTTTTTGAAAAGTAAATGAAAAATAACAAATTGTGAAAGTGGATTCCAGACAACTACCAACACCAATATTCAAAGTGGGCCTCGTTCAACTGAAGGTTAGAGTGCTAACCATTCATCTACCAAATTGAAAAATACCACTTAGAAGCACATTTCTAAACACGGCTAGAAAATATGAATACCCATCAACAACTATGTACTCCCTTTGGAATTTCACTACACTGAAAAGTACATTTAAGCAAAACTTAATAGTCTGTCCTTATACTGTGTAAGATAAAACAATAGAAACTTTAGCAGCAAGTATTCATTTAATGTCAACTCTTCACTTTTGCAAATCATTTTTAAAATAAGAGTGTTGAACATTTGCACACTCATTATGTGCATAAATCTTTGTTATTGCGTTTATTATACTTTTTTGAGCATTAAGTCTGATAAAGTTGAAATAAAATCAAATAATAATACTATCGTTGATTTTAATCTGAAATGGAAATCTGGATTTTAAAATAAAACATGAAAGTCTGCTTCTAAATAAAATTAAACAATATTAACGAAAAAAAGTGTGTAAGTTTAAATGTTCTTGAATGAAACTTGAAACTAATTAAATAATACTATATTATAAGCAAACCGTTGTACTTCCAAATTTTTGGCACAAGAAAAAAGAATTTATTGATGGACTAGTAGCTGAATCGATATCTTCCTTCCTTCAGATTCGTGCTTCGTACTCTCATTTCAGAGTCGAATGTAAGAATTCGGAATGGACTTTAAATTAGATTCTCTACTCCAATGAATCCTCATTAGTAAACAATCCTAATACAAAGAAAGGACCGAAACGTAAATGAAATGAGATTGCTTATGATTTTATAATTAGTAAAGTATTTCCATTGCAAACAACATTTCGACACTGCATATTTGAAGCACAACAAGTTATAATATCGCTTTAAAATATTTTGTTCGTCTGCCATCTGCTGTTACAAGGGATGATACAGCACAGACAATTGGCAGTATTCACGTGTCACAAGGATAAAATACTTGGAAAACTCCTAAGCTTGCCTGATGTTCATATGCAAAAGATTTAAGCACCACCATCATTCGTTGTTCTACAGTGTCTTAAAAGTTGAAGTAAGAAGTTTCCAATCTGAAAAGTGCTGCCCTTCCAATGGAATATGGTCTGTACACACTATATTTGGTACATTAGTCATTTTGAAGACATCTTTGAAAGCTTGAAGTCATATATTGTAGAAAAAAAATGAAATTCTTCCCACATTGCAAAATTGTCGGCGAAAATATATACAGTGTCTGACAAAAGTGATGGGACACTTGTGCTTTACAAAAGGAAACTGTAATAAAATTAATTAAAAATAGATGGACAAATTTTTTGTAGTTGCGTTTCGTATTTAAAGTTAGCAACAATTATTACATAACATACTTTTGTCAAAATATTAATTAAATGAAAATACAATTGTTTAGAACGGAGCAAAAAAAAAAGCTCACATAAGTGATGGGACACTTACTTTTCCATCAAATATTTATCCAAACATTTTACTTTTTAAAAGGTTTTAATATTTTGTTGGATTTCCTTTTACTTTTAAGCATGGTTTAATCTTCTTGGGATGGATTTGACTTATTTTTTGTGATTTCTGGAGTGATTTTATCCAATTCTACTTGAAGCACCGATTTTAATTGTTTTTTTTTTTTTTTTTTTTTTTGAAGAAATGGTGTGTTTGCGAACTTTCGATTCCAACTTTTGCCAAATATTCTCTATGGGATTTAATCTGGAGATTGTGGTGGTGTTTTTATTATTTCAGGACAGTTATACAATAGTCAGAGTCTAACGTTCAAAGCATTGTGTTTGGGGTCATTGTCCTGGTAGAATTTAAAATCGTTATGAAGGTTCAATTTTCGTGCTGAAGTTTTCAAATTTTGCCTTAGAATGTCAATATACTTGTACTGATCCATTTTACTGTCAATAAAAACAAAATTACCAACTCCAGTGGACGACATACATCCCCATACCATAACTCCTCCTCCACCATGTTTTACTGTTGTCACCAAGTTCTGTTCGGTTTTCTCCACACCAAGATTCTACCGACAGAACTAAATATATTAAATTTACTCTCATCAGAGCAAATATAAATTTATTCCAGTAATCAGAACTTTGTATTTATGTTGGATTTTGCGAAAGCCAGTCTGAGTTTTCTATTCTTTTCACTTACGAAGAATTTTTTTCTGGCTGCTCTACCGTGATATTCAGCAGATCGAATTACTCTTCTAATATAGTCTCAGGATTAGCAATCACTTCATATAATGCTTGTAAATCACCAATAATTTTAGAAGCACTCACTCTTGGATTTTTTTAATTCTTTGAACGACAATTCGCTTTATTCCATTGGATAGCTTTGATGGTCGGCCGTGTTTTCTTTTATTCTGAATCATATGATTCTTTTTATATCGTTTAATGATATTGAAAACTGTTGAATGACTCAAATTAACTGTTTCAGTAGATTCTCTAATAGACTTTCCACTTTCAATATGCAAATTCATAACTAATTTTCGAATTTCTGGCACAGTTTTTTTTCGTTTAGCATTCATGTCTCCACACAACTGAAAAGCACAAAAATTCCAATACAATCTGGAAACAATTTTATAAATTATTGCCAGTTGCTTTTGAGTAAAAATAAAACACTCAAAAATATTTTTATTGCTTATTTCAGACTATTTTTGTTGCACATCTAATGGTGTCCCATCACTTATGTGAGCTATTTTTTGCTCCGTTCTAAACAATTGTCTTTTTATTAAATTAATATTTTAATATTTTGACAAAATGTATGTTATGTAATAAATGTTACTAAATTTAAGTATGAAACACGCCCACAAAAAATTTGCACATGTATTTTTAATTTATTTTTATTATAGTTTCCTTTCGTAAAGCACAAGTGTCCCATCACTTTTGTGAGACACTGTATTTCTTAACGGAACCCATTATTAATCATTCAGAATTTATAACAAATGTAAACATGAAATTTTCAGTTTTTAGAATATCGTCATTACTTTAAATAAACATTGCCTTTTCAGTGTTTTTGAGAAAATATTCCGTTGATTATCATCTTGTGTCTGATTGCTATGCTAATTTTGAAAAAAAAGGGGTCCAATTAAAATCCTAAACAGCTTTTAAAAAAAACTACTTTTTCTCCATTTATATTATTAGATCACGTTTTCAAAAGAATTGTTCAAAAAAAAATACGAAGAACTGTGAGTGAAATTAGCTCAAAAGCTTTTTGGGTATCTTATCGAAAATATTTAGAGCTGTATTTTATCTGAATCGCGGTTCCCATTTTATAAAATAAAGTGTTCCTGATTTAAAGTGCATGACATTTATTTTATCACCTGAGTTATTCCATCACATTTGGAAACAGATAAATTCAAGAAATCATTATCACATAAAATGGGTTTTTTTCACTTTAACTATAAATTGTAGGGAGAAATAAAACTGTTAAAAAGGGTCTATCGGGTGATCTGAGGTAATTATATCCGGTAGTACATATATTTCTTCTGTTAATGGAAAAAGTAAATTCCTCTCATTATATCATTTGCATCGTGTTTTAAAAAGATACGAAACTTTCTTCTTAAAATGCTCCAATTTTAATAATGAAGTAAAAAAGATATTATAAAGGGCTTTTAGGTCAAGAAGGATTGCAGAGAATCTATTTTAAGAAATGATTTTTTATTAGAATTTATGATACCTAATAATTATACCTAATACCTAAATATTTTATGTATTTACAATATTGATACCTAATACCTAAATATTTTATGATACCTAATTTACCTTCTCCACAAAGAAACAATGTCGTTTGCTGACTATCTGATCGAAAAAGAGCTTACATTAATTTTAGTATCCCTTGTCACCAAGAATAAATTTCTAATAAATTAAATTTACAGACTTCTAAAGTAAAAGCGTGACAATATGAATATTATTGTTACAAATTATAAGACAAATTATAATTTCTTGCCTACCAACGGCTGAGTGGTTAGCGCCCTGACTCCTGAGCTGTGGGTCCTGGGTTCGAATCACTGGTTTGGGCGTGGATAATACTTTCTTTCTCCGTTCTCTGTGTTTCTCTGTCCTTTCTTCTGTGTTGTTGTATGAATGTGGCCCGCCCTATAAACGGGTTTGTGGTGGTATGGCGCGGGTAACGCTGCTCGCCTCTGTGACTTGGTTCACAGGTGCCCGCTGGGTAACGACAAATGAGTAGCAGTCTCTGGCCTTGTTATTGGCATAAGGTTCAACCCTCAGTGCCCGCCACATGGAAAAAAAATAATTTCTTAAGTACAAGTAAACATTCAGTTCATTAAAATTCACACAGATATTGCTTCTATGAGATAATTATTTATTATTAAATAAATAATTATCTCATAAAGCAATATCTTCTAAAATAAATGTAAAAGTAAAAACATAAAAACGGCAATTTAAATATTTACTATAAATTAAAAATAGTAAAAACATTTCAAAGGAATTTATTGATGTTTCTTTTTCTAGAAATACTTTAATGCCTAGAAACTGGTAACGAGTGTTTGTATTTATTTGTTAGCTTTTATTTATTTTGTTTACAAAAGTCATATCATTTTGTATTTTTTGTATTACCTTATATATATTTATATATATATATATAACTTGGCAGATAATTATAAAAATTTATATATGTGAAGATTTTCTTTTCTTTTCGTGATACTTTTGGAAAAGAAAAGCCTTCATATTTGTTTCAGTATTTAAGAGTTACTGTCTATCATTAATTCTGGTGTGTGTGCAATGTCTATCACTACCATAATACATTAGATATGTTATAATATCTACCTGTTTCATAATTCAAGATTAAAATAAACTTGGGTCCAACTTTCCCCAAATATAATATAATTTCTGACTGCCCTATAAATTATTCACCTAGATTAAAATATTCTAGAATGATTCTTTAGAAAGTTATTATATATTTTTCATATTTTTATAATATTTTTCATACATTACATTTTTTATAAGAAACATTTCTAGTTTCTCTAAATTTATATTTCATGAAAATTTTTCTATTGAGACAAATTTTTCAATTCAAATTTTTCTATTGAATCAAATATAGAGACAAAATTTTGATGGTAAAATGTTATTACTTATTGGAGAAATGAAAAAGTATCATGTAGGGCGATGAATCAGAATCTGGCAGTGGGATAGCTATGTATGGAACTGAAGAATGACTGATGAATGTTATTTACCAATATGATTGGGCCAACCGAGAAATTTAGTAACTTTGATCCATTTCTCCTGATTTGAGTTTGTTACATACTTGTAATTGACAGTAGGATGACTTTTCATTAGTAAAAAGACATTTTAAACAATGGACAAGAGCATCTTTATACACAATGGCAGCAATTTTAACCAGATCATTTTCTGTATCAATATGATGATGCCTTCTGTTTCTATAGTATGAGCCTTATTTCTTGAATTAGCAATAATTCTGCTGTTGTTGTGGCTTATCCTCCAAATGCCTGACGAAGTCAGACATGGTCCATAAGATCACTGACCTTGAGGAAATCGTGGGCCAGAAGGGGGAAGTAGTTAACGTCCTCTCTGGAGAGTCCCAAACGAGTCCAGGAAGTGTTGAATAGAAGCCTACTTAGTTTTACATTTAGAGCAGACTTCAAAGGTTTTCTTGCCTTTGAGATCCGAGAAACCTCTTATGTGGCCGATTGCTAATCTGAAAATAACGGTATAAGAGGCTCTGTCACAATTTTTGGTGTATAATGGGCCAGCCTCTTGCCCGCGTACCAATGATTGCAACAATTTGGTGGAAATAGCAGCGTATTCGGCTCAAAGCCACCTGTAGAATATCATTGGGATGAGTTAAAGCATCGGTTTCGAGACAAACTCTCTCAATTAAAAAACCAAACACGAATTGTTTACCATGATGACAGAAAGAATTAAGCACAATTTCGCAACAGTTTACCTGAATTTAGATTATTGCTCACACTGAAGGATATAAACACGGTATCTGAAATACAAAAAGTCACAACATCCTTTTGTTGTTGTTGTTGTTGTCGTGTGCCAACTAGGCTGGCATTATGGGATGCTGCTCTACATTTCCAACTGAACCATATTTGGTGTGGAGTCCGACTTCTTCAGTATGCACATGCCATGGAGACCCGTTTATAGGGTAGGCAACCATTCACACCTCATTCATACAAGGAAGGGATAAAGACAGGATAGACAGGGAGAGAAAGTACATCCATGCTCGAACCGAGATTCGAACCCAGGGACCTCCTTATCCGCAGTCAAGCAAACTGACCACTGGACAAGATGGGTGGCACAACATTCTTTTAATATGCGTATAATGCCTTTCGAACCAATAACACCGGTTGTCTAGTGACTTTCGGCATACAGTGTACATCAAAAGTTTTCTTTTTGATTTAAAAACAAAACAAAACAATGCAGCAATATTTTATTCTAAACAGTTTTAATGTCTATATAAATTAGTAATAGGATTTACATTAATTATTCATTTTAAAAATTAAAGATATGCTTCCTTATTTTCAGCTGGGGGAAGTGCATGAAAAATATGATCAAATAATCGAAGATGTTATACAAAAAATTAATTCGCTTGAAGAACATTTTGAGCAAAATATCATTGAAGTAAATAAGCAATGTGGTGAAAAAGAAGAAAAAATAAATGATAAGATAATAAAAGTAAACTATTTATTCGTTTAAAAATATAGTCTTACGCATAATCATATGTTATGTTTTATATGTACCTTAATGTTTTATATTATTTCATGTTATGTTTTATATGTATATTTTATGTTTTATATTATTATATTAGTGATTTTAGTATTTTTTGTCATCTTAGTTCAACTTTCCTTTCGGGAATATTTTTCTATACATGAAGCAAAAATTAAACCGAAATATCATCGTAAATAATTTTAAAAAATATTACCAGCAAGAAAATATAATAAATCAGGAATAAAGTTTCATAAGAAAAACAATTAAATTATCATGTAATGGTTCTATTCTGAAGTTAAAAATGCTATGAAAATATGCTTTGCTATAATCATTTTAGTATCACTTTTCTGTATATTTCATTAGAACATAAACATTATTTAACGAAGCATTTTGTTGCAATTTAAATTATGTTTGAACATTATTTTCATTTGGTTTTTCTTAAGTTAAATATTCAACAAATTCAAGAAATTAAAGAAAAATTATGCAAAATGTTATGCAATGCAATTAAATTATGCAATACGGAAACATTTTGAAAGATTAAAACAATATTAAAAATAAATTCTTAAATAAGAACGAAAACCAATAGACTGAATTAATAAATTAGTTAATTTGAAATATATTTCAAAATTTAAAGTCAGGGAAAGTTCTTGAAAATTTTAAAATATAGAATATTAAAATTATTATAAATATGATAAGAGTAAATTCTCTCCTTCAGACTTTTATCTCGTCCAACAGCAAAGCCCACCTTACAGGCTGTTTCCGACGATAGATTTTGTACTTTCAAATGACTTTTCGAATATCAAAAGATTCTGAGAACTCAGTCGGGTTTAATTATCTTACAGTGCGAGTTCCTGTTTACAGTGGCATTAAGAGAAATGGAAGATCTGATGTAGTGGCAAAGAAAGGAATTATATTCTACAAACCACTTTTAATCATATGACTTTTGTTTCCATAAAACTCCTAGTTATATTAGAGTTTAGGAGAAGATTTCTTTCCTACGTATCAAATAAAATAAACGGAAAGACCTGGAAATGTTACTCTGGTTCGGACCAGGTACACTAGATTTTCCTCGTCCTATAGTCGTGGCTTTATTTAGTCTGCTGACTAAAGGCCACGGTAGTCTAGTGATTAGAACACTCCCAATGCCCCCAAAGATCAACAGAGTACATGCGATATACGTGCTCGTTAAATCTGTAGAATCAAAAAAGTCTTGTGGTCGGTCGTTGAGCAGTTACCGTGAGTGTAATGGTCTTGAGAAAATTTCCTCCAATCTCTAGATCATGGATACCCAAATTTTTTTTTCTCGTGGACCACTTTCAAAGTTTTACTATTTTCGGTGGACCCCCTAGCTAACAAAAAATTCCTAAGTATTAGTACTTAGGTACCAAAACTACTTAATGCAAAAAAGTACTCAGGTACTTCCTTGGCTTTTTGTTCTTTTACAGAAGTTTAGAATAATCTCTAATATTTATAATTTTTACTACAAACTACCTACTATACTCAAGTAGTAAACAATTATACTATGATTGCTAAAGTTACAATATACAATGCAAATATGTATAACAAATAGGCAGATACTTATTTTTTCCGGCACTGCAAACACTGACATCGATTCACTTACAGTCACACTTTTATGTTTAAAATCCCGGAAACAATGAGTAACGTTTTGTTCTTGGCATTTAGTATTTGTACTTATGTAGATTTCAAGCACAGCATAGGTTGCATTTCATCCCTTTGCAGGTCTAAACAAGCATCCCGGACGAGCGGACACACTGGCGACAGTTTGCAAGTCTCGACATGTGGTGTACACTTGTACTATTATCTATTGTTCTATTCAATTCTGTGTGTTTGAACTGAGTCTCGAATATTTTTGAATACCTATCTAGTGAATGGATGCTACCTGCGTACGTTGATAGGTACCAATCCAAGCCAAAATTTTTGTTCTTTATTATGAAAATCAGAAAATATTTCGTGGACTCCCCACTTACAACTTGTGAACCCCTGTTTTCTTTTCACATCTACGTGGATCCACCGTGTGGTCTCCTGTGGAACCCTTGGGAGTCCACCTGGACCACTTTGGGAATCTATGCTCTAGACCAATGTCAAAATTAAGGGCGTGAATCTTCTGGTAGCGGACATCTATCGGAGGAGATTGAAGAGTAAAGTCGTGCTTTCACCTTCGTGGTGCTCTGGTTAGAACGAAGGACGCACCCATTCTGACTTAAATTCGTATAGCCAACAGCATAACGAGGTTGGCTTGTCCAAGTTTCATAAGTAACAACAGTCTTCTGACTGGGTACGATTATCTGAAAACTCTTCACTCTAAAATTTGACTCTTCTGTCTGAATTATCTGTTACTCTGGGAAGACTATAGATAAGAAGTATACTGACGAATTCAATGTGCTATTATTTTATAATTTTACTCTTCTATAAGATTGAGAAGCAAAATCAAGAATCTTTTCTATTTTAATTACCAATCCAATATATTATGCCAAAAATAACTTATTTACAATGATATTAAAGACAGACACAAAAGAATTTATTTATTGATGCAAAACTAACGATAAGTGCGAGAAAGCTATTTTCTTTCTCTCATTGCGCAACCAGTGTTGTTCCGTCGAGAATTATTTATTAAATTGTCATAAATTATTTAAAAGAAACAGTTGGCTATGAAATTTTTCAATCATATTCACACTCACTTGATGCAATACCAGTGCAATAAGACACTTTTAAGACATTTAAAAATGAACAGCCTCACTGGAATTGTTCATTAATAGGCTGTAAATATCATACATATGTAGACAGTAAATTATCCTAAGGCACTTATATGTGTACCTGATGACAATGAAAATGTAATTTATTTTTTAGGAAATAAAAATCGATGAATCGATTTTTAACAAAGCAGATTTAATCATTAAAACTTTGTTTGACAGCTTGATTACAGTACTTGTTATGAAGTTAAATAATTTTTGTATTTGTTTATTTTATTTTTGTCTATATCATTATCGATTTTTAATTTCCATATCAGAGAATATTACTTATTATATTATCAAATATATAGTTTTCTGTATAAAATATTAAATTTCTTGAGTGATTTCACAGACTTCAAAAGTATTTTTGTGATATCACCCAATAAATATGGTTACCCTGCCCTGTATATGAACTCCGTTTCTTTTTATGCCTTATAGTCCTTTGAGATACCGCCATTTCTTGGTAACATTTTACGTGTAAAAATGCAATTTCGTAATTTTCATTTAAAACTCAGATTTAAAAATTCAAAATGAAGCACTTTTATTGACTACATACTTATTAAGCCTTAAATATAGAGAAAGCTTATTATTATTATGCATTTAATATATTACAATATTACTAACAGTTTTTCTATAAAAGTCTGAAACACTAAGGTTTAAGTTAATTGACTTTAAGAGTTTCTATGTATACTTATTTTATTAAAGAACTGCTCCCCCTTCAGATCAATGCCAAAATTGAGGGAGTATATCCTCTGGTGCTGCCATCTATCGGAGGATTTGAAGAGCAAAAGTCGTACTTTCACCTTTATGGTACTCTGATTAAACGAAAGACGCTCCCAATTGAGTTCATTCGCATAGCCAAGGCATAGCGAGCTTGGCTTGTCCAAATGTCTCATTAGTAACAATCAACAACATTAAAGAACTTCTATTTTAAATATTTATTGAATAAATTATTTGTAATTATTTTTATTTTGATTGTTATTGAGGTCTTTATACAACCATTCTTTTCTTAATTTTTCTTTCTAAAAAGTGTTTCGAATTTTAGTATTAGATTTGTCTGTTGCAACAACTAAATTATCTGGCTTGTAGTATGTACTTTGTTTGCTTTTTTGTTTATTTTAATTTACATGAACAAAATCTGCTTAAAAGCTTACTCTGAAATTCATTCGTCATTCAACTCAATTCGTCTGATAATCCCAAAGATAATCTTTTATGCATAATATATGGAAAAAATAAAATTAGTATTAAAATCAAACATAAAACCTTTAACTTGATTTTTATAGTTTCATGAAGAATTCGAAGATCTACTAAAATCTGTACAAGACCATTCTACTGCCATTTCAAATTTCAAGGATGATATTACGGTATGTTTATTAATAAAAATTTACATATTTTTTCAAGCTAAATATGTTCAACTGTAAATTGCACATGTTTAGCTTTCTAAAAATGAATATTTTTTTAATATTTTACTTCTACACGTATTATGATTATAAAAATATTAAAATTGCGGATTGTTTGAATTTATCATAATTTAAATTTAAAAAATACAGCGCGAATAATATTCGAACATTTATAAATTTATATTATATATATTCGCTTATTATTTATACTCGTAAAATAATAAATTTATAACCGTAAAATTTTAGGAACATGAAGAACGAGACAATTGAAATAATGTTAACTGTTAAGCGATCTTAAAGAAAAGAGTTAGAGAGGAACATTTTTTTCCTTGAAAAGATAAATTAGCTGTACTAAAAAAACGTTTTAAATCAGTAAAACTAATTTTTATAAACTTTTAAAAATTCTTCATGAATTAAAAGTAAGTTAAGATATTCTCTTAACCATTTTAATATCGACACAAAAGTAGAATTCCAAGATGTTTATGACTTTATTAAAAACATTCTAAGAAAAGAATGATGTTAAATTTGAGTCATAAAAAAATGTCTTATAATCAAAAGAAATAAACTTGTAATTGCTTTTTTTTTTTTTAAGATTTATTGACGTGGAAATTCTACAAATGGAGAAGATCTTTTTATCATCGAATAACATTTTCCAGCAGTGATATTAAAACTAACAGTTAAATAAAAAAGAAATTTCATATTTCTTAAGTTTATCAGAACATTAAAAAGATTTGTAATCCAAAAGTCAAAAATCACTTTCCATAAATTAAGAGCTTCCTTAGAACTGTTTTTTAATAACGGTGGTCTTCTTCTTCTTCTTAGAGTTGGGTTTGTATGTCATTGGGCACCTCTGCTTTTATCAGCATTTTGTACCATGTTAACTTCAAACCCAATGTTTCCTAGTTCCAGTTGCTCAGGTCACCCACTTTATTAATAAAGTCCGATAACCCTTTAATGGAGTCTAGGTGTAACTCTCAGTATGGATGATGCCTAAAGAAGTTAATCTAGGGAGGGCAAGAGCCTCGCATTTGTAAATGATATGCTTGGCCGCTTCCTCTTGCGTATGACATTTCCTGCAGACAGGGTCTTGCTGAAACAGTCCCATTTTATGGAGGTGTTTTCTGAAATAGTAGTGCCCAATTATGAAGCCTACGATTAAACGTATCTTCTGCCTAGAGCATCTTAGAATTTCAAAGGCAATCCTCTCTGATGATCCACAGATCATACTTTTAGCGTGGGTTTGACTAGGAGTGTTGATCCAACTTCATACATCTTCCGTTTTTCCCATCTAAGAACATTGGTTTTTGCGGTCTTCAAATTGATCCCACAGAAAGGTTCTGCACCAATGGGAGCAAAAGATGATCCTTGTTTAGCAAGTTCATCAGCCCTTTCATTACCTTCGATACCTTTGTGCCCTGGCACCCATACAAGGATCACCTTATAACGGTGGTCACTCGGTGACTAACCCTTTACCACAACAAGGTCGTACACTACTACTCATTTATCGTTACTCGGTTGTTGTTGCACCAGCATGCTTCCTTGTGCCTTACCCTGAGTTGGGCTCTACCAGTACGATAAAAGCAGCTGGCTGGTGTCTTCGTGACTTTGAAGCAAGGACCAAGCTAAAGACCCCTACTTGACCTAGCTACCCACAGAGGTATCATTTCACTTGGTAGGACAATGCGACACACGCCTAGTTTTGAGAGGCTGTTCCTCAGCTGATCCATCTATGTAAACACGACTGGATCTTCGGTTTAAGCTTCGGAAGTGTTGATACTCCATTCATCTCTAGTCCGATAATGATGAATGACTACCTAACATAACCAGGCCATCGTGGTCTATCGAGTACAGTCTATGAGCTGGAGGTGAGTTGCGTTACCCACGTCACGCCACCACAAACAACATCACACCCATTTATACATCTGAGAGTGAATGTGGCCCGCCACATTCACGCATCATCTCAGAAGAAAGGACAGAGAAACACAGAGAGAAAGAAACATCCATACCCGAAGCGGGATTCGAACCCGAGACCAACTTCCTTGTAAATTTGGAATGAATTTAACTCTTCGATCATATAAAAGTCGAAAAGGAATCCATTTATTTAATATTATTCTTGATTTTGTTCTTCTAAATGGTATAAAAATAAATCAAGGCAATTAGTATTATCAAAGTATTAAAACAACAAATAAATATTAAAAACTTTTTGCAATCTTCTGTCAGGTGAAATATACCCAAAGAAGTAAAAAAAAACTTGTGTTCTAAATTTTTAAAAAAATGTATTCGTAAAAACAAACAATAATATCGTATATTCATGCATAATAGTGTTATGCATTAATTATAAAAATAACAAGTCGTACTTTCTTCGAGTCGTAGCTTTGCTTGGATTAAGACAAGTTTCGGAAATTGAATAAATCTGTCCATGTTTCACTGTATAAGAGCTTATTGATATTCTCTATATCAATAAGGCAGTTTAATTGTGAGAGTTAAATTTGACTGAAGAAATATAAAAAAGTGATGCTTAAGTAAACTTAAGATTAAAATTATTTTCGTAAGCAAAGAAAATTAATTTTTGTTTGCTAAATGAAATAAGATATTAGGAAAGTATTTTAAGTTTGTCACAGATTTGAATGCATTGAAAAAATAAAAGAAATTGTTAATATTTATTCCTTAAAAATCCGGTTCATAATACATGTGTAAACTTACTAGTTTCTACTTCTTGATATAGAAGTAATTATGATAACTCACAAAGAGAAACCCTTAAAATTGTGTGTATTAGCGGTAATTAATTATTCACGGTAAATTTGAAATTATTATTTTTTTTTTTACAGAATATGCAGAGAAATATTGAGAACCTAGACAGTGAAAAAGTAAATCGGGAAGAAATGGATGAAGTGAAAATTGTGCTGGTGAGAAAATTTTAAATTAAAATTTTATAATGAAGTTGTTGTGAGACAGCTAGGCTGACAAGTATGGGGTGCGCGGCTCCACTTTTCCAACTGAACGCTATTTAGGTGTGGAGTCCGACTTCCTCAGTACACACATGCCATAGGGACCCGTTTATATAGGGTAGGCAACCATTCACAACCCATTCATACAAAGAAAGGACAAAGACAGGATAGACAGAGAGAGAAAGTACATCCATGCCCGAACCGGGATTCGAACCCAGGACCTCCCTGTCTGCAGTCAGGCACGCTGACCACTAGACAAGTTGGGCGGCTTATACTGTAGTAAACTTCATAATAGTTATTTTAAATCATATTTTATTCATTTAGTTGAATTTAATTTTCTTCATATATAAGTGGTGATCAAATGAAAAGGTACGAAATGACGTAAAAACGTAACAGTTATAATATTTGCATATTCCGCTATGGGAGAAAGTTGCGAGACATCTCGGGATGTGATTGGAGTCTCTGACTGGAATCGGAGCATGCGCGGGCGCAGGAAAGAACACAGGCGTTTATCAGAAGCGGCGTCCAAATGATGCGGCAGTCCGTATGAGGACAGGATGTTGTTCGCGTTGCAAAATTCGACGATTGAGAAGCAGGAAGGTGTTATCCGATTTCTGACAGCAGAAGGTGAGAAACCAGTGGAAGCATGCGTCGTCGCCTCCCCTAAGAATCTCAAAGCCGTACCGTCAGCAGGTAAGGTGTTGCTCACTGTCTTTTTCGACGTTCAAGATCCGATACTTGTGGAATTCCTGGTGCACAGAGAAACCATAAGCTTTGATGACAATGAGACTGTGAGACATTCTGACACCTACGTAGGTTGATCAAGAACAAAGAATGAGGCTGCTCACGAAAGGTGTGGTTCTGCACCATGATAACGCGCGTCCACACGTCTCCATGAGTCATACACATGGAACTGGCCAAGTTCAAGTGGGAGTCATTGTACCACATCCGACTTACAGTTCTGGACATGTCTCCCTGCGATTTCCATGTGTTTGGTCCACTGAAGAAACACCTGAAAGTGAAGCACTTCAAATCGGATGATGTACTCAAGGTCGCTGTGAAGGACTGTGTCTCGTCACGGCCACAGGAATTCTGGGAACAGGGAATCCTGCGGCTTGTTCACCAGTGGGATCGTTGTGCTCAAGCCTATGGTGTATATTTTGAATAACGACTACATTTGTACCCACCGTGTCGTTTCGCACTTTTTCATTTGATCACCCCTTATAAATTGCCGCCTACCCTGTGTAGTGGTTAGAGTACCTGACTGCGGATAGAGGTCCTGGGTTCGAATCCCAGTTCGGGCATGGATGTATTTCTTCTCTCTGTCTATCCTGTCTTTGTCCTTTCCTTGTATGAATGGGTTGTAAATGATTGCCTACCCTATAAACGGGTTCCTATGGCATGTGTGTACTGAGGAAGTCGGACTCCACACCAAAATAGGGTTCAGTTGGAAAAGTGGAGCAGCGCACCCCATAATGTCAGCCTGGCTGGCACAAGACAACAACAACATCCCTTATAAATTAAATATCAGTTCTCATTATCTTGATACACATTAATGTAATGAAACAAATGCTAAAAAAATTACTCGAAAATTTTAGTCAAGAGTTACTTAATCACAGTAAGTCAAAACTTTGTATTATTTCATTTTCATACCATTACACCATATAACTGTAAACTCACTTTTAATTTAACTGAATTAAAATAATCAATTTTATGTGTGTGCATGAGTAAAATACATCTCATTTCTTTTAAACTTAGGTATACACTAGATAAATTTATAAGAACACTCAAATAAATATTCATTTAAATTCTAAATTGCTTATTGTTTAATAAAAATTTATTTTTACTTTTCAGGAAAAATATCAAAAAGAAATAAATGAGAAAGTAAGTCTAGTAGAATTTCAATCAGTTATGGCATCTTTAAGAAACGATATGGAAAAAATTTCGGATGATTTATCTGAGTTTGTAAGTATTTCAAACTTTATGCTTAGAATCTCAATCTATAGAAAATAATTTTCTTGATTTAACGTAGATACCTTAAAATAAATACAGGATTAAGTTTTCTTATTCTTACGTCTAGAGTAAGTCTATATCGTATTCTTAAGGTACTTATCTTCCGATATAAGACAGACGAAATATAGTTATATCATTAATTTTGTAAATTGTTATACAACTAATAATTCATACAGAGGACAAAAATTTCCAGAAAAACAAATACATCTTTAATGGAAGATTATTTTTAACCTAAAAAATAAGTAATATTTATGTTGTAAATTTTAGTTTTTAGAAGAAATTAAATGGAATTCAAATCTTGCAAAAGAAATCCTGGTTTCATATCTCGGAAAGTCATTTCTCTAGAAATTTGTATAATTCAAATAACTTTTTAATAATCACTAAAATTAGAAACTAATTAAAAAGAATCTATTTTGAAATTATTCTTTTGCACTAGGTAGAGGAGTGAATTCAGATTAAATGGCAACATTTCTATGTACGATTTTTTTTTATTTTTAATTTTTATTTTTATTTTGTTTTATTATTTTTTAAGGTTTCTCGAAAAAAAAACCCATAAATATTAGATCCGAAAATTTTGAGAGATATTTTGCAACAAATTCATATAATTTAAAGAATTAATTACCAATGATTAAAATTAAAACGCTATAAAAATATAAAAAAGTTGTGAAATTAAATAAAAAATAGTATAATTAAATAAAAATAGTAAATGGAACACTGAAATCAGATTAAATGGTCACATTTTTAATATATAATTCGCTTCAGTATTCTAGAAAAATATAAAATTCAAATCTTGGAAGAAAAAAAATGGAATAACACTTTTCTAGAAGGCCTTACAATTTAATGAATTAATTACCAGTACTCTTAGAAACAAGAAAACAACTAAAATGAAACTTTTATCAAATCATTCCGAAATGATGAAATTAGATTCAGTCATAAGTTATTGTTGCTGTTGTTGTCGTGTGCCAGCCAGGCTGGCAACATGGGGTGCGCTGCTCCACATTTCCAACTGAACCCTATTTTGGTGTGGAGTCCGACTTCCTCAGTACACACACGCGATAGGGACCCGTTTATAGAGTAGGCAACCATTCACACAAGGAAAGGACAAAGACAGGATAGATAGATAGAGAGGGAAATACATCCATGTCCGAACTGGGATTCGAACACAGGACCTTCCTATCCGCAGTCAGGCAGTCTGACCACTACACAGGGTGGGCGGCCGTCATAAGTTTTTCGGCATTATTTACATTTGTGTATGAAACTCACTTTATCACAAACTTTTCTGAATTTTACAGCTCGATAGATTATATAATCTCTGAACTATTCTTAGCAACATTTAAAATGCTGAGCTGAATGAAATTCGTGTTAATTCATACCTTGTGCACTCCAATATCAGCCGACATAATTGTTATTTATCACTGAAAAGTTGACTTAACCAGCCTGAACATGACATAGCTTAAATATTAGCAGGAATCAACATTTAAATGTTCAGTAAGGATTAATGAGCATGGAAAACACGAATGAAAAAGGTAATTAATTGAAATTAGGTAAAAAAAACCATTAATGCAGAACTATATTTCATATTGAATTTAAAATTTCTACACCAGAATTTAAATTGTTTTATTTGAACACGTGTTGAATATGAGGGTCACTCTGAAATTTTTGAGATACAACTAGGATTTTAAAGTTATACTTACAAAATTTTAGGTGTGTTCAAAGTGGTCTCCTCCAGCATCAATGCAGTTTTGTAGACGAATTTTCCACAGATTAAATGCCTCAAGCCATTCATTTCTTCAAATAGATGAAAAAAATGCATTGATAGCCACATCAATCTCTTCTTCTGAATGAAAACGACGTCCACGTAAGTTCTATTTTAGATTAAAGAATAACCAAAAGTCGCACATAGCTAGATCAGGTGAATACGGCGGATGTTTGATCACTTTAATTTGTTTTTGTTTAAGAAACTCAACTGTTAATCCGGCTGTATGTGAAAATGCATTGTCATGGTGAAGCATTAGTCCCCTAACATTCAGTTCTTGTAGAATTTCTGGAAGACATTGAGTGGTATACCAGTTTGCTGTTATTGTCTTCTGTCCTTCCAACTTGATGGCTTTGACCCATCCCGTACTTCTGAAGAAAACGGCATACATCACATTTTTTAGTGCGCGTTGTTTTTTCACCATTGTCGGCGTGGGATCATCTTCAAAGACCCATACTTTGCTTTCTTGACGTGTTGGAACGTCAAAAAACGGTATGTACGTTTTGTCACCTGTTACAATTTTAAAAATGATGCGGTGGCCACAATTATTCAGCATATTAAGAGTTTCTCTACTGATTCTGACACGCTCCTCTTTTTAATGCTCAGTTAGATTATGGAGAACCCAACGGCAAACTAATTTTTTCATGTGTAATTCTTGATGAATGATTATGCGTATGGCTGCGGATCCAAAGTTAAGTTCCTTCTGTATCATTTGATAGGTACAGCGATTATCATCCATTAACATTTTTCGTATGGCAGGCACATTATCCGGGATGACTGCCGACGGTGGCCTTCCTGTGTGTTCTTCATCCTGAAGAAAATTGCGACCTCTTCTAAATTCTCTAAACCATCTGAATACAGTAGCACGAGCTGGAGATTCATCACCGAATGCTAATTGCAACCGTTGAACGCGCATTTTTCTTGATTTAATCCTGCTTTGAAATCGTAGAAAATCATAGCGTGAAAATGTTCTCGCGTCAACTCCATTTTCTCTTCTGTTTAAAATTTAGTCCACGCTAAGCAAGTTGAAGTAAGTCAGTAAAAAATCTTCTTCTGTGTTACAATACTTTGTACTTCAAAATTAAACCGTTATTTTTATTTTGTAAATTCTCGTCTACGCGTATCTCAAAAGTTTCAGAGTAACCCTCGTATGACCCAGTTATATAATAATTTTGTAGGTAAAAAGAATTTAATAAAATCAAATTCATTTTTAATACATTTCCTAATTTGATTTGTAATATTTAAAAAATACTAGTAAGAAGTTATGTAAAAATATCTTATAAATTGCCCTATCTAGGTCAACAAAGAAAATTTTTAGTTACTTTTCATTAAATTTCGCATTGTCCGTGAGTGAAGCAAGGGTTGATAGAGTTCTCTGCCGATGCTCTGCTCAACTTCCTTTTTCACTATACTGAAGAAAGACTTTTTTTTCATAAATTTTTTTAAGTTAAATAAAAAATTTCTTCTCTCTCACTCACTCACACACACTTTCCGTTTATTTCAAAACCACAATTCAAAGTTGTATTTTCAAAGGAAATAATAAACTCATTTAAAAGATAATAAAAATAAATAAATTTAACAATGTAAGAAATGTATTGATAGAGATAGTAACTGTTGATGCCAACATATATCACTACTATCCAATAGTGTATTTTTCTCCCATATAAAACTGAAATTAACTCCTTTAATATTAATTAATGAATTAATATTTAAAAAACTTCATTAATATCATTTGTCAAATTTTAAAAAAATGTGTGGATAAATAAAAAGTATTTTATTAACAATTGAAAATTAGAACAAGATATATAAAATTAGAACAAGATATATATATATATATATATATATATATATATATATATATATATATATATGGAGAATGTGAACGAACAAACAGTAATAATTGAAAAATATTATCCTGGATGCCCTAAAAGTCCTTTTTCACATTCTTAACTTTGAAATGTCGACAGTCATAATCATAAAAAATGAATCAAATACAGAAATCAAGATAAAGTATTGAGGTAAGCTCAAGGGATTAAAGGCTTTTTAGTTTTGTGTTGATTTTTTGAAATGTGAGCAAATATTTAGTTCAAATGGCCTCATTCAATAGTTTGTCAATAACATAAGCTTTGTAATAAAGTGAACAAAAATGATTTTAAAAAATTTCCTCATTAAATAAAAATTTTTTAGCAATAATTGCGGTATTAAGTTTTTTATTGCAATAACTTTTGTATAAAAAATCTGATAATAATCTCAGTGAATAGTTACATTGCGAAAGCTAATATGCATTTATACATTTTCCGGCATAGATGCCGTATAATCCAGGATTCAAAATTCTGAATTTTTTGGCGATGGAGAAATGTTGCCAAAATGACATATTATGATGTACGCGATTACGTAAATAATAGAGTTGCCAAAATAGAATTTTCTGCGTAATTCTATAGGTCTCCATCTCTATGAACTAATAAAAACCAGGTTGCCAGATACATAAGAAAATCTTCTAAAAAATTCAACAAACTTAGAATTTGGCATCCTGGATTATACGGCATCTGTTCCATATTGTTTTTAAGAAAATGCTTTGTACGACATAGCAAAATGAAAAAATATGCAAGTCATTAAAAAGTAAACATCCTACATTCTACAAGAACATGTTCTTTTATAGAAGCTAAAAAAGTTGTCATCATTTTAACTCAAGTCATTTTTTCATTGTATTTGAAATAACTTTAATACACTAAAATGGCATCAACATTAATATTATGTATAAATCTACATATTGAAGCTCTCCAGAACCATTTCTTGTGATTTATTTTTATATCTTCTTACAATTAAAAGAAGATATTTTAAATAGAAATAAATAATTTAAAAAGAAATAATATTTTCTAATTTTATCTTTTCTATGCATTCTGACAATACGTTTCAGATCATGGAGAAAGTAAATGAAAAATTATAACACATAATAATAGTTGTTTCTAATATTTCAATTATTGTCATAAAAAGAGAGAGAATTTAAGTAACGTAAGAAAATTTCTTGCGAAAATAATCGATAAACTTACGCTATAGTATCTTCATTTGTTACATAGAGTACTACAACAATGAAAACCATTGCCGAAAATCAAGAATATGCGGACTCAGAATTCCAAAAAGTTAAGGACAATTTTGCAAAGCAAGAGGAAGAAAATATAGAAATGAAAGGAACAGTTTCGAAGATAGCTAATGAAGTGAAAATATCAAAAGCATCTCTTAATATTTTGAGAGGTTTGGTTATAAAAATTCAGCAACAGTTGAAAGTAGCAGCAGCTGGTACCACAAAGTAAGCCTTAGGTAGTCCGCAAATTCGTAGATGATCGCATGAGACTTGTCTCGCGATATAAGCTGAGAATCACATCAGACCAAATGACGTCATTGATGTCTTCGTTACGTCAGGAAAGGGGTGGAGCGTGAGACGATTCTAGATTTCAAGCAGGCTCGAAATATCTGGCAACATTCCGCGAGACAGCGCTCTCATTGGTTTAAAATTCGAGGACGTTTTAGCTACGTTACACTAAGGCAGCGATGACACCGCGTTTGTCTACTATAAGACGGCGTCTTAATCGGATTATTGTCTTCCGAATTTGCGGCCTGCCTTACTTTTCTAATTTACTTATTTGGAATGTCCGTTCCCAATCATGCTACAGTGCCATTTTCTGATTTAGAATTAAAAACAAAAAATAATAATACACAAATTCCCCTCGTCCACGCGAATGTGTGTGTGTTACCACTATAAACGCGAAAACGTTAATAATGTGCACACTACTTAGTGCTAATTAACTGATTAATGGATTATTGCAGAATCAAGAATGAGCTCGAAAAATAAGTAATGCTACGTCAGTTTCCTTACAATTGTTAATAATATTTTAAGCTGTTTGATACCCATTGTTATACATAGTTTTTAACTGATTGATCATTGATCCTATCACCTAAATTATTGATTGTTTGATTCATTTAACTTGATTTGTTAAAATATTGAAAAGTTATGTCAATTTAAGAATACAGAAACTTTGCTTTATTTCAACAAAAATTTTACTTTCGTTTTTATAAGTTCTTAAAAACTAATGTGCAGATCAGATATATATATACTACTCAAAACAATTAAAGGATATTGCGGTTTTAGGTGGATCTTGTGGCTGGGAAACTTTTTAGCTGATTGATACGTGGTCGACAGACGTAGTAGGTTATACGAGAATAAATTACACATGTTTGGCAGGAAAAAATGCATTTTATTGCGACTTTGTGTACAAAAGGAAAAAAACACAATTTGTGCATATGAGAAAAAAAGAATAAGAAAAGGTGTTGTCTTCAAAGGAAGTCATTTTCAGTAGGGGGTATGGTTTCCACGGACGGCCATCAACCTTGAGCACCTTTGAAGCATGGAGTCAATGAGGCTATTAATCACGAGTTAGGGTATTCTGTCCCACTCTTCCAGAAAAGCACTTCCCAGTTCTTGGCAAGTTTGTGAGGGTGGTTGGTGACCAGCAACTCGTCTTCCTAGAGCGTCCCAAACGTGTTCTATTGGATTCATGTCTAGAGAACACGCTGGCCATTCCATTCGTACGATTCCTTCCTTGAAAAGGAAATCCTCCACCACGTTACCACGATGTGGCCTGCAGTTATCATCCATTAAAATGAAGTCATCTCCGATTGCTGCTGCGTAAGGGACTACAATAGGTCTGAAGATTTCATCCCTATATCAGCGACCAGTCAGAGGTCCATTTTGAATGATATAGAGGCCTGCGTGCCCGTCAATGGAGATGCCACCATACACCAACACTCCCCCACCACCAAATCTTACACTTTCGTGCACGAACGCTGGATTATTCCTACTGCCAAGGTCGTACCAGATGAAAATACGCCTATTATCCGGATGAACAGAAAAACGGTACTTGTCAGAAAAAAACATTGCTCCATTCATTTCTCCTCCAGTTCACATGCTCTGTTGCCCACTCCCTGCGGTCACGACGATGCCTTGATGTTATTTTAACACCTACCATCGATCGGCGAACATACAGGCCTACACCATGGAGCCGGATTCGGACAGCTTGAGTTGAAACCGTGATGTTAGTAGCCGAGCGAAGGTTTTGTTGGAGAAGAGTAGCGTTCATATTTCGGTGTCTCCGAGCCGTTAACACTAAATAACGATCTTCATTGGGCGTTGTTGACCGTCTACGACCTTGCCCTAGTCTTCGGCCTGCACTTCCAGTGTCCAAAAAACGGTTCCAGATCCTGGAAATCACACTTTGTAACACTCCAATGGCTTGCGCTACTCCGGCATGAGTTTGGCCCCCTTCTAACCTACCAATAACTCTCCAAGCTTCTGAATCGGGTAAATGACTTCACTGAGACATCGTACTCATCGAAACAAAGCAGTCACTGAATACCGATCATCCTTGTATTCATTGTCTTTTATTCAGTTGAAAGTCAAATTTCATTCACTACCACTGAACTGACGTTTTTGACGTCGAACTTAAAATTAGCATACTCCACAGTTTGAAAATCAGAAAATTTTTCCTTTGTGATTCTCTTCTTCCATTTTCAGCAAAAAAAATTTCGTTTATATCTTTATTTTATGTAAAACTTACAATATCCTTTAATTGTTTTGAGCAATGTATATATATATATATATATATATATATATATATATATATATATATATATATATATATATATATATATATATATATATGCAATTTTAAAAAATAAACTATTTCTCTCACTTTAACGAGTCATACTAGTTTATCTACCCATTGCCTAGGTTAATTTTCATATATATGGGAAAGAGTTAATTTTCAAAACTCATTTACTTCAAAAGTCTCATCTATATATCTTAAAAATAACATATAAATATTTTGATTTATGATATTTCATTATTCTTCTTGTCAATTGTTATGATAAGGTACTGACAAATGGCGAAATTCTGAAAAACTCTGAAAAGCGTCGAGACATTAACATTTCCGTTGATCTCTTGAATGACAAATATGTTTCAGCATTTGTTTTCAGAGTATTAACGTAAGTTCTTTCTTTAATATATTCGCAAAAATGAGTCACGTGGGTTTAAATCAGATGTATGGGGTGGCTAGGTGATTCCGTGCCCTTTTGAAGCATAGATTTGGGTAACACATAGCAAACCTCTCCAATAGTGCTCTTCTGAGATTTTGAATTGTCTATTGATCACTTCGTCGCATTCTTCTTGTATGAGCCTCATACAGGATTACAAAGCTTTGCTCATTAGGAAAATAGAAATGAAATTATTTTTTTAATTTGAATGAAATACCCAAATTTAGAAGAAAAGAATTCATTCTGCTTAAAAAAATTTAGTAAGTTTTTCCAGTGTATAATATATTTTTAAAGATAGATTTCTAATAATCTACATAAAATAAACTTTCCCATTTTTTACATACCTGTGTGAGTGTAAGGTATTTTAAAACTGTATTTGATTATTCTAATGTGCTGATAATATATTGTTACTGTTTTACTTTTTCAGATGTGTAAGTTGTGGCAAACCTGCTTTTCAATCAGGAGGGTAAATTTTTAGTTTTTTTCCTCGCTTTTATAAATAATATATTTCAATACTGTATCCAAAGAAATAATTTAAGGCACAATATATTAGTAATAATAGCATAATATATGAGCACCGTAAACTCTTAAGATTAATAAACTAAATTCAAAAAAATACAATACAGATAGATACAAATTTTTATTTTCATGTCGAATAAATATAAGAAAATCTGTTATATAATGAATAAAAAAATATTAAAAATAAGTAATATAATTTTAATTCCTTGATAGAGTATATATATTAATTATCATCAAGTGATTAAATACATATTACTAATTACATATTATATATATAATAAATATTAAAAAGTAGCAGCAGGAAAAATATATATCAGTGATAGTATGTATAACCTAATATTATATTTATGTGGATCATCGCGATATTATGTCATTATATATATATATATATATATATATATATATATATATATATATATATATATATATATATACAGTATGTCCACTAAAGTCCCTTGCCACCCTCTTAACTTTGGAACGGCTGCTACTATATTTATAAAAGTGGTGTCTAGGTATAGTAAAGTAGCCATGCGCTACTGAATGAAACAGACTACTGCGCCACCTGGTGGAAAACTGCGGAGTTAGCATTCCTATCTCGGAAACGGAACGAGATAGAGAGAAAAAGTGATTTACAAAGTTGTAGAGCATCCTCGATTTAGTACGAAAAGATACCTTGTAGGCATTAATGTGAAGAATACAACGGTTAAAACGCGCATTTGTTGTTTCGTGCTGTGACGTGACAAAACGATCTAAGAAAGGAAAAAAACAAATAGTTATAACAATATACTTTATTTAAGATGTTCAAACTTCTCACCGTCAGCTGCAATGCACATTTGGATCCTCCCTTGAAGATTACGTTGCACACGTGGAACACTCGTCCGTAATGTGTCGTTTAAGCTCCTGCAATTTTTATGGAGGGGTCGCATACACCTGCTGTTTCAACTATCCCCACAGGAAAAAGTCCAGTGGAGTCAGATCAGGAGAACGTGGAGGCCACTCATCGAAACCGCCATACCCTAGTATTTGGTTGCCAAATTCCTTGACGAGGTACTGCTTCACTGGAGATGTCTAGTGAGCAGGCGCGCCGTCATGTTGAAACCATAGATTCTTAAGATTAAACAACGGCAGGCTCTCCACAAAATCGGGTATTACCAAGAAGATGTCTCTTTTATAGCTGTTTCAGGTGAACAGGCATGACGTTTCTTACGTATTTGCATACTGCACACAAATTGTTGGAATTATTTTTAATACTTCGGTTCTCTTCCCATTTCGAAATAAAAGTGAAAAATGCAATCACGAAAATGTAAATCGTTTTCTTTCACGGCTAGCGGTGAAAGAAAACAATTTTTTGTTATTTCAAATATGCACACGTACTATGTGCTACGTCACAGCACGAAACAACAAATGCGCGTTTTAACCGTTGTATTCTTCACATTAATGCCTACAAGGTATCTTTTCGTACTAAATCGAGGATGCTCTACAACTTTGTAAATCACTTTTTCTCCCTATCTCGTTCCGTTTTCGAGATACGAATGCTAACTCCACAGTTTTCCACCAGGTGGCGCGGTAGGTGGTTTCATTCAGTAGCGCATGGCTACTTTACTATACTTAGACATCACTTTTATGAATATAGCAGCAGCCGTTCCAAAGTTAAGAGGGTGGACAAGGGACTTTAGTGGACATACTGTGTATATATATATATATATATATATATATATATATATATATATATATATATATATATATATATATATATATATATATATATATATATATATATATATATATATATATATATAAAGAAAAACTGTTTGATGACTTGTTAAATGTTTGATATTGATACCATTCTCAAAGATTTTTAAGTCAATTTGCAAGTTATAAATAATTTATTTATCATCTTTTTCAGTCTTTTGAGAGGATTTTCTTTCCATTATTTTGATCATCTTTTCTATTTAATTATAACTGTAATTAAATAATGGCACTCAAAAATACTAATTATAGTCATTATTACAAACTAAATAATGGAGCATAGACGATAAAAATACTTGTTTTGATTGTTTCATTTAACCTATACATTTTTTAAAATAAGATGATGATGTACTAAAAACACGTTAGGGCTCACCTCACAATATATTTTAACGTTTTTTCAATATTTAATTTTATATATCGTTATATTACAACTCATATTTCTTTGTATCTCATGTCTATTATAAAAGGAATACATATTGTACCGAGCTTCACGGGTTCGTGTCGATTGAGAGTTGAATAAAGCAACCACTTAATGAACACAAGACTTTTATTCGTAAAAACTTCACTAGCTTCACTAGATATAAGAAATTCCCGCTGGAACAATCACAATTATACAGCTACAATTTGTCAGATACAATAAGAAACAGCTTCCAATCACAGGTCTCAAATACCTCAGACAGAGAACAACTACCAGTCACAACTAATCGTCTTCACTCACTGACTGTCTTCACAAAACTGACTCTTCCATGTCGGGCTTGCGGTATTTATACCTGACTTGGCGGAGAAATCTACCAATTTCGCCAAGGTTCTTGACGCTTCTAGGCTATCTCGCAAAATATTGGTCCTAGAGCTTAGGTGATGGATGTTTCCAGAAGTATCTATTTCTCGCCAAGAATCTCGCCAACTGTCGCCAAGTTTCTCGCCAAAACATCGCTAAGTCACCAAATCATTAGGAAATCCGCTTTTAAACTACAACACGTCTAAATACCGCAATTTTTGCCCAACATGCGAGAATTTCCGATCTGTCTGAGATATTTTAAGACAAATACAATCATCATTTATATTTTTGTAACAATATTTTAATAATATTGGGTGCAAAACTTAAACAGCATGTGCTTTTTTGCCATAACTCCAAGCGAAATCACAGATGATTTTTCATGGAATTAGGGCACAAAATGATTCATGAGAGACATGAAATTCAGAAATGAGAGACATTTTGCACTTAAACGACGATGACGAGAGCATCGTTAACGAAAAAAATAAATACAACTCATATAGAATAGAATCAAATCAAAAAGGCTTTATTGAACTCATAGTATCGTTACACATGATTGTCAGTCGAATAGAAAAATCAACAAAACAGACTGGTGTTCCGTAGGACATGTCCTCCTCTTATTGCAATGGTTGCTTGGCACCGTCTTTTCGCACTCAGCAGCAGATTGTCCAACAGTTCTTGAGGTAAGAGTGCCCATTCCACAATCAGCATCTGTTGCAGTTGTAGGCCGAAAGATGTATTCGTGCTGAAAGGCATCTCCCTAAACTATGTTCAATAAGATTTAAATCACAAGAGTGCACTGTTCAATCTATTCGAATGATATCTTCTGTTTCTAGTAGCTACTGAATAGCAGGACTTCCGTTATGGCCGTGCATCATCCATCAGCCATGAAAACGAAATCTGCTCCAATGGCTCCTGGGAGCAGATGCAAATGGAGAAGGATCACATCCTTACAAGAACGATCTCCGATTACAGAACCTCAGTAGAAAATGTTGAGCTCAATCTATCTGTTCAGCGTACTGCTTCCCAAGCCAATTACAAAAAAATCGTAATGGTCTCTTTCCGTGATGCTACTGGAAAGAATCCGCGTTCCGACCTCTCTATAAATCAACTGGTGTTGAGAATTCCTTGAGGCACTGAAACGAATTCCATCTGTAAAGAAGACACGACTCCATTGATGAGATGCCAAGTTTCTGTGCGCCTTGCCAACTTTTGGGTGGCGTTTGGACACAGTAAACAACGACACTAGTCGATCCGTTACTGTACACTTTCGGAGCAATGGCGCCTGCTGACTAAATTAAAACTAAACTCCGTGCCATGGCAGCCCATGTGGACCAACTACTACAATGCCCATAACTGTTTTCATGACAGAGGGCTTTGGGGTGCGAAACATATTTCCCAGTTAGGTGGTCAGCGTAACGTGAGACCCCAGAGTTTAGTTCCCAAGCATGCTTAGTATTCAGTTTATAGACCAACTAATAGGTTGAAAAGATGAGTCAATCTTACCCAGCCCAAAGATCGAATCTCTGACCTGTGCCTTGGAAACTTGATAGGCTGCCACTAAGCCACCGGAATTCTGCCTGTTGGCTAGTTTTGGGTTCTTTTCGTCTCCAAGACAATATATCGGTCTCTCACAGCATGGTTTTTCCTTGGACCAATGTTTCTACCAGCTGGATATATGGTTTGGAAAGCGTTTGAAACAAGGCTTTTGTTTGTTCAGAACTCTTCAGCTGCACTGGTCACATTAAGCTCCTTCTCCAATTTTCTGATCATTCTTCCACGTGGGAAGTCATCCACGTGATTTTTTTCTAGTCATATTTTACGCAATAATTCACTTGCACTAGAGGCAAATATCTAATTGCCTCTCCATCCTTCTTTTTTTATTGTAGTTTTGAGCAGCGCGTTCCAATCGCATGTGTTATGCATACGCTGATGTAGCCCGTGACATTTTGTTCTTCACGTCTGATTATGCACGATTTTTTTACTGAATTGCATGCTCGTTGTATTGATCGCAAGAGGCCCTTTTCAACAATTCCATATCCATATATTTAAAGTTTACATTGTTGCTTATGTTTTGCTCATTAGTGCAAAATATTTCAAAAATATAAGATTCTCGATTTTTATAACAAATATTAAAATTTTAAATTAAATTGATCCAGTAAATTATAACATTTTAAGCCTTGGTGTTGTGTTTTCAGAATTCAATACTATTTTATATTTTGTAATTGAATAATGTTTGCGGTATAGTAAGTAACATAATCTTGATGGTAAGTCAGTGTGTGTTATGCGGTCATCAATAACAATGACAGGGTTATAAGGTTACAAAACTTGCATTGATGTAAAAAAAAAAACATTTTTACCAACAATATGTTATCAACATTAATATTAGCCCTATAATAACAAAAGCTTCTTTCCATTATCATTATCTTTAGTTTAAAAAAAAGTCTGTTGATTGAAATCTCCATCTAGTTCCTCTTGTTATAATACCAATTATTTCTAATTATATTTGCCGGAGAATTTACGTGCTGTATAGCTGTTTATATTTAATATTAATCATTATATTTTTTCAGGGATAATATAAGACAAGGTAAATTGCATGTATCGGGCCTCAAATTAAGGTAAACAAGTTTTAATTATTGCTATCTTAATGACTGAACTTAATATTTCTCTACTTTCTTAAAATCAAAGTAATAATACACTGGCCTCCAAAAGTTTAGGAACAACCAGTTTTTTGCGCTTAATTTGCAAATAAATGAATAAAAAAAAACAAATTTGAATGACATGTAAGCAAAACGGGTATGTATTCATTGAAACATAAGTTTACATACGGACACATAAATTATTTACAATAAAAAAGGAATCTCACTTAAAAGTCTATGTGGTAAAATGTTATTGAAACGTAATGAAAAAGAGTCTTAGTAAGGTATATGTCCCCTCCTAGCTCCAATGCATTCGCGACATAGACTTTCCATGCTTTCAATTAAGTTGTCGGTTACCGAGAAGCTAAGACCAGACACGGAAAGTTGTTTTCCATCTTTCCTACAAACCTTGAAGGAGGACTTAAATCAACAAGCTGTCTTCCAAGATAGTCCCAAAGTTCTTCCAGAGATCAAACTGTGACCATTCCATTCGCAACAACCAAGACTCTCAAGATATTCCTCAAGAACTATATGAGGTCATGGGTTATCATCCATCAGAATGAAATCATTGCCAACTGCACAAATATATAGGCGGACATATGGATCAAGGATCTCTTCCCGATATTTCACACCAGTTACAGTTCTTCCCTGGAGCACATACATATCAGTCTGATTACCGAGTGATAGCTTTGCCGAAATCATTATTCCACCATTGCAGTAACTCTGTCTTTCCAAAATGTTGGATTGATGGCACCTGGTGCTTTGAACCCTCAAGATCAATAGATCTCCTGAATTGCTCTCCAGTATGAATCTGGACTTTTCTGTATAAAGAACATGTCTTCTAGACACAGAAGCTTCAGTTTGGCCTCGGTATCAGAGACTGTGGACCAGACTGCGAGACACATTAAGGCGCACTGGAGTATCAGCCTGTAATATCCCCATTTCCAACCATCCGACCGCCACCGTAACGAATCGGGCAAACGGCTTCGTGCGGGACTTGCACAGAGAGAACAGAGAAAGAAAGTAACATCCATGCTCGAACCGGGATTCGAACCCAGGACCCACAGCTCAGGAGTCTGGAGCGCTAACCACTCAGCCATCGGTCGGCTCAAAATTATGTAAGAAGTCTGCAATGATTACTTTATTTCTTTTTTAATTAATATAAATCCATAAAAGAAAAAAGAATTAAAATATAATTCATTACGTTTTGTTGGAAGTGAGGTTTTTCACAAATGGAAAAATTAGCAATTATGGTTTTTAATTTCTCATTATTTTATGACACTATAACTATATAAAGAATCTCCAAAATAGAGTTTATTTAGAAACATTTTTTCCAACATAATACAACGAAAGATGCATCCCATTCAATCCAAATCAAACTTTCGTTTCACTAAACTATTTATATCAGAGCACTTCTAAAAAAATCATTTTTGCAAAGTAATGCGTAAAAATAATGCGCATACGTTTGATTTTTGCTTGCATTTGTCATGATAAGAGCTGAGCTTGAGAATTTTCCAAGCGTATAAAATGGGCCATATTCATGCATCATCTCAGATGAAAGGACACAGAGAGATAGTAACATCCACACCCGAAACGGGATTTGAACCGGGCTCAGAAAGTCAGGAACGCCAACCACTCAGCCATCGGTCGCCAGTGAATGCAACCCATTAGCAATGGAGAGCTCTCTCGGGAAACAAAACGCTTTGTAAGATTATCAGTTACGTGGTGACAAAATATACTCATGTAGGTTATAGGTTTCATTGCAAACTCTTCAGAGAGAAGAAATTAAAAGAATGTACAGAGACAATTCTCAGAAAATTCAAATTTTTATAACAGAAAAATTTTTTCTCTTAACCAGTGTAACACTCTTATCTGATAGCGAAGATTGTCAGAAAATTTCTCTTTATTGCATGATTGATGATCACATTTCATAATCAAAATTTCATATTTTAAGTAAAGATCATCATCTGAATCTCATTGATATAATTTGCAGATAAATATTGCTCTTTTTATTACTCTCTTTCCCAAAACTTAAACCACAAAATTAATTTTCACAAAAAATACTAGGATTTATGTATATCATTATTTATTTTTAATCTGAAACATTTGGCGATTTTAATATATCATAAAAATTGTAAACTTTGAAAGATCACTAATTTTACACATAGTTTAAAAATTTAAATCATGGTAATGTAATGTAATACTCTGGTAAGAATTTTATATATTTGACATCATTTATAATAGAATAAATACTTTATTTACATAGGAATAAAAATGTTCAGCCGGATTATGGTTCTAATCAAAATGATAATCTCGACGAAGCTTTTTTCCCTGAAAAGAAAAAGGGAATATACGTGCCGTAAGTTTGATAACCTTGATTATTTATGCAATATTAAAGACTTTATTGGTGATTAAGAAATTGGCATCATTCTTAAAAATATGCCTCATTTTAAAAACATGGGTCACTTTTTTAATAACATGAAAATTTTTAACATGAATTATCACTTCTAATTTTCATCGGTTTCAAGATTTCCGATGAAATCATACGAGGGTTACTTTGAAATTTTTGAGATACCCTCAGACGTGATTTTACAAAATAAAAATAACGGTTTAATTTTAAAGTACAAAGTATTTTATCACAGAAGACGATTTTTTACTGACTTACTTCAACTTGTTTAGCGTGGAATAAATTTTAAACAGAAGAGAAAATGGAGTTGACGCGAGAACATTTTCGCGCTATGATTTTCTACGATTTCAAAGCAGGATTCAATCAAGAAGAATGCGTTCAACGGTTGCAATTAGCATTGGGTGATGAATCTCCAGCTCGTGCTACTGTATTCAGATGGTTTAGAGAATTTAGAAGAGGTCGCAATTTTCTTCAGGATGAAGAACACACAGGAAGACCGCCGTCGGCAGTCATCCCGGATAATGTGTCTGCCATACGAAAAATGTTAATGGATGATAATCGCTGTACCTATCAAATGATACAGAAGGAACTTAACATTGGATCCGCAGCCATACACAAAATCATTCATGAAGAATTACATATGAAAAAAGTAGTTTGCCGTTGGGTTCCCCATAATCTAACTGAGCATCAAAAAGAGGAGCGTGTCAGAATCAGTAAAGAAACTCTTAATATGCTGAATGATGGTGGCCACCGCATCATTTCTAAAATTGTAATAGGTGATGAAACGTACATACCGTTTTTTGACATTCCAATACGTCAAGAAAGCAAAGTATGGGTCTTTGAAGATGATCCCACACCGACAATGGTGAAAAAACAATGCGCACTGAAAAAAGTGATGTATGCCGTTTTCTTCAGAAGTACGGGATTGGTCAAAGCCATCAAGTTGGAAGGACAGAAGACAGTAACAGCAAACTGGTATACCACTCAATGTCTTCCAGAAATTCTACAAGAACTGAATGTTAGGGGACTAATGCTTCACCATGACAATGCATCTTCACATACAGCCGGATTAACAGTTGAGTTTCTTAAACAAAAACAAATTAAAGTGATCGAACATCTGCCGTATTCACCTGATCTAGCTATGTGTGACTTTTGGTTCTTCTTTAATCTAAAAAAGAACTTTTGACGTTGTTTTCATTCAGAAGAAGAGATTGATGTGGCTATAAATGCATTTTTTTCATCTATTCGAAGAAATGAATGGCTTGAGGCATTTAATCTGTGGAAAATTCGTCTACAAAAGTGCATTGATGCTGGAGGAGACTACTTTGAACGCACCTAAAATTTTGTAAGTATAACTTTAAAAACCTAGTTGTATCTCAAAAATTTCAGAGTGACCCTCGTATGCTAACTTCAATGACGCTCTCTCGGGTAATATTAATTTAATTTTAGATATGAATTCTTTGTTGTAGTTCCAAGAACCTTCTTTGTAAAATTAAAAACCAACTTTATAAAAGCCTTATGGAATCACTCTATCTAAATATCTATTCATCAACGATAAAATTTAATTTTTTATGCTCCTTTATATTATTATTAAATTAAATATTTTTTCAATTGCTTCAGACTTTCCATTCCATTATTAAAACGATTTCTTTTATTTACTTTTAACTGCAATTTAATAAATGTGAATTATTATTCCATGTCCTAATCTAATAGATTTTTACTTGTATGTATTAAATACATATAGAATGAGCCAAAAATTCATTTAAACTTCATAAGAAAGAAATTATGGTAAAAGTGCAGTTCGCAATAAAGAGATCACAAGGAAGTCGGAAATTTTAGCAGAAATATATTTTTAGTTATAAATGACACCGACAGCATTCTTATTGAGCAACTCTGGTAAAGACAGTGATAAGTCAAGTGCGCAAGATCGAATGGCCATCACCCGACCTCATTCTGGTTTATTTCTGGTTGTAGGGCTATTATAAGTGGGAAAAAATGAAATTTTTGCTAACTTTGTATTTATAACAAAAATTCAGATTTAAACTTTCTATAGACTCATTTGAAACAGTTCCTAGTTTTTCCAACATTTGACCGTGTATTCCATCTGGGCCAGGGGACTTGGTCATATCCATGAATGTCATGGCTGAAGTGGACATCTAAAATATTTATCGTTTAAACGAGGTACAAAAATGTATCCCACTTGTAAAAAATGCTGTGAACATCCAGCGTCACCGAAACATATTCTCGATTGCGTCGGACTTTCCCGGGAGGATATATCCTCAAATCCCTTCCTAGTCTCTCATTGGCTTTCTAACTCTCAATAATTTAATGGAGTTGACCTGACAAATGTCAGATCTTTAAAGAGGATAAGCCAACAATAACAAAACAGTGCCTTCTTAAATACATCGGTTTTTCATTCTGTGGGCATTATTAGCATATGATAACTAAACAGATACCTTTTGTTCAAAGTGAATTCAACACTGGTCGAATTCAAACATTTCATCAGTCATGAGAATTCTGCAATTCATTCCGACGTGTTGCACTCAGCTGTAACGTTGCGAGTCGCCTACTTGTGTCGTACATTGTTTGCAGGGCATATTAAGCGAATGTTATTGCAAAATGAATGAATGAAGCGTGATGTCCTATTCATTGCGTTTCGCCTTGTACCGGAGACTCTTACTAAAATCTTTTTGCAGCTAAAATATATCCGACTTTTTTGTGAGCCCTTTCTCACAAACAGCACTTCATCAAAATTTTTCTTCCTTCTTTAAGAATTTTTAAAGGTTAAACAAGAACATTTCATGCACCAGTGTATTACATAAATATTGATTAGTAGATTCTATTAGATTCGCATATTTTTGTAATGGACAATTAAAACACTAATTTAACTAAAAACATTTAAAAGCGTGTCGACACGGCGACAACATGTACAATAGGAAACATTTAACCTCTTACAACGCCGTTAACTGCTAATTTTAGAACCGTATTGTTTTCATACTCTTCTTGGTGTTAGCACAATTTTATCTCCTAGCAGTATCGTCACTGCACTATGAGTTCTGGCATAAACTCAGATGGCAAATATAATGAACGCAAGTTCCAAAAATATTCGGAATAGATAGCGCTACTGTCATGGTGATTTAGTATACTTCCGGAACAATATTTCAACCGTTATTCTATTCTCTTGATGTGTTTTACTCTAGTTTGTGCATTCTTTATAATACTTCGAAAATAACTTTGCAATTGCCTTTATTGATGGGCAAAAGGAAATAAAGGTTGCAGTTCTTATGGGTTGAATCCTATCTGGGGGTCATTTCATCACCAAGAACAATAAAACCAAAAATTAAGGTACCCGATCTATCGCCATAAGCGATAATCCTAGAAAATTCAATAAAATGTTTCGTTTTTTAGTTTTTAAATTCAGATAATCTGACTTTTTTAACATTGAAGACAAGGGTCATCTACTATGCCAGATATAAAGCTTGTCAAAATATTTCTGATTATTGATGAAATTAGTTTTTATTATAAGTAGATTATGAAATTAGTTTTTCTTAAATATTTTTAGTTTGTTTCTGAGGCTCGGATTGCAGTTATCAGACTTGGGAAGATCATAACTATAGTAGATAAGGTATAGTTATGTCCAAGATGCTTTCATGGGAAACATCAGCATTGACATCAAGGGGCTCGGAAAAATATTCATTAAATTTTACAAATTTTCTTTTGAAATAGTGCTTAATAATGATCAAGTATTGAGAAAATTTTAGAATAATTAATTTACAGAGGACATAAACGCAAATGTTTTTATTAAAGGCTGTCCGTATATCAAGAAAGACATTCATAGTTTTATAATTGTAATTAAAGCAATCGATGACAATTCGAAGTAATTAGTGAATGGTACAGTGGGATTTTCGTAAACTAAATTGTTCGTCAGGAATAATATGGTCATTGCAGAAATTAATTAGCTTGTTACAGATGAGTTTTTCTGAAAATTTTTTGATAAGATGCGTAATAATGAAATTAGTCGATAATTTAAAAAAAAAACAGTTATTAGCATGTGGTTATGAAAATGAAAAGTTAGTTATTGCATTATTCTACTGGTTAAAAAAACATTAATATTCTCTAGCGGGCAGCAGGAATAAGAAACTTTACACGTGTTGTCCGCACTGAAAACTGAATAATGTAAATATACATGCATCTGTATTACTTTAACTTATAATCAACTCAATTTAGGAGGTAATGTGTAAGTAAACACAAGCTGACATCACTTTGCTTTTAGTACATAACATGTTTTAAAGTAAAAAAAAAAAAAAAAAATTGGGCCAAGATAAATAAGGTCGCGTTTAATATATTTTATGCAATAAAATTACTAATCCAAACAATTATTCATACAAATTCAGTTTTAACTAATTTAAAGTTTTACAATAAGCTGTTTTTTTTCTTCCATTATTTTAGAATTGAAATGGCCGACTAATTACATAAAGCTGACAAATTGGAAGAAAAAATAGACAAATGGAATTAAAGATTGTATGTCTCAGTTTCTACATTTTGAAACTAATTTCTCCTTTTTTTTGTTTCGCTAGAAGAACAACGATTTTTACAAGTTACAATTGTTAAATATTCCACCTTTCTGAAACAATAGTGAATATATTTTCGGGAATTTCAATTTACACCGGAACTAAAATCTTGCCTTAAAATTTGGATTCAGCATGGTTTATTCATATATAAAAAAACTTATTAAACACTTTCTTAAACGGCTTATTTAGAATTATTTTTAATATTCACCAAAAATTTGCCGAGAAAATATTTTTTCCGAACAGTACAAGTACGATATGCATTTCATAGTATGAAGGTATCGTATATTTCGCCTTAGATCTTTTTACACACAATTATCTGTTTTTATTTTTACAGCATCTTGTAACAGCGCCTTCATATTTTTTATATTTGCAGAAAATTTGAATTGACAAATCTTTATCACGTAAATTGTAAAGTTCCAAATTTCAGTTTAAGTCAGTCCCCCATATGCAATATTTTTAAATATTAATTTCCAGACGAATTTTTTTAGTCAAAATACACATTTTTTAAAGAAATTTAAATCTGCTGAAAATTAAATAGTTGTTTGAAAATTTAAATAAGCCATAGTATAAAAGAGCAATAAATGCAATAAAGCAAATATTTTAAAAATTAGTTAGAATTAGATATGAAATATTTTCTTCTCAAACACTATGGAAAGCTATTGCTCAAATAAAAATCAAAGCAGTATTTAAACATTTTGCAACAATGTTTATTAAAAAACGCAACAGTCCTCATAATTATAAACAATAATGTACAAAAAATTTATTCAAAAATATAACCATATTAATGTTTCTTTTTATTAATTAATTTCCAATTAACTGAAGGAAAAAAAATTTTCTTTCATCAAATAAACTATCTTTTAAAACTAAAATCATTTTGTATACCATGTTTTCTTTTAGAAATAGATTTTAAAATATATATTACTAATTATGTGTGGTTAGTATAACTATATAAATAGAAACTTTCTTTTTTTATCAGGAAATGTAGTCTCATATTTTAAATAACTGTTTTTCATTTACTTCAGAACACATTAGTACATATATAATTCCGGAATTTTACTCAAAACATAATACACCATATTACTGTGTAGGAAATTTATATACATGAGAGTTTAAACGATCAGTTCTACTATCCAAAAAGGAAGTTTTTTCCTTTTAAAAAATTTTTTCTGCTAATATCAGAATTGCACGATGAACTATATTTTCCTGTGTATATTCAGTTAAATGAAATTTATCCCAAAATTTCCCAACTGGGATGTTTACTTAACAATATAACATACAAATCTGTGAGTAAATCACTTTTTATGATTCGTAAAATTTGAACATTGTCTAGAAACTATATTCTGGTAATTCATTCGAGATTTTCACGTCGACAGGTCAGATTAAAAGTATCAAAGATTCAATTACTTGTTCATTGATGATGTAATGATGGTTGCGTGTCCATGGAGTACGTGCAAAAAACTTGAATGTCCCCGAAATAGTCGAAGATAGATAGCACTGAAGATCTCTACAGCTTTATCGTTGTTATACTTAAAATATGTTTTAAACATGGTAGCTTGAAAGAAAGCCATTTTTATAGCCTTAGTAACACTTTTGTGTATTTCTTAAATTTTCTAAACAATAATTTCTTTTGGAGAGCTTTGTACACTTAATCTCACAGAAATTCAGAAAAGCTTTGTTAAAAAATTGGTTTGGATTAGTAAAATATAACGTGTTGGTTGAATTTTATGTTATTAAGGTGACAATGCTTTTGAGTGAAGTTTTATTTTAAAAAAAAATGTTTTCAATTCTGATATTTTTAAAATTATTTTCCAATTCCTAACAATTTGTATTATGAACTGCTAGATGAATGAAATTTCACTTTCACTTTTGTGACAAAAACAGAATTAAAAATAACATAATAAAGATATATGTGCCCTTAATTAATAAAATGTACAAAAACTATTTAAATTTTTTTAAATATTAATAATAAATATATCAATTTTATCATGTCTATTTGAAAAAAGAATGTTTAATTTGCTGCTTTCTATTATTACTACACTGGAATGAATTTAATCCAATTCCAAGATTACCAGTGATAACACAATAAAAGATTGTTTTTTTTAAATAACCGAATGGTATCTAATTTACACTTCCCGATTTATTTTCAAAACATTATTTTTGCTGAATCTTCAAATACAGAAAAAAATTCCATTACCTGATAATGCTGATAATAAAGCAAAGAAAAATAAATATATAGGAAGAAAAATTTAATATCTTGAGAAAATTACTTAATTTAAAGTAGCAAGAGTATATAAATATTTTCAAGACATAATATTTGCTGAATCTTCAAATACAAAAATTCTAGTACCTGATAGTAAGATAAAGAAAAATAAATATATAAGGAAAAGAAAGTTAATATAATGAAAAAAATTATTAAACTTTAAAAAGCAAATCTATGATGTAATTTAATGATTTATTAAAATTTCTCTTACAGTAAGAAAACAGTGTTATTCAAGTTTTCGAAATAAATTTACTTTCTTTTTTAATTCTATAAGATGTAAATAAAGTACTAGAAATTAAAGTAAAAAAAAATATAGGTGAACTACAAATGTGATTTAGGCATTTTATTTTACAATTATATCAGATCGATAACTGTGAAATAGTTGAAAAGTATGTGAGCTCATGATTTTTAACAATATTTACAGTACGAATAACCATAGAAATAATCAAAATAATTAGACATGATACCAGTATTATCCAAAAATTGAAAGTGCTTAAGCCAAGTCTGATACTTCTCTTTACTGATTGACTTACTTCCATCGATACACAACAAAAGATAACACTATAAAACCTATAGTAGATTTTTTTATAAAGAAGTCCATATAAAAATATATTGAAATATCGATTATTAGAAAAATGTTTTAGCCTCGCATATGCAGTCATTTTGCTATACATCGATTCTACAATGAGATTAAAAGATGTTACAATCATTATTTGAAATTTGTCCTGGATCAAACTATATTTATAAATATATTTTAAAAATTATTCCATCTGAAAAATGCTAGAAGTGCACAGATTGTCAGTAATGAAGCAATATACAGATTAAAGTAATTTTTTAACAGTTGTTATGAAAAACCTGTTGCATTGAGATCAGCTAAGTAGTTTCATTGATATGAAGTTCATATTAACAAATTACAAGTAATTTAAAGATGATTTTAACGCACATTTATGAAATTTCATAAGAGTCAATATTTTTTAGAATATGTAATACTCAAATTAGCATTGAAAGCTGTGATTTTTCTTTTCATTAGAGCAAACCATACTTAATTATCATAAGAGACTGTGCAAAAATTTATTACTTTCTAAACAAACTTTTTATACAGCTTCAGGTGTATAAAAATAGAGAGAAAATTATTGACTACTATCAGGACTGTGACATACATTAAATTGAATTTTAAAATGTCACAAAGCAACCAATAACTTGTTAAAATGTGAAACCTCAATACGAGGGAAAATTTTCTGTTATAAAAGCAATAACATTAATCACACAAAATGACTTCTTTTTAAAATTACATAACTATTTTCCAAATGTAATAATGACAACAAATCTTTCAAACAATCATATTTCAAATGTAAATTATTATACTCTTTTAAATATTTTAAGCTAACCAAAATCATAGACTTTAAACAATTCTATAAATTAAATAAATTTACATAAATACAAAGAAAACTTTTACATAGGTTATAAATTTTTTTAAATAACATTTTAGTAAATGTTTATTTATGACTTTTCATAAGAATTTATTTAAATAAATTGAACACCTTTGTATTTTTAATAGCATCAGTTCATAAATACCAGAAATAAAATTATTTTATCTATGTACAACAAATATGTAGCTTCTAAATCGATTTGATTAAAGCATAATTAAAGCATTTCATAAAAATATATAATTTTCTAAATTAAACTAAAACTGTTCATAACAGATATACAATTCTAGTGTTGATTTATTTTTGAAATGTAAAAATGAAAATATATTCATAACAAAAGAATAAAAGAGTCTATAATGTTTGCATGTTATTTTTTTAATCTGCAAAGTGATTTACAAAGTTGTGAGTTTTGGTCAATTGCAATAAGTGTAAATAAGTTGCATCTCCCGAAATATTATTAGACACACAATCTTTAAAGGCTGATCTTTAACATCTAAATTTGCAAAAAATAACCAAATAAATTGTTGCAAATATAGGCTAACAGGTGCTTGAGTAAGTCTAAAATAAAAAAAAGAAAGAAAAGGAAAGAAATGAAATGAACACCGGGCAAACTTGGGCTACAGATATTTGGTTCCATAACCTACCATACAACATGCATCCCATGAGACATCAAAACAATCTGTTCGTTATCACAGTAGGTAAAGTGATTCATTGTTGATAATATTGAAAATCAGTCTATAGTAATTAAAAAAAAATCTTATAACAAACTTGGTAAGAATAAAAATTTATCTTTCAGAAAATGGAATAAAAATATACATAAAATAAGTATTGAAAAATTAGGAAAACACCAATTTTCAAAAATAAGGAATTTAATATCTGCAATTCATACAAATACTTTAAGATAGTGAAAATTGTACTAATATTATAAATTATAATCAATAAAAAAGGGATTTTAAAATGCTATAATTAACAAATCTTAATGCTTATTTTTTTATAGGACAATTAAAATTTTTATAAATGTGGATAATATAATAGAAATATTAAAATTAAATTCTACTTCTAAATTATTTAATTTCTTCAAGTTCGGTATATTATAAAAGAATTAAACAAAAAAGAATAAATATTTTCAATTAAAAAAACATTATAAATGGCACATATAAAATTCTATACAGGCAAATACAGCAAAATATATCTTGGAATGTTCAATAAGTGATTGTCAAATAATGATAAAAATCAGAATACAATTTTTCATAAAAGTTTACATTAATAGCAAACAAAAATATTTGAAAGTTATGTGTAAGTTCTTCTCTATCGTAAGCAAATAATATAACTATAATTAAATTATTAACTGAACTATGGGAAAAAAATTATTTAATATCAATTCCAAAACAGTATATTTATAGTTTACATATGTATATGTATGCGTGTATACATATCTTCTATAAGTGTGTGTATATATATACACATATGCATATACAGTAATGAATTACACCGAATAAATAAAAAACATTTTAGATAAAAACTAGATTTTTCAGGAAAAGGCAAAAGCTATAATTTAAATTTCCATTTCTATATTATTTATTTTGAATACATTCATTCTAATTTACAGTGAGGATGAATATATTTAAAATAAATATGAATAAATATATTTTCACCATCCTGAAGTATTTGTCATGAATTTACATAAAACGGGAATAATTTAAAAGATATTTTATAATTGACTTCTAAAAGAGAAATGCTCTCACTTTATCTTATTTTAATGTGCTTGTTTTTAATCAATGAATTGCAAATACAGGAATAAGGCAACCTGACAATCTAAAACCTCAACACTAATTATGACACAAACACTCTGACACCTTTACTTTCAGACACACTAGGATTTATATAAAAGGAGCAACTGTCTCCTGGATGGACTGATATAAACAAAAACTCTGAATATAATATTTTCTTTAGTAATTTCTGTACATAAATATACAAAGTAAATCATAAGGACATTAAAAACTTACATAAAAACAATCTACTTGGCTATTAAAATATACAAATTTGTTTCAAGACTAAAATCTGATAATAATAAAGTCAATCTAAATAAAATTATAATAATGACTATATAACTATGTAAAAGTGCAACATTTTCTACTGATACCTGAATCTCTATGACTTTACCATCACCTTTGGTTTAAGAATATACATAATGCCTCAAAAAATAGAACATAAACACTCGGGTTCTTAATATTTTGGTGTAAGTAAGTTAAATAACAACAAAAAGCTCTTGTATTATAGACGTGGCACACTAACATTAGTAATACACATCTCAGCTTCAACATGTAAATAAAACAATATAAATATATATCTCTATATATATTCTCCACTTTTTTATGATTAGTTTGACAGAGTAAAACATATTTATGACAGAATTAATTGCAATTCTAAAAAATATAAAGAAAATGATATATTTTACACCATTCAAAATTAAATTCAGTGAATTTTACAAGCTTTTCAATTCATCACTTTACTTATAAATTGTCAAGTGGAATGGCACAATTGTTACTTTATACACGTAAATATTATATGATACTTTTATATCTTTGCATGCTTCTAAAATGCCAATAAAAATAATTTTTCTAATCATTCACATTGCTAAGTTACATACATTTATTTACCCAATTTTATAAAACTTATGAGATTAACACATATCATTGTGCAAATTAATATCACATATTTTACAAAAATAATCCATTCAAATTAAAATGTTTCTATATTATAAAATTGATTCATCAATTTGATAAAAACAAAGGTTGAATTATGGCAATTAAAAATTAAAGTAAATGAATTTAACTTTTAAATTAAAAGAAAGGGATAATTTCACAACCACTTATCTAAAAAAATTTACTAACTAGAACTTCATAGAAATAAATTTTGAAATGGATAGAAATTGTTAAGTATTGCAGAAATTGGTAAATAATATTCCCTATTCACAATTAAGTAGTTAAATTATTAATAAAATTCTAATACTGCTTTTTGTGAATTAGGATTTTTTTGTGTCAAAAAAATAAATAAAATTATGAAATTCTTATCTTTAATACAGATTTTAATAAATAAACATGCCTTTTTTATATCGTTATAGTGTCCTTCAATTTTAAATAAAATAGAAATAAAATTTAAAAAATCTAATTTTTAGATGATCATACCTGCCAACTTTTAGAAAAGTATTTCAGTAAAACTTTCCAGTTTTAATCCGTGTGACTAAAGAAAAAAATTATACCTCTACCATTTATTTTCCACAACTATAGTTTTTCAAGCTGGAGGCTTCCTCCCCCCGATAGATAAAGGGTTTGACATGTGCATTTTCGGAGCCTCTGCGACCACACAGTCCGGGAAGTAATTTCTCTCTTCCCACAGATGGGATGAATGGTGTGCTAATTTCCGCTTCTAAAAATGGCTAACGAGAAAAGATCGCCATTATGTGCTAAGATATAAAAATTTTTTTTCCTTTTTAAATTTTGCCCAGAAGAACCGAAACGCGTAAAATAATTCATGCTATCAGTAAAGGCATAAAACATGTGGATCTAGCGTAAAATTTACGCACGATGCGTAAAAGTTGGCAGGTCTGGATGATGTATCATAAAACTTTAAAATATAAATCATAAAAGCATTAAGAGCTTACTTTAAATTGAATACTGAAGCATAATTTTATTTTCGGATAAAATAAATTTTAAATAATGTTTTCACAATCATAGCTTTAATTAAATATATATTTTATGTGAGTAAATTATGATTATTTAAAATCTATAAATATAATAATAATAATAATAATAATAATAATATATATATATATATATATATATATATATATATATATATATATATATATATATATATTTTTTTTTTAAATTATTTTAAACCTATTTTAGACACATAATTTACTATTGTTAGATATTTGCTTTTAAAATCAAACTAAAAGTTTACACCCTTATTAAAAAGCAATTATATTCAACCTTTGTAATATAGTATAAAAAGCATGATTCAGTACTTTAAGATTTTCATTTAAAATCTAGAAAATTAAAAGTAAATTTAAATCAAAAGATTTTTGAGCAATTAAATTAAAAACAATTAACAGCAGCTCTGATATGAAAAAATCTAATTATATGTTAATTTTTAAAAATATACAGAAACAAAATTACAAGATAGAGCTGCCATTAAAATTACACTTAAGTTATAAATAATTTCATTTCAAATAAAGTTACCACAATATTTGGAAAACATAGGTTATTTGTAAAACTGAGATTTTACAGACAACTCTTATTTTATTCATTGAATTAAAATGCCTATATAATTAAGATTTCACTAGTTAAAAAAATTTAATTTCTTTACAAAATAATTACCAAACTGAAAAATGTTGAAAATAGCAAATGTATATTAAAACATTAAATTGCTTAGATTTAAAAATATTTTATCATAATGAATATATTAATCACATTTTATTAGTGTGGTTAAAAACCGAATATCATTAAAATATTAAAAAAAAATATTTCATAGTTACTCATCAACATGAACATGGTACAGAGACATCAACAATACCATAACAAATGCTTGTTTAGAAAACATTTCATTTGAAAATGATGCATAGACATGTAACAGTTTAAAAAACATTAAAATACAATTTTTCGACAAACTTTAGCTTTGCTAATAATCCTCTCTAAGCTAGGTTTTACATAAGATATTCTTATAAATGAAATAAAATTCATTTAGACATGTTAAACATATATGTTAATACAGATATCTCTGAGATTTTTTCTTTTTCAAGTAACTTTAAACAAAGTAACAAATAAAACTTAATAACATTAAATTGATTTAGAATGATACACAAATATATTTTGACAAAGATAAATTTAGTTCCTTTTTTTATTTCAGTTATTTCATTAGCTAATTTTTATAATTTTCAATTAAAAACTTAATTAACAAATATGGATGCACATAGGAAAAGCATACTTTATATTTTATATGATAATCAGGCTTCATGATTTTTCCCCATCATACAAATGTTTGACTCATGTGCACTAATAAAATGATAGAAATTTGACTAGAAAAAACAAATACAAAAAAATATTGACATTTAAGAAAACCTTTTTGTACACTGAAGCAGAATTTAAGTAAAAATCAATTTATAATAATGTGTATCATATAAAATACACATGCGTATTAGAATAAAAAAAATTGTGAAAAATTAGAAAAATTGAAATTGAGAATAAATTATGTTGAATGAATCTGATTTTTCCTCAACAGTGAAATAAATAGGAAGAAAAAGACAGAAAGTGTTTTAATTTAACAGACAATATATTTAAAAATATAAGTTTCAAGAATCATATTTATGAATTTCACAGATAAAAAGCCAATAATAAAATAATTAAAGATTTTCAGAACTAAATTTTTAAAATAAACATTTAAAAAATAATTAAATTATTTAAAAACATTCAATTCAAAAAATAATACAGTACTTTTAGAAATAAAATATTCAGCACCATATCACTATAATGGCTGATGAGCTTTAGTAAATAAAAATAGGCGAAACTGTTTTTAAGTTCTGCACATGAAAAATATCAAATTTTTAATACAATTAACATTTTTGTATCCATCAATCATATTAAATTAGAGTTTAAGGAGAAACATTTACATGTCTTTTAAAAATCCGTGAAAATCTCCAGATGAGGAAAAATTGTAACAGAAGAATTAAATAAAATCTTTAGTCATGCCAGCCTATGCCATAGAGATAAAACTTAATAAATAACTTTCAATAAGAACATTAGTACATTTTTCAATAAAATAAATATTGAAATGATTTCAATAAAACTAAATAAACAAGTATTTCAATAAAACTAGAAAACACTCATATTCGATCATTCACACTCTTCTTACATTCTTGTCAGTCAAACATGAATGGCTAAAGCATATCATTGTTGGCTATTTCTCACTGTGCTATAGGAAAACTAATCACTCAGCATTAAATTTAAACCTGATTAACAAATGGCAACATGACTATGCTTCAAGATTTGAAACAACTGTTAATTTGAAACAATAGCAAATATTATGCTAATCACAACATTATAGTATATATAAACTTTAATAATTCTAGCTATATACTAGATATGTGCATGTGATAAAAACAATCTACAATAAATCTTTCACGCTTGAAAGATCTAAAATGTTAAGAAACTACTGCTTTGATATTGCAATAACAGAAGTTATTCGTTTGTACTTTAGTAAACTGCAAAAACCATTCGGAATCCAAAGATGGTCTCTACTTACAACAGTGTTTTAACAAAAAAGATCACTCATTGTAGGACGATGATACTGTATATCTTCATATACATAATATATTTGCTTGCTAACAATTCAGTATCAAGTTGTTAACATTCTCTATAACTTCTAATTGAGGTTATTAGCTAAAATTGTCTTAAAAATTTACAATATTATACTACAATTTGGGTTCTGGAAACATTTCTCAAACAATGAACTATGAGAAGTTTATCCAGAAAGCCCAATAAAGTCAAATATACAGAATGTATGTGTATACATAATATTTTCATTTAAGCCAATATTAAATGTCATGTGTTTGCGTGAGTTTTACTATGCGCATTTAAGTTCCCACGATTAGCGAAACCCTTACCACATGATTCACACTTAAATGGCTTTTCACCTGTATGAACACTCATGTGCCTCTTCACAGTTGATTTCTGGGAGAATCTTTTGCCACACACTTCACAAGCGAATGGCTTTTCTCCTGTGTGAGTTCGCATGTGTATCTTAATCCGTTCTTTGTCTGCAAAGCGTTTGCCACACACATCACAAGGAAATGGACGTTCACCTGTGTGGGACCTCATATGCCTAGTCAATGAAGTCTTTTGGGAAAAATGATGACCACAGAGGTTACAAGTGAATGGCTTTTCTCCAGAATGGCTTCGTAAATGCAGTTGATATACATTTTTAGATGCAAGATGCTTGCCACACAATGTACACTGGAAAGGTTTTGCAGGATCTCCAGATAACACAGGCTGTGGTGGCGTGGTCAACCTTCCAGAGCCCGAAGATGAACCCTGAGATTGGGTTGGATGGAGGCCACATGGACTCCCATTTTTACACATTAAACAGTTCCACTTTTTGTCCGAAGGCTTTGAATCCTCACCATCAGTTAGTGAGGATACAACATTAGCAGCTGAACTTGCAACAGACGTAGAAATGCTACCTGCAAATGCGATGGTCGAGGCTTGCGAAGGCACTGGGTTTGTTAATGCTGTGGTTGTTATTGCAACCGAGCTTGTTACAACCACTGGCAGTTGGACTGCAGCTGCAGAAGGAAGATGAATGGAGGCAATGCTGGGTAATGTAGCATTGGCATTTAAAATTATGGAAGGGTTAAATTCTGAGGCACTAGCTGAAGCTCGGGATGCTCCGGGCTCTTGTTTTATGGTCACCACAGGAATCTGTGCACTCGTATGATTAGCACCAATTATATTTGAAGTACTAAAATCTCGTTTCACCAAAGGTGACAATCCAGAAACTACTGTGAAAGGAGGGAGAGGACCAGAGCCTGGCTCTTGTTTGACTATATTTGATAGATTAACTGATTTCAGAAGACCACTATAAATATTATTCGTTGATGTAACACAGTTTGATGTCACAAGAGAATCCAGAAGTGGAACTTTAGAGCAAGTATTTCGTAAAGTAGTAGATAAAATGCTGGGTAATAAAATAGGTGAAAGAGGGGGAGAAGATAAGGTAGGAGAAACAGATGCAAGATGAGAAGCTGAGTTTTCTCCAATACTTATATTTGGCAAGGAAGATTGTATAGTTAAAGGAAGAGCTGATGTTAAACTGGACTGTAAAGAAGCTAATGCACTAGCTGAAAGATTGGGAAATAAAGTTGGTAGAACTGCAGAAGTTAAATTAGGTATTGATACTTCTTTCTCATCAGATGAAGAAGGAGATTTACTCCCGTGACTAATCACTGAATGTTCATTAATATCTAATGAAATTGATTTATCTTTAGAATTATTTGTACTATCTATTAAGTTTGAATCTTTAAGGACGCTTGCTGATGAAACTGAAATATCGGAATTGTTTTCTTTTTTTAATGTTGCCTCTCCAGCAGAGGATGAAGAAATTAAAATATCTTGTTGAGAAAGTGATTCACCTTTATTAGACATTACAGAAGTAATTACACCACGAGGCACACGTTGCATAGTTGTCCTCATTTTCTCAGGAGGAGATTGTGCCCGCAGAAGTTGTTGAATAACACTAGCTGTAACTGCAGATGGCAATGAATCAGATTGGGAGTCAGAAATTTCAATTTTTTGACTGCTTTTTATAATTATATTATTGTGATTCTGAGCTGCTTTTGATGTACTTATTTTATTGGAAACAATATTTTCCCCACTAGTTATCACAGTAGACTCATTTTTGATGACATGAGACTGTTGCAGTAAGTTTTTTTCAATTATTGTAGAACGTACAATATTATGTCCTTTCAATATTTTTCTTGGTGCTGAATCTTGCTGTTGCAATGCCTCTTGAACATCAGAATACATTATATCAGAGCCTTCTGTTGTTTGAATGCAGTCTGGAATAATAACCTCAGTATTTAATGAGGAATCCAGATTATGATTAACATTCTCCATGCCCTGATTTCTAGAATGTTCAGTTCTTAATCTATGTTCAATAGCTTTGATTTCAGCAACTGAAAATTTTGGAGAAGTATCTATGTTTGAAGTTGACATAATCACATTTGTTTCAATAGCTGAAACAGAAGGAGGCTGTGACCTTTGGCTAATACATTCAACATAATTATCTGAATGCATGCTTTCTCCAACACTAAAATGAGGAGAAAGCATAACTCGAGCAATAGATTCATCACTAGAATGCAGTGAGAATGGTGAACCAACATTTGTTCCAGAACGAAGATGTTCACTAATTTCAGCAACTTTCTGCATTTCTTCTATTGCCAGGGGTGATAGATGTTGAGAGACTTGAGGAGGTGATGGGGATATATGCATTATTTCTCGAAGAGGTACCACTCCAATAAAATTTGGTATAGTTCTAGATGAAAGAGGTAAATTAAGACTACTTTCAGATTCTAAATGACTGTCTGTTATATCTGATAAGGAATCTTTATCCATCATATCTGGTCCCAGAGAAGACATCACAGAATTAGCTTTAATGCATCTGCTTTCAACAATTGATGCAACATGGCTAATAGGGGTGGATGAGCATACTAACAATGATGATGATAAAGGAACATCTACGTTTTCCATCACTACATCTGTACAAGTATTATGCCTCGATGAAACTTCCATTGGACTAGCTAAAGAAACATTGTTCAGAGTGTCACATGGACTTGAAGATAATCGTTGAATATTGTTTATAGATGTCATAACATCAAAAGAATTATTATTAGTTAAATATTGAGGAATGCCCATAATCATATTAATATTAGATGGTCTGCAAAATACATCAAACCTTCCTTTTGCTGATGATCTAATAATAGTTGAAACAGGAGGTAATCCTATTCCAGATGAAATACTTACACCTGAAGGCAACTCTAAAGAAGATGTACTACTATTTGATGATGGTGATAAACAGACACCATCAGCCGTCACAACTTCCTGCAAGTTGGTTAAGTTATCTAACTGAGAAGCACTTCCTACAGATAATTCAGATGCTTGAGAATGATCCAAGTGATAGTCTGACATTGAAGAAACAGGCCCATCTAAATCTTGTTGTTCTTGCAAAAGACTTTGCATTTCTATATGATCTTGAGAATTTGCTACTGACTGGTGCTCTAAAGATAATAAGTTATGTGGAATATCTGACTTCTCAAGGTCATGATCAGATGATGGAGATTTATCATGTCCAAGAGCTGAAGATGCAGCATTCATAAGATCTGTTTCACGTAGAAAATTTTGTGCTGTTATATTTTCTACAACGCTCAACTGGTCATCACTGTTCTCTGATTCTTGAGAGCCAGATTCCTGAGAAACAATTGCATGAACAGTCAAAGATGTTTGTAGAGACCCATCAACAATCATCCTCTCATCATCACATACACCTATTGATTCAGAAGTTGAATCAGCATCATGGGATATCCCTGAATGCATAAAAGATGTTGAATCAGAAGCTCCATGAGACATTATTTCCGCATTACATATTGCACTAGATATCTGTGATGAGTTAGTAGATGTGGCATCATTGCATAATGAGGAAAGACCACAAATATCAGAGGATTCATGCATGTCGAGAGTATCACCATTGTTCCAAGAGGTAGCCATATTATCTGAGGCACTGGAGCCCACTACAGGTACAGTGACCATAGTGGGCTCCTGTTCCCCACTGGTTGGAGTTTCAGATGAAATAGAACAGTCACTCATCTTCCCACTTCACCCATATTATCTTTGGTGCATGTATATAAAGCATGTTTACAGAACTAAAAGAGACACAAAAGTTTGTTAGAATCATAAAATATTAATTTCTTTTAAAGTAATGCAACACTTAGAGTAGAAAAACGTAACTATTTTCAACATTTTAATTTAAATATAAACTTTCTGTTCAACAGAATTATTAAACGTTTATGGTTCAACTGATATTTATAGATAAGAAAATTGCAGATTTTTGGAGAAAAAAAAGCAAAAAGCAGAATAATGACATATTAAATAAGATCTAAAGATATTAATTATAGACCAGTTGATTTGAAGTAAGAACTTGCAATCTCAATTTGAAAAAGTTACATGATATTACATATTATTATCTCTTGGATTAAAACTTATGCCTACTTTCTTGTAGGGATTAAAAAAAAGAAAAGTTATAACAAGCCTTAGTTTAAGAATATTTCAAAGTAATTTAAACATAACTAAAATTTACATAAAAGTAAAACACAACATTTTATGAGAAAATAATTTCAAAAACCTTTGGTTTACTTTCAAAAACCTAAATGAAACCATATTAAATTTTTGTCAAGTTGAAAGAATAAATTTTCGTTTTGAGACCTTTATATAATTATTTTTAGACATAAAATTGAACATCTGATGCTTCAAAATTTAATCAAAGCTTTTTCTAAGCATTTTTTTAGGATTTTCTTTTAAAGTACAACAGTCATTGATATTTAAACATAGCTAGCAACAATATTTTTCATTAGAAATAACATAAACTAATCTAAGAAAATCACAAATCTTAAAGATCAAATATACTTTTCCTCATAAAGTCTCTTATAATGTCTATTATACATTTGTTATGCTTTTCAAATAATTTATTGAAACAAATTATAATTATCTTTAAATCCTAAATGTATTCTGTATATACGTCCTAAATTCTACATGCAAATAACAGTCAAAAAGAAAATAGTGAGCTAATTTTATCAAATTAAATGATGTTCAATAGTAAATTAGCAATATCAGATGTATTGAAAATCACAATATAATTGATGCTTAAAAGTTTCCAATGAGAATCTTATAACTCATTCTTTTAATTCACCAGAACTAATATTACAGAAACAAAATTTTCATCACAATAAAGAGGTAATAACTTTTTTAATAGCTCATTATAATAAAATTTTGCACTTTAGAGCACATTTTTATCCAACTTAGATTAAGAAATATAACTATAATAGATCTTTCCAACACCTCCCTTCAATAGTTTGTTTTGCCGCAATATGTCCATTTTTGGACATAGCGCCATAAAACCCAACCAACTATCAAAAGTTTGTTTCTTTATCAACAGTTATTTTATGCACATAAAGGCTAATTAGACTGTTACAGACAGTTTAAAGCATATTGTGAACCACAAACACCAAAGCTCAATGTAGGATTTGAGATCATGCACTGTTGAATTGAAGGCAAGAATGCTAACAATTCAGCTACCAGCTCAGATCCTACCCCTTAAAAAGTTATTCATTTTCCACCTATGTTAAAAACAAATATATTACCAAACATAAGCTAACTTTCCACTTTCCTCATAATATTTAAATGTATGTATCATATTAAATTCTTAAATTTTAAAAACTTGCAGTACATATCTGCATGGTAAATACTTTTATTTATTCATTTGTAGAATATATTAATGTATTTTAAGCAAAAAATAATATTTCTGAGAAAGTATACATACATAAAATAAAATGGACATAAAGTTAATTTTGATATTTATAGATAAGCATAATTAACAGTCACAAGAAATTTAAAAAAACTTTTGCATTTAATTTTGCATCATAAAAGTAGATGATACATTCTTCCCTCAAATATCCAGTGGCATATTCTGCTCTCACAAGGCACAAGTCTGAAATTCTACCCTTGAGCTGGGTATGGTTGACTCAGCCTTCCATCAGTTCAATGGGTCAATAAAATTAAATACCAAGTATGCTTGAGAACTAAACACTGGGGGTTTTGTGTCAGGCTGATCACCTAGACAGGACATATGTTTTGCAAAGAAAATTGATATGGGTACTGTAGGTTTTAGATCTCTATGGGCTGTTATGCCACTGGTTTAGTTTTTCTAAAAGGAATAATCACCATATATTTAATAAAATTAACATTTGGAAATCTTCTTCAGAGTTATTTTAATATAATGAAAAATTAAAAATACATATAATAAAGATATTTTAATTAACTATTATGGAAATATTTGTGACTTTCTTAATGCATCTCAATATGACAAAAATCATGAGAATGAATATGAAGTTAAGATTCTCATATACAATCAGCACTTTGATCAATCTACATATAAAATATAACCAACTTTTATTAAATTATAATTAAGAGCTTATATATTTAAATTTGTACTTAATCCCAGTTATCAGTAGACTGCATCAATACATTACAATATTTCATTTAGTTTTAAACTTTGAAGAGCAGATAAAAAGGGAAAACAAGTTTAATAACAATAGTAAATTTACCTCTAGATATTTTCTGAATAAAATTTGATTTAAAAAATAATAAATATACCTTCTAATTAATAAATCTTGAACAACAAAAAAATCAATGAAAGGAGTTACAATATTCTTTCATTTTATGCACTGCTTTTCAACACATAATTTCATTAGCCTGTAATTTTTATGTTTAAAATCATTGTTTCTGATGGGATATCATATTTTGTTAGCATATAATTCTAATTGGGTATTGAATATATGAAATACAAGATGTTATTTATATAAATTTGTTAAATGTATACATAATATCGAATTATTTGAAAAATCTAAATAATTATCTTAATTGGCTTAATAAGGCATTCTTCCAAAGAGTTTTTTTTAACATTATATAAAGGATATATGAATTGGTCAAAATATGTTCACTGAATTTTAGTTAAATTTTAAATTATATTTAACACTAAAAAAGAGACTGTAATAATTTTACAAAAAAATTTCAATGACCAAAATACAAAGAAATTTTTATCATTAATGATTTATTAATTTTTTCATTTTTAAGCATCAACATGTCATAACAGTGTAAAGTAGTCCTTAAATTTTTTAAAAAAGCAATTGTTTTTACAATTTTATTGATATTTTATGGCTTATTTACATCCATATAAGCAAATTTTGCCATTGATAATGGTATAATTTACAAATCTAATGGAATGTATAACACTAAACATATCCCTTATTTATTACTGAACCCATACAATTGCTTATTAATAAGTTTAAGAAAATGCATGAAGTAGGCGAATATTAAAAAGTTCATAGTTAATACAGATATAAAAAATTCTTAAGAATCAAGCACAATGAATCTCATAGAGAAATACTTAATTTTTAAAAATAAAAATATACAAAATTTAATGCAATTATTTCAACACTGAAACTGAAAACTTCATCTTATTTATATTTGAAATTTATAATACATTTTTTACATGAAAAGATTAAAGGTTTGGATTGCATTTCTAAAATGTACACTAAGTTATATTTAACTAATGAGAAAGAATTTTTAAATGAGAAAGCAAAATTGCAGTATATATCAGAAGGTTGATCAAAACCCTTTAAATGATCACACGCATAATACAAAAGGTTATATACAAGAAATACATAAATTTATATGCAAAATCAGTACTTTTATCTAGTAAAACTATATAAGTTTATATCTTAAGGAACTTAAAACAAACCTTTAAACAATTGATAAAACTAGCCAATGACCATACTTAAAAGAACATATAAAATATTTAGGGATGATATTAAAGTAATATTTGCAGCTATGAGTAGAATTTAAAAGTTTTAATGAAAAGCAAAAGTATTTTTTTCATGATATATGGCAGATAATTATTCTAGAATCAGCATACATACTAATACTACTATAATGCTAATAGAAATATTTTAGGATACTTAGAGAAAGATGGAGCAATTCTCTAACATCCTATCCAAAAAATAATTTCAGAAATGTTTAACAATGAAAAAATTATATAAGCAATATTAAACACTAGAAAAAATTGCATATAGATAAAAGTTGCATGATGTAAAAAATATGCTATTATAAAATGGTTAGAGATGAATAGGGAATACAAAGAAATGAAAGAGATATATCTTTATCATTACATTGACAGTAAACTTAATCATGTTACATTTACACTTCTGAAATCATAAAAATGTATATTGAATGTTTATTTCCACTTCATAGTTGAAAACAAAATAGTATATGTTCCATTTTATAAATACTTTTGTGGATTCCTCAAATTATGTGATAACAGATATTTCAAAATATTTATTTTAACTATTAAATGGAAATAAACATTCAGCCTACATTTTTAAACTAGATTTATAATAAACGAAATTTAGACATTTCTTACAAAAACATTTTTTAGAACAGTTTGGCAAAGAGATATTGATCTTAAGGTTTGAATATACGAGTTTACAGTATAATGAGTATTACTATATTATGAGTTTATATGAGTCAAAAATGGATGCTAAAAAATTTACAACTATTATGGCTTTAGTGTAAAATAAGTAAGAAACAAAAGAATTCTATCTTATCAGTCTTCTAAAATAAATAATAAATCCAGCCTCCCTGACTATTATACAATTATAATTGGCGTTCAAGATACAATTAGTTTATATAAATCTATTATGATTTTATTTCAATCAAATTGTACCAAATGTTTTTAATATGAAGCTTTGCCTAAAAATGCAAAAAAGTTTATGGTCAGAGAGATTTTTTCAGTGAAAAAGCTTTTGCATGCATATGTACATATGTGTGTATGTCACTCCAATAAAATATAACTGATTTTAAACTATATAAACTATTTTCATTCAGAAAGTATTAAGAATGAAATAATGCATATTTAAATTACAAATTTCATACTTGCATTATTACAATAAGTGAATTTTGTATTATACTATACTCATATATAGAGTGAAGTGTGTGCATTAATTCTGACACAATTGTTGAGAAATTTAACAAGTTATTAAAAGTAGAAACAATCATTTATAGAAACGAATATAACACATTATTAAGCAATTTTATAATATGAAATGAGCTTTTTAAAACCAGATTTTATAAAATTTTATATATAACAAAAAAAGATTCAAATAGAAAAGAGATATGGTTATATGTTAAACCAATAGCACTTATCGAAACTAGTAGTTCTATAACAAACAAATTATTCAACAAATAATATTAAAACTATTTTAATTATATATTAATAAGTGAATAATTGTATTAAGTTAAATAAATACTAGTTTTCCATTTTAAATTATTTCCTCTTAAAACTAGTTTTCAAGTTAGTCAAAAAAAAATTTGACACAAAATTTCAATTATGATTACAAACAAACTAAATCTTACAACCAATAAGTTTATTATAAAATAACTTTTTAAAAAGAAAGTAGTAGTATTTTTGTCAATTCACATCACAGAGGAAAATTAGAAAATTTCAGAGAAAATAAGATTTATCATATTTAAAAGCTCATTTATTAGCAATTTTTAATAAGTCAAGTATATTTATATAATTTAAAACATGTCTGCCAATATATATATATATATATATATATATATATATATATATATATATATATATATATATATATATATATATTACAATTAATTTTACTTAATTTTACAATTGTTACTTAGATATTTTTATTTAGTTAACATTAATATTATAATGAATTTTTATAAGGTTAATTTATTTCAATCATTTTAATATTATTGCATAGTTTAAACTAATATTAATACTTAAAATTCTAATGTTAAAAATTAATTAATTCAAAAATACAATATATGCTAATTTTCAAAAAAGTTAACATTAATGTCAAATTAAAATTAAATATAATTAAACATTCATTTAAAATTTAAATATAACTAAGTACTTAAATAAAGGAATCATATCTAGCATTCTGTAATTTATTTTTCATTATAAAAATATAGTAAATTAAGATAGGCATTAGCAATTAAGAAAAGTTATAAATTTGTAATATAGTTGTTATTAAAAAATTCAGTTACAAAGAATAAAGGAAATATTAACTAAATACAGAAGTAGAAGTATCCATATCAAAGTTGGCAGATAATGAAAATTTTTCAACAATATAAATAGCATTTTCCTTCAGATTAACAATAATTTTACACTCAACTATAATTATTAAATGCAAGTTAATAAATCATTAATTAATCAGATGCATCAGCAAGGCCTGTAACATCAACTAAAGGGTTTTATGTAAATTTTGTTTTTACCCAAGCTTTGTTGAGAAATATTCCTAATTTCTTATCATGGAAATTTTCTTTTCTTACTTGGTGCCAATAAAAATAAAATTCTTCATCTGAATATTTATTTTGAACAGATTAAATAAATTTTTAGATATAAAATAATATATGTATATAGAAAAACCATAATGAAGAATTGATATTTTTATTTTAAAATATAAATTACACCATAGGCAGGATAAAATTATACAGGAGTTAAGTTAAATTTGATATTTGGACGCATTTTACACTATTAACAATTTAGAAGAAAAAAAAATTATGCTTACCAATTACTTCACACTCATCAAGTAATCCAAGATTGATTTGCATTCATTTGATATAGCATTTATGTGTATTTTATGAAATTTCAATTCATCTCTTCTAAAGCAAAGTTTCATTTTGTCAAAATCTAAAACAAAAATACACCATTAACGAATAAAACCAAATTAGTATTTATTTTAAAATGCTTGATCATTTTCACCAGATAATAAAAAATTAAAAGAAAATGCATAAAATAATGACACCATTTTTATGACTGCAGTTTTAAATTTTTCTAGTCGCAAAGTTGCAAGAATGCTTTGTCGTTACAAGGCATCATTGAACATCATTTATTCAATTAAGTATGCATTTCAGTTAAATTTTATTTAATTTTCCTACAAACAGGACTTCTTATAGAAAAAAGTTCTAGATTATTATTAAAATTAAAAATGAGATTAACACTGATTTTTAAATAAAAATTAGCTAAAAATTTTTAAGCATTTCTTATTTTTTTATGTATATAATGTAATTACAACTAATATATACATATAGAATAAAAATAAATTAAGAGACAAAGGATTTTTTTCAAGAATTATAAGTTGCTACTAGTTTTCTCAAATTGGTTTTATCAACCATAAACTGGTACATTAAAAATAAATGCTTGAGGCTGATGCATAACAACTGACATTTAAATTACTACCACCCCTTTTATGGTATTCAATGGATAATGGATTCATAAGTTCAAATTATTAGATATTAATCAAGATTTAGCTAAATGCTTTACAATTATGTTTTCCTCTGTTTGTCACTCAAAGTCATTGTTTGTGCATGAAGTCTGATTAAACCATAAGCTACAGTTTGAAGTAAATTTCAAACCATTACAAAAATCCAGGCTCGAAGTAGGATTCAAACCCACAAACAGTTGAACTGAAAGCTTATTATTAACAATTCATTTGTCAGCAACACATAACATGTTTTATACACGAGAGCTATTTTAGTTAAGACTATAGTTTAAAATAATTTCTGAATCACTATCAAGACAGAATTCAAATTCACAAACTGTCCAAATAAAAAAATCACATCAATGAGTCATTCAGCTACAAATCTAACTTTAAGGAGTTTTAAATTAACTTTGCCACATAAATAAAATTGCACCTTGTCTCCTTTCATTATTATACATGTATTACAGTTTTCCTTGATAAAATCTATAAGAAAAACTTTTTTTGCATCATATAATTTGTTAAATAAAATTTAACAACATTATTTCTCAAAATTACACTCAAATCAACTGAAACAAGCAGAATCCTATTTGGCTGCAAAACAAATGTGTATAGATTTAATATATTTTAATAACTCATTACTCATTTTTAGAAATGCATTCTCATAATAAAAAAATTAATTACTTTTTTATGTTCAAAAATACCATTTTCTCACAAAAAAAGCAAAACTGTTACTCTGGAATTACTGCTTTAAATAATAAAATTGTAACTATCCCATTTGTGCAACACGTCAAACTAACATACTATACTCTTAACATTAGCTACTCATTATGTACCACAAAAATTTGGTTCACTCTTAAATTACGCAAAAACTGCAAGCTTCCTGAAATCATATCTATAGGACAAGGCTAGATGTTTTCTAACATTTCATATTAATCACAAACTTTTATATCTGCTGGTTATGCTTTGACATGAAAGATTTTCACCAGCTTGATTTATATCATAAATTTCAATCTGAAGTCGCTTAAATGTTATAAAATATTTTGAGATATATTTCCTTGATCTTTCTAATCCCCATCAAATGATATAATATTTTCTATTCTAACAATAAAAATAAATATAGAATATTCAATATATTAATGCAGTTGTTTCCCATGTCAATTTAATTATAATTTAAGTCACTTTCTGGTACATCCTGTCCTAATGCTTCCTTTCTTATTTATAAAAATCTTGATACCAAATTATTTTATTATGGGAGAGAGTACCATTTATTTCAGAAGAATGTACTTCCATGATTAACTAATTATTTAAATAGATGAAAGTAAGAATCCATTTTAGGGCTAAAATATCATATTTCTAAGTAATTCTGCCATATAAATAAAAAAATTTAACACTTGAATTTTTTTTCTTTGCTTTAAAATTTTTCCCACATCTAAATTTAAAATTTCATACATTTGTTCTAATATTTATCATTTTATTTTTTTATGAAGCTCAAAAGTAAATTAACGTATTTTGTTATTTAAAACTTCTAAACTATCTGAATAAAAAAATATACTTTCAAAAATTATTCATCAAAGTAAACATTTTACGTACACACATAACTGCCAACTTCTGAAAAAGTGTTTCAGTAAAACTTTTTGAGTATTAAAATTATACACATCTACTAAAAACAAATTTTCTTGATTCAAATTTTAATTTTAATTATTCAATTAAAGCTACATTTCTAATTAATTAAAAATACATCATTAATTAGAGTTAATTTGGATAACTTCAATACAAAGTATCAATCTTCATTTTCAGAGTTTTTAATTTAGATAAGTCTCCAAATAAGGGTATTTTTCAAATCATGAATAGCTTAATAAATGTAGTTCTTTCAGCAGTCTAAACATAATATCTTTATGTTAATGGATAACTAAACTAATAAAACATTATACCTTTTAAATATCTTTCAGTGAAGCAATAGACAAAGCATTATAGGAAAGAGAAGAACATGAAAAATTTTTCTCTAATTATATTTTAAAATTTGAATGTAATATCTTTATCCAAAGATTTCTTTGCACCTTCCTTTGACTCTACTTCACATATTTTTTCATTTCAAATCTGATTTGATCCATTGTACATCTACATAAGAACTTTTGTTTATATTCTTGTAAAAACTGACTGACTTTCAGAATATGTAATTTTTCACTTTAACTATATTGGGAAAATATTTTGAAAAAAGATAATTGATCAATGAACATATGAAAATAGGTTCATATAAGTTTAAGGACTGTTACACAATTCTTGAATTTTTTTATTTTATTTTACATTATTTTCTTTTGAAACTTTTTAAATAATAATAGATGTCAATTATAGTTTCATCAAATTTAATTCATAAGCTTATAAAATCTTTTTCAGAAGCGATATTTATTAAATGTTAAAAGAAATCAATAAAGTGGAGAAATCAATAGAGTACAGCTCCAATTATCCAAATCAATTCCCCAATTTCGATAATTAAAATATTCAGATAATTGGATTTTTCGATAAAAAGGGTTACTTAAATTATTGTTTGTTGAAAAGGGGAGACAAAAAACTAAAAAATTTAAAAGAAAAGAAACTAAATTCTTAAAAAGACTTGTAAGTACCTTAACATATAAATGAAAATTTATATGTTAAGGTACTTACAAATCTGTACATTAATACAGTATGTATGCAAAGTGCAGTAAATGAAAGTCATTGCTTGCTGAATAACTCGGTCAGAGCAAGCTGTTTAGCTGTCTCACTCTGCTTTCAGACAGCCAAGTTGTGCATCTGATTGACAGTGACAATTACCATGTGGTCACACTCAAGCTCATGCTTTATCCACTTCAAAGCAGTTTCAAAGGCAGTAAATGCTTCACTAACTGATGGTCTAATGGCTGCTTCAACTTGGATATTAAGGTCATCTTTTTAGTCAACACTTTAAATAAGTTTACCATCATTTGCAATTTAGGATCTCACTCACAATCCATTCTCCTAGAACTTCAACACTAACTTCTGAACAACCAGAAATTTTCAAAAGAATTTTCTGAATTCCTCAAGTGACAACATCTCTCACATTCATTCTCATCTTCTCCCTTCTCTTACCTTTTCTTTTCCTGAGCTTTTCCCTTTTTCTTATTTTTCTTCTCTTCTTCAGTTTTAATTTATTTTTCTGAATTTCTGAAAGCAATGTGGATAACCAGCAATTCAAATGATTCGAGTTCTACTGTAGTTATTAAAATTTCTTCCCTTGCATACTATTGCATTATTATCAACATATGTAAGACTTTGCTCAAAGTCTCAGTTCCAGCACACCTATAAAACTATGCAAATATTTTCCTAAAACATGGATCAACAATGCTGACTGGTACAGAGTGCTCTATCAATAATGAAGTAAAATACAGAGTTTAAACCAGGTAACTTTTTGAATATCATTTTTAAAGTAAATATTTATTTTTAAATGGCAAACATTTGGCTTCTGGTACAAGTTTTGGATTTTTGACATGAAGAAAAAATCAAAATAACTGGCATAAGACATGGAAAAAAGGATCATATAGATTCTCAAAAAAAAACAAATTCCACAAGTTTTAAGGAGTCAAACAAAATTTTACCAGGAGGTATCAATATTCACATATTTAATAAATAATATTCTAATATTTAGTTTAGCTAAATACATCCCTAGTTATCTACATATACTTTTCAATTGTATTTTCAAATCACTATTGAGATTTGTGAAAACAAATATAGATATTGATTTAAATTAGATTCAATATTAATGACTTCAAAAGCATTAAATAAACCCACAGATACAATGGAAATAATTTCATTTAAGTACCAATTTTTTTAACATTAATTACTCATATATTGAAAAGAATCTTTTTAAAATTATGTTTACATGGCTCCTATCTGTTTTAATTGATTGTGAATTTAAAAGATAAATGGAAACAAAGTGTGTTAAAATCAGAATATTAAAAAATAATAATAATGAAAACAAAAGATAATTATAATGACATATTAATGACACAAATTTAAATTTGAATGATTTTTGATTTTTTATAACATTGATGTTTAATCAAAAAATAAATAATTTTCTCTCCTTCTGTTTATGTTCACAAAACTAATACATACACATAATTTAATTCCTTTATTTAATTGCATTCAACAGACTTATATTTTAATACATCAATATTAATATTTAATTTTCTGAAAATTGATTGCAATACCTGATAATTTTGTAATTGATAATTTGTCTGCTATTTCAATTTTTTGATAGAATACATCAAAGATTTTTCAATTTTGTAAGTTACATTAAACAGAACTGACTCTTCCACATATAATATGGGTCTTTCCTTCTATTTTTATTCAGCTAAGTACAATTTAATACTTTTGCATAGACAGCAAAATTATAAGTATACCTGCAAATTATAAAATTGACACTTTTGTTTTGGATGTGATAGAAGTGATACGATATTATCATTTTAAATATTACATTTCGGATTTTCCATTATACAAATTTTGCTGGTAAATGAAACTCTCAAATTACAATCACATCAAATATTATCTCCCAGGGGGGACTGTAATCCCTAAAGGGTACATCCCCAACAGGCAGATAGGGAATTTTGCAATCTGTTCACCACATGAGTGGTAGGAGAAAAAATACTTCCTGCAGACCAACAGGCTGAATTCCAACTTCTTCAGAAGCAATGGCACCCAAATTTTCCATGGATTGTAAAAAATTCTACAATATCCTCTATAGTCAAGGCACTCAAATTTAGCAACTACTATCGTTACTACTTTCAGTGATACTGCTGGTGATTTTTAATTTTTTATTAAATTGCTGAATCCAAGGACACAAGAACATCAAATGGTATTCATTTCATAAGGATTCAATTCGAAAAATAAAGTTTAATATTTATTTAAAAATTTCATTGGATAATATTTCCCAGAATACTAAACTTCAGAATTGAAATAGCATGGATAGTGAAGGATTGCATCCATGCAATTTCAAAACTGTCATAGCCACTTGCATATTTTACTTTATATAATTTCTTATTAATATTTACTTAACCTAAATCAATTGTCCAATAATCATAATTTAAATCGAATTAATTTTTTTGCATTTTAAGACTAATTTGACTATACATGAATTTGTACAATTTTTATTATACAACTATAAGGTATTAATGTTAATTACTATAGGGTTATAATATGTTAAACAAAAATTTTACATTATGTGGTCAAACCAGATAAGCAATAGTACATCTTTTGTTACATAGTTATATATAAAATCTGTTTACATTATGTTATAGTCTTGTTTATATCTAGAAAGGATAATACAAACTGATATATGTTTCTGTGAAGATTTAATTGAAAGTGTATGAATTTTGTTAATTTTGGCTTACTTTTGAGACAATCTGCTAATAAAATATCATAAGAAATTAAATATTTCTTGAAATTATCACTATTTTTAAAAAGTCAACTTGAAATTCAAGGAATTTCCAGAGTTTTGGAAAAAATTTTTCCAGGAGTTGTATGAGCTGCTTTGAAATCATAACTGCAAACTATATGCAATGAGCGCACACAAGCTTTTAGTTCCTTTAGATGATGCTTTGATAATTGGAAATTCA
>JAJQOW010000015.1:945000-1067500 GCA_037975125.1 Latrodectus hesperus
ATATATATATATATATATATTACTTTTAGAACTGAAGTGAGAAATATCTCCTTATATATTTATCCAGAGAAGAATAAAGCAAAAGGGGAACTTTTCGTAGATGATGGTATCTCCAAAGGTAAGATAATCTTTCCCTTTTTAAGGCATATCTAAGGAGAGGAGAGAAATCATAAAATGTTTAAATATTTCTTATATAAAAACATTAGATTTATAAATGATAATAAGCATTATGACTTCTTTTACAAAAAATGATTCATAAAATATGACTTAAAAAGTGAAACAAATGCATTGAAAGGTATGCAACTTATTGCAAACCAAGGGAAATATATTATTTATTCTAATAAAATATTTTATGCTGAAAATTGTTTTTAGGCAGTTATGAAATTTTACTTTTTTCTACGAAGAATAAAATGTTAAAATTAAGACAAAAATATAATTACTTTTCTATGGACCATAAATATAAAGAGGTTTTATACATCAAGACATAATCTTACATAGCAATTGCATACTGTGATGATTTACGCAATATATATATATATAAAAGTAATTCCAATTTTGATTTTCAATTCTACTTTAATCCCTAACGGTTAAGTTTCACTTATTCAAATTGATACTTTAGACTGATTTTCATTTATATGTAAAAATGTTGAAAAAATCGTTAATATTAAAAAAAGTTACGTTTTTTTTTAATACTAGGTCTATATAATGGGGGAAAATGTTTCTCTCCAAATAGAAGCTCGGTTCATTTAATAAAATATAGGATTAATTTTGGAATATTTATTAACTATAGCTTAAATGGAAACACCATTCTTATTTTAATTATTTAATAATATAATATTTGGATAACACATTATAATTGTACAGTACTATTACAAAAGAAATTGAAATTAATTTGTTTTGTAAGTGTATGGTTGGAATTAACATGAATTTCAAACTGAATAGTTATTTTATTTTTAAAAAATTGAATATTTTTATTTATTAAATGTCTTAAATTTTTTTGTGTGTATACAAATCCTAATTATACTTCGACATCATAAATTCAAATTTTCTAGGTACAGTTGAAGAGAGACTTTATGATCTCTATCAATATGAAATGAATAATGTAAGTAAATTTTTATTGAAATTGTTAACATGAATTATGTGTTGGAATAATATTTTTAAGTACAATTAAATAAATTCTTTTATATTTATTATTTTGTTAGCATTTAGTAGAAATACATGTATTTAAGGCACACATTTTAGTAATAGTGTGAGCTTTCAGTATTCCATCCAAATAAATCTAGAAAAAAAATACAATAGGGATCTTTTGAAAAACTGGTAAATTCTGAATCCACGATCAACAATAACATATTCAATAACATATTCAAGAGAGCTTGATATTATCAAATTGATTCAGCAATGGAAATACAAACTAGCTGCTTGCTACAATTTGGATCTGTATCAAGCAAATTTAATTGAGAGGGCTGAATTTTAAAAGTAAAAAAAAAGAGTTATGTAGAATTGATTTTTAATATATATTACTTGATGAGTGAGAATTTTCTTCCCATAAGAATCCAAAGCATGATTCTTTAATAACGTTATATATATATATATATATATATATATATATATATATATATATATATATATATATATATATATATATATATATATATATATATATATATATATATTTATATATATATATATATATATATATAATTATGTATTACGCTATATTTTTAAGGTAAATTATTAAACATCACTCTCTTTCACTCTTTTTAGTTAAAAATTTTGCAGGCAACTCATAATCCTAAATAACTATTAATTGTTTTACTTCCGAAATCTCATGTTCAGTTTTGAAGAGAAATAAAAATAATTAAAGACATGTATTATTAATAAATTACGATTATCGATTACAATATTTGAAACTGTGGAATTTTAATTGTTGTATAAACTATTTCTAAAAGCAACTTCATCTTACGAAAATGTCTTAACTAAATAAGGCGTAGTATAAGAGTAGATTAATAATTTTGATGATATTTTATTATTTATACTCATTAAATGAAAATCATTTTACTATTTTTCTCCTATCGTCTGTATAATTCATTATTTCATTTGATATTTTTTTTAAAAAAAAGAATAGAAAATGTCGACTGGCTTCATCAAGGACAAGTATTAAAATAGCGCACTTCAGAACGAAAGATATTGAATTCAAGTCCCGAAACAATGATTGAGAAAGGACATGCATTTACTTTCTGTAGGGTTGTTTGTTGGAGTATGCGTTAAAAAACTCTTCAAGTTTTCTCTCCCTTTCGAAGCAGGAATATTTCCTACTATTTGTAAAGTTTCTTCTGCTCTCAGAATACTATAACTCATTGTTTGAAAAATGGCAGAACAATTAACGTTTTAATACCATGATCATGAGAAACTGAAAGTAATGGGTGTTCGAAAGTATCTTTTTTGCTGCTAAGTTGTTCACTACGCAATATCAAATAAGCATAGCCAAGTTTCTTCTTTTGGTCATGATACTAAAATGTCAAATGCTCTACCATTTTGCAAATTGTAAATTGCTGTTTTCTGAGAACTTTTACTTACAACAAGGATTTTCTAATTTCAACGCAGAATTATTCCTCAAGTGATTATAGCACGCATTATGCGAATTTTAAGAAATGGTATTTTTACCTTTATACAAACTAAATTTCTGCATTTAGTGTTCTTATCACCATATTATTTAAATTCATTTTTCTACTCTGCCTTACCGGCATACTTGTAACTAAGTTTTGTATTGCTAATGCACTTAGCCGATTTGGCTTTGCTTTATTCAAATTTAATTTCGTTTTATTTAACTGTCATTAATTATATACGCATGCCAGATCGTCAAAAGGGGTGTATCCCAGGTATTTTAAAAGCTACAGTTAAAAAGTATCAGGTAGGGGGTTTTGTTCGACGCATTTGTATACTTCCGGTGTTTGATAGTTTTTCTTTTTAGTTAAAGCGTAATGCTTTGGCATTATAGTTTATTCATTTTTTATGTGTAACGATAAAGAATAATTTAACTGAATGTTTTATTTTATCTGTTATGAAATTTTAAATTGAATTTATGTTGTGTATTTTTATTAATCTTAATATTAATCAAACTGAACTTAAATGAAAAATAGCAAGTCTAATCATTGATATACTCTTATTTTAATATATCAGGTTTTATGTATAAAATTGAAATACTTTATAGATATTTAAACTAATAGCTAATGTTTATTTTGCTTAATTAAGCACTTAGTAATTGTAGCTCTACTTATAGTAGTAACTCTTTGGCAATTAGCCTAATTGTGGGTATTTATATCAGGATAGCTACCCACAGATATTTAAACTGCATTGAAAGTCTAACAGGTATCACTGGTCACTGCTTTTTCTAATTGAGACTCATAATATTCGGAGTAATGTGACTCTTTACAAAATGTTTTTCCAAATATTTAACCACAAATCACTTTTCTACCAATTCGATTCTATTTAGGTTTAATCTCTGGCATACAGACCGCTGTCTATGCGGGGAACCTCTGAAACCATAGATAATATCTTCTGAAACTGTCCTTCATACGAACATCTGAGGGACCAATTACGAAAGAATTATTAAGCACTTAATAATTGTAGCTCTATTTATAGTAGTAACTCTTTGGAAATTAGCCTAATTGTGGGTATTTATATCAGGATAGCAAACCACAGATATTTAAACTGCATTGAAAGTCTAATAGGTATCACTGGTCACTGCTTTTTCCAATTGAGACTAACAATATTCGGAGTACTGTGACTCTTTACAAAATGTTTTACCAACTATTCAACCACAAATGACACTTTCCTACCAATTCGATTCTATTTAGGTTTAATCTCTGGCATACAGAGCGCTGTCTATGCGGTGAACCTGAAACCATAGATCATATTCTACTAGATTGTCCTTTATACGAACATCTGAGGAACCAATTACGAAAGAATTTAGGAATAGGAGCATTATCATTCTCTTGGATATTTGAACTATCTACAAATTCCGGACATTAAAATTCTTGCTTGCTGCGAGTTTCTACGCCTGTCTAACAGATTCTAATCTTAGTGAAGAATGAAAGCTTTGCCATCAAAAGTCCTTGAACTATCCTCTATCACAAATTTTATAAATCCGAATTTTCTGCTCATATCAAGACAAATTTCTTAGTGTTCCGACTTCAATAACTTCCCTTAAATAATGTTAGCCGATTGACTATAAATCGTCTCCAAATACCTTCTTCAATGAGAGCTACCAGCATTCTAGCATAAAGCTGCAGAAGTGTCCGCCATAACGTATCTACTTACCAACTGACGCATATCCAATAGGTCATGTGTTTCGAACTATTACTCAGTAGGTGATAAGGTAGCTATAATCAAACGGATGACATTTTCCTACAAAAATGTCTTTCTAATGTGTTCTCTAAGATAACGTTCAGATTAAATCTCATTACGAATTATTAACTTAATATTTACATACTTGAAGCTAATTTCATTAAATAATTTAAAATGTCTTAATTGTTATTAAATTGCATTTAAGTCAACTTAGTATGATTTACGGCAATTTGTATGCAAATATTTCCGTAATTGTGAGCCCCCGATAATTAGAGTATCATGGCAAAGGTATTTTGTTTAGCAGTTGGATGACCAGTTGAGCAAAAACACATTAGCATTACTAATTATTTAATATTTTATCTGATATGCCATATGGTCTACGAGATGCATATTTTAGATCCCCGTAAAGCATTGCGAAATCTCAAAAATCAAACTATGATGATAATTTTTAAGAAAATAACATATTGTGAGACACAATAATATTTTAATGAACAATTTATGATAATGTAAAAAATTTATTATCTACTTTAATTCACTACCCCTCATGTAAATTGCTTTATGTAAATTCACGTCACGTTTTAATTTCATTTGTTAAATAATGATATAAGCTAATTATTCTAAAATAATATATTTCCTTAATTTTTACTATTTAAACTACTTTGTAAATAACAGAACGTGTAAAATCTGTATGCTTTTGTGACAATACTGTTGTTGTTGTTACTAATGACACTTGGACAAGCGAAGCTCGCTATGCCTTGGCTATGCGAATTTAAGTCAATTGGGAGCGTCTTTCGCTCCCAAGCAGCGGAGCACCACGAAGGTGAAAGTACGAATTTTTGCTCAAAAAATCCTCCGATAGATGGCAGCACCAGAGGATCTTCTCCCTCAATTTCGGCATTGATCTGAAGGGGGAGTAAATTTCTCCAGACCATATGCACCCATGGTAACTGCTCAACGACCGACCACAGGACTTTCGATTCCAGAGATTTAACGAGCACGTATAGTGAAAATACTGATAAAATTATACAGTTGTGAAAAGCATAATAAAACTAAAGTTTAAGCAAGCCATAAAATATTAAATAACTTATAATAATATCGCTCATAATTTTCGTAATGTATACTTTAGAAAAGAAATGAAATAATTAAATATTCATATTTAAGTGCTACTTTTAGTGTGACTTAGAAATAAGGAAAGAGGATGGCACCGCTTACAGTGGAGTTCAACCTAAGTTGAAGGAAGTCATCATATTCAATACTCAAAACATCACAAATGTTATCATCGGATCAACAACTGAGTCCAAATTTACAGTGGATAATAATGCAAAAGTAAGTTGAATCCATGAAGTCATATGTTAGTTAAAAAATATGATGATAATAAGTTAAAGATTCCTATTCATACAAAGAAAACAATTGTGAAAAATGATTCTCATCATTATCATTGTAACTTAACTTTGTTAAGTACAAATGTTGTTTTACTCTCTATTTTTTCAGGTTTTGAGCATTAATGTAAATATGGATATGAACGCTGTTAAGAAGATTGCATGGAAGGATAAGGAGAACAAATGTCCGAATTAGAGAGAATGTCTCTTCATTTAAAACTTGGATATAGAATAATAATTTTCGTTTAATTACTTAGTTTATATTCGTAAAATCAAATAAGTCTACTAGACTCTTTGTATATAAGCAATATATGTTTGTGTTTTTCTTACTACTCATTTTATATAGCAAAATAAATAAAATAATTTATTGAAAGTATTTAACTTTCATCTAAAGTCAAATTCAAATAAATTTCTAAAGTGAAGGCACACAGGCATCTGAAATTCTTTGACAAAACATAAAATTTATGAATGCAAAATTTAAAAATGGATTTTTTTAATGAAATTCTGGTAAATAATTGGAATAAACGTGTTATGTTGAGTAATTTAGTAATTGGATCATTGATAATACCTTGTGTGAGCCTTTTTTTCATACTTTCTTCCCTGTTATTAATAATTACTGAGGGAAGAGAGAAAGAGTGAGAAAAAAGTAACAGCATCTGCAGTGCAGTTATTTACTGCTTTGAGTGTTTAGTTTAAGTGATGTATGTATGGAATATGTTTTAAAATCTTTATGGTAGTGTTCCCCACATTTTTAAATAATTGTAGCCCTTCTATAATTTTCATAACGCTGAGTACCCCTAGTAAAAAAATGGATGTTCTGCTCTGAGAGTTCAGTTTAAGTGATGTATGTATGGAATATGTTTTAAAATCTTTATGGTAGTGTTCCCCACATTTTTAACATAATTGTAGCCCTTCTATAATTTTCATAACGCTGAGTACCCCTAGTAAAAAAATGGATGTTCTGCTCTGAGAGTTCAGTTTAAGTGATGTATGTATGGAATATGTTTTAAAATCTTTATGGTAGTGTTCCCCACATTTTTAACATAATTGTAGCCCTTCTATAATTTTCATAACGCTGAGTACCCCTAGTAAAAAAATGGATGTTCTGCTCTGAGAGTTCAGTTTAAGTGATGTATGTATGGAATATGTTTTAAAATCTTTATGGTAGTGTTCCCCACATTTTTAAATAATTGTAGCCCTTCTATAATTTTCATAACGCTGAGTACCCCTAGTAAAAAAATGGATGTTCTGCTCTGAGAGTTCAGTTTAAGTGATGTATGTATGGAATATGTTTTAAAATCTTTATGGTAGTGTTCCCCACATTTTTAAATAATTGTAGCCCTTCTATAATTTTCATAACGCTGAGTACCCCTAGTAATAAAATGGATGTTCTGCTCTGAGAGTTCAGTTTAAGTGATGTATGTATGGAATATGTTTTAAAATCTTTATGGTAGTGTTCCCCACATTTTTAACATAATTGTAGCCCTTCTATAATTTTCATAACGCTGAGTACCCCTAGTAAAAAAATGGATGTTCTGCTCTGAGAGTTCAGTTTAAGTGATGTATGTATGGAATATGTTTTAAAATCTTTATGGTAGTGTTCCCCACATTTTTAACATAAGTGTAGCCCTTCTATAATTTTCATAACGCTGAGTACCCCTAGTAAAAAAATGGATGTTCTGCTCTGAGAGTTCAGTTTAAGTGATGTATGTATAAAATATGTTGTAAAATCTTCATGGTAGTGTTCCCCAAACTTTTAACATAAATGTAGCCCTTCCATAGTTTTCATAACGCTGAGTACCTCTAGTAAAAAAATGGATGTATTTTAATAACGATCAAAAATGTTATTTTTGTGACATACACAAAATAATAAAAAATTGAAATGAAACAATTATATATATATATATATATATATATATATATATATATATATATATATATATATATATATATATATATATATATATATATATATGAATGTGTGTCTCTGTCTGTACTAGATGAATGGATTCAAAAACCATACATCCAATCGCCGTAAAAATTTGGGAAATTATTAGGTACATCCCTAGGAAGGTTTTTGAAATTTTTTTTAAAATTAGAGTTGGGGTGCTCCCGAAATTATATCCCAAAAATATCAAATTAAAACTTAATGAATAATATTTGTTAAAAATATAACCATAAATAAATTGAAAAATTAAATTTTTACCCATGAAATTTACTCATAGAATTTACTTTTATAAAAACAAATTACACTGTAAAAAATGACGTACTCTTAATAACAGTGGTAATAAAAATAAAAATATAAATCACAAGGTAAGTAAAATATTGAATCGTTCTATTCATATTTTTCATTCATTGTTTAAATATTACAAATTTTATTAAAATTTAAAATATTTTGAATATATAAATTTTGTTTTCTTTAAGATTTTTAACAAATTAAAATGTTATTGATTTCCAACTGAAGAAAATAATTGAAAATAAATTTTGTTTAACCCCACAATTATGCCACCAAAGCGAAGTGACATTGGTCGATCTACAAATCAAGCAAAAAAGGAGAAGGACGAGTTTCAGAAACAAGTGAGCATAGATAAACTAGGAAAGAAAGAGATCAAGTTCACACTATTCTTACTCGAGCATTAGAAACGAGTGGATAGATTAGTAAGGCAGCAAAGGAATCGAATTCGCAGGATACAGACAAGACAAATGATACATACTGATTTGAATTTAAATTATTTCAATTACAATCCTTTTTAGAATTACATTTTTCACTTATGTGTAATTATTGGAAAAATGGATAAAAAGTGTACATATTTTGGTGCTCAAAAATTAAAAAATGAAACACCAGGTATGTGCTGTGCAAATGCTAAAGTAAAGTTACCAGACTTGCATTCACCACCTAAGCCATTATTAACTTTAGTATCAGATGAAACAAATTAATCAAAATATTTTTTGAAAAATACACAATTACAATTCATGCTTCCAAATGACGTCGTTTGGAGCTACGAATATCGTTATCGCAAATTATATGCCAGCATTTAAAAGGCAAGGGCAAATTTATCACCATATTGGATCACTACTACCCTTGCCAAATGCTGATCACAAATATCTTCAGATATTTTTTATGAGAAATACTGACGAACAAATCATCAGACTTTGTCAACTGAATTTGAGTACTAAACGAGAGATTGTCGCTGAATTACAAAATTTGCTTGAACAACATAGTGAATTAATTAAATTATTTAAAACCGCCATTGAACAAATGCCATCTGACGATTAAAAAGTAATAATAAAGGCAGATAAAGCACCTTTATGGTCATTATCGAAGACAATTCAAAGAACTGACAATCGATGAAGTGGCAATTGTGATAGGTGGTGAAGAATTTATTTTTCGCCATATAATTCTTCATCGTAGAAAAGGTTACGTCCTGCAAGTAACAGAAACGCATCTTTCATATGATGCATTACAATATTCCATTCTATTTTGGCAAGGAGAAGATGGATATCATTTTAATATTAATATGAGAAATCCTACAACTAATGTGGACATTAACAAAAAGGTCAATGCTATCAATTATTATGCATATCGATGGATGATTCGTGAGAATGCTGATAATCATATATTGAAATGTAGACAATTATTTCATTAATGCATTGTTGAAATGTATACAAAAAAGAAAGTGAAAGACTCCTCTACATATGACTAAATCAAGTCAAATTGCGTTCTGAAGAGTACATCCATTTACGTGATGCTGTTGTAAATGATGACAATCTTACTGACATGGAAAAATGGTCATTTCACCATCAACATTTACAGGCAGCCCAAGACACATGCATGCATGTGCATAAGATGCATGGCGTATGTTCATGCATATGGTCGTCCAAATTTTTGCATCACATTTACATGAAACTCATCATGCATGAAATAAATTAGCTTTTATTAACTGAACAATCACCATCAGATCGTTATGATATTTCTGCACGTGTATTTAAACAAAAAATAAAATCTTTAATAGATTTTATTGTGCCAACCGATGGCTGAGTGGTTAGCGCTCCTGACTCCTGAGCTGTGGATCCCGGATTCGAATCCCGGTTTGGGCATGGATGTTTCTTTCTTTCTCTGTTTCTCTTTCCTTTCTTCCGTGATGATGTATGAATGTGGCCCACCTTATAAACGGGTTTGTTGTTGTATGGCGCCGGCAACGCTACTCGACTCCGTGACTTGGTTCATACGTGCCCGCTGGATAACGACAAATGAGTAGCAGTTTCTGACCTTGTTGTGGCATAGGGTTCGTTACCCAAGTGTGCCCGTCGTTGGAAAAATAAATAGATTTTATTGTCAAACACCCTGTATTTGGTGAGACGCAATGTTGGGTGTATTCCATTGAATGGCAAAAAAAGAGGCTCACCACATGCGCATATTTTAATATGGATGATGGAAAAGATAACACCAAACAGAAGCGATGAAAACATCTCTGCAGAAATACCAGACAAAGAAATTGATAAAGACTCGCACGATATTGTCTCAAAAAATATAATTCATGATTCATGTGGCTCACTAAAATAATAATTTATCACGCATTTCTGATGGAAAGTGCACGAAGCGGTTCATTAGAGACTTATTTGCTGAAACTATTACAAGCAATGATGGATATCCACTCTATCAATGACGATCTACTGAAGATGGAAAATTCATTAAACTAAAAGTACTCAACACTACTATTGATGTTAATAGTCGTTAGGTAGTACCATATTCTCCATTACTACTAAAATATATAGCTACGAAATATATTTGCAAATATTTGAACAAAGGAAGTGATATGACAATGTTTGGAGTGGAAAATACAACTCATCTAATGTTGAATTCACCCAATATCAATTGGGACGCTACATAAGTAACAATAAGGCTTTATGGCGTATTTTATCATTTTCCATTCATGAGTGATATTCAACAGTTGTTCATTTGGCAATACATCTTAAAAATGGACAATGTGTGTATTTTACATCACAAAATGTACGTGCAAGAGCAATGCCACTACCTAAGATTATTATTAATCAATGTTAGGGACCAACATCTTTTCAAGAATTAAAAACATCAATGATCATGTGCATGCTACATTTTGTGAGGTTTGCCAGAAATTAAATCTCTTAGATAACGATGCTCATTGGGATATTTCACTTGCTTTTGCTTCTAATACAGCTCTCCACAGCAGATATGTACACTATTTTTCATGCATACTAGCTGCATGTTGTTGGTTAATCAAAAGGATCCTTGGGAAAAATATAAAGATTATACGAGTGAAGACATTTAACATCACATGCGTAGAACAAATGTGAATCCCAACATTTAATTTACATAAAATATATACAATGTAGCATTGATTTTAATTGAAGATGTATGTTTGACAATTGCCAATAAATCACTGACAGAATTGAGAATGATAGCTCCAAATAAATCTGGTAACGGCATTTTCGATCGTAATATACAGCGAGAAACGCACTTCGTTGTTAGGGAATTACAAACATTTGTTGGAATCAATCTGCCGAAATTGGTATTAGAACAACGAGCAGCATATGACACAATTATAAATGCAATATCTAACGAGAGTTGTGGTTTATATTTCTTAGATGCACCTATAGGCACTGGCAAAACTTTTTTATTTCAATTATTCTGGCAATTATAAGATCACAAAATAATATTGAACTTGCTATTGCATCACCTGGTATTGCAGCAACTCTTTTGAACGGTGGTCGATCAGCACATTCAGCATTGGAGTTGTCATTAAATATGCAGCTAATTGAAACTCCGACACGTAATATTAGCGAATATTCTGGGATGGGAAAAGTACTAAGATCATGTCAGCTTAGTACTTTTCCCATCCCAGAATATTTGCTAATATTACGTGATCATGTCAGCTTATAATGTGGAGTGAATGCACCATGGCACACAAGAAATCATTGGAAGCACTCAATCGCACATTAAGAGATTTGGGAAGAAATGAGCAGCTCTTTGGTGGTGCACTCATTTTTCTGGCTGGTAATTTTCAACAAACTCTACCAGTTATACCACGTTCAACATCTGCAGATGAATTGAATGCCTGTCTCAAATCATCAGTGTTAGGCAGGCCGCACACTGAGGGAGCATGTCTCCAACGCGCACCTATTGCTTCCCGATAATGTTGCGACACGGGAGCTACATGTCGATAAGTACCACACACTGAAGCAATGGAAGCAAGATCTTACACATGCGCAGTACATCGGAGCGTATATTGTTCACATTACTCTTCTGTTCTAGCGTTTACTTCTGTTTGTTTTGTTATCTTCTGCTACTGTGTTTGCCTGAGAACTTATGTGACCTCTAAATAGTTGACATTATTATTAAATATTAGAAGTTTGAAGAGAAAAGAAAAATCCCAAAGGATATACTTTATTACTAAATGATACTGACATGACTTATATATTTTAAACACAAAATATAATTTCATTTTGTCTCGCATTTGAAAAATAAAATTATCACAATAGGCAAGGTATAAAATTTAAGAAAATGTGGTATTGTTATTTCAAAACACAACTGATTTCTATTGAATATTATTCATTGTACTTTCAAAACAAAGGCAAATTCTTCCAATTTCTTAGTTAACGTAACACTAAATTTACACTATTTTATTCAAGTTTATGTTACTGAGTAAAGTGGCATTAAATACAAAGATTAAATTTTTTTAAATAAAAAATAGGTAAATTTGCTAAGGCGATAAATTTATTGTTTGATTTAAAAGTATAATTGAAACTAAAGTTTCATTTTTTTATGTAACATTAATTAAAAGAAAAATTAAAGATGTACTTTCTACTATTTTTTTGTTGTGAATAAGATAGTAATAATCTCTTGCTGGGGCATGTTCATTTTATATATAAATACTTTTAAAACTAAATCATATGTATTAAATACTAATTGGAGAACGTTTTTGAATACGTTTTTTAAAGGAGCAAAAAATGTTCTCTTTATATTAAACTACAAATATATTTACTGAAAATAATAAAATTAGTTTTAAAAATAAATTTGAAAAAATATTAAAATCAAATAATCAAACCCATACAAGCTCAAAATAAAGCAGGCCATCGTATAAATTTAGATTATTAAATATTTTAGAGAAATGACCATGAACACACTCACACACTCAATACTTTTGATTGTAAACCCAGAACTACATGGTAACTTTCTGATATTTCTGCCCAACTCACAATAGGTGTTATTTTAACGTTTCTGTAATTCACAGACTTAAAAATGACGTAAGAAATATTTTGTTAAAGTTATTTTAAATATATTAAATTTTTTTATATATTTTAGTTACTTATTTGATATTTAAAATTTGTTACATGTTACCTAAGTATAAATTAATACATATTTATATATTATAACAAATTACTTCAATATGAATCAGTAAAAACTAAAAGTAATTAAATAATATATGGCTATGGAAATTATTAAAAAATTATCGAAGAGTATTTTAATGTAAAATAACTGAACAATACAAATAGTTAATTTTTTAATTGTTTATGTTAGTTAAAAATATTATAATAATGTACAAGAAGATTTGTGAAGACTAAAGTCCATAGCAACTCATAAGGATAGAGGTTATTAATTGTACTATAATATTTAAACTAATTTTTTAGTAAAATTATTTTAATTTGATAATTTTTTAAAATTTTTCAAATTTTGACTAATAGTTCAGAAACATCTATGCGTTTAAACAAGAAATTTAGAAAAACTTACATTATCTTACGAAATAAATTTTATATATTTCAACTGAAATAATTATCTATTAAAAATGTTTTTTGCACGCGAATTTTATTAATTTTATCTAAATTTCGTAAAAAATTTTAATTACATTGTCTAAATTTAAGTGTAAGTAAACTACAAATCATTAAAAATTAGAATAAAAATAACCGGGAAATTTCATTTCAATAGATATTTTCATCAAAGATTTTTTGATTTTATTTTAATTAGAATAATCTTCATTAGAAACATATAAAAAAAAGAAATATATTTTACAAAATTAATGAAATTGGTTAAATCAGCATATTCTCGCATTCGTAAGCAATGGAAATTCACTTTTGAAGAAATGAAATCGAACACAGAAATACACACGCAAGCGACAAGCGATGAAAATAGCGCAAGTCACAAATGGGCGACACCTTTCGCTTAAGTGACGCGTACGCGATAAATATCACTCCAATGCGCGTGCGCTGCACAGGGAAAACCAGTTTTCACCGTGTAATGTCATCTGCTGTCGCCTCAGTGTGCGGCTTGCTAGCGGTATGTGGAGAAAATAAATTTAAAGACCAATATGCGTGTCCAATTTCAACAAGATGAATATTCTGAACGATTTGCAAAACAATTGTTTGATATTGAGAATGGTAAAATGGAAATGGACCAATCCACACACTGTATTACATTACCAGAAAACCTTTATCACATTGTAAAGTTCACTGATAAATTGATTAAAAATTATCGCAAGAATTATTAAAGTAATCAATGGGCTAGTGAGCGTGCAATATTGGCAGTCAAAAGCATTGATGTAAATTTAATAATCTGCCCAATTCAGAATGAAATTCTTGATGAAGAAACAACATATAAATCCATAGACACTGTTGTCAATCACGATGAATCAGATAATTATACAATAGAAAATTTTTAATTCATTGGATCTACCAGGAATGCCACCGTATGTTTTATCTTTGAAAATTGGTTCCCCAATCATCTTTCTTCGAAATATAAATCCACCGTGACTGTGATATGGGACTAGGCTATCAGTAAAAAAATTAATGAATAACGTAATTGAGGCAACCATTTTAAATGGAAAACACCAAAGGGAACATAGACTACTACCACGCATTCCCATGGTATCAACGGATACTCCATTTGAATTTAAAAGTCTACATTCTCCTGTACGACAAGCCTTTGCAATGACTATTAAGAAAACACAGGGACAATCATTGCAAGTATGTGGATTAAATTTGATAAATCCACTATTCTCACATGGACAACTGTACATTGGGTGTTCTGAAGCTGGAAACCATCAAATTTATTTGTTCTTGCACCAGAGTGGAGAACAAAAAATATTGCATATTTACAAGCGCTATTAAGATATAGTTCTTCATCAATGATCAACTATCATTCATTTGATGATGATATTTAATAATTAAAAAATTATTAAATATTTGAATTGAATTGAAATTTGTTTGCAATATTGTTTAATATCACAAGGGAAGAAACATATTTATTCTACTATCAACTGTGTATATCTGTGTTCATATGTTATATTCAAATGAATAAAATTCAAATATTCATATATATATATATATATATATATATATATATATATATATATATATATATATATATATATATATATATATATATATATATATATATATATATATATATATATATATATATATATATATATATATATATATATATATATATATGTATGTATATATGTAGAGATTAATTTATTGTTAATTTTCATTTTAATATTTGTATGTATTTAATCATCTATAAATTCTGTTTGAGGTATCAAAACTGCCTTTTTGTTCAAACACAGCAACGTATGAATGGGTAGAGTTAGCTAATAAAATAAAATATAAATAAAAGTTATATTGTAAGTGACATTTATTTGAATCAATGAGAAAGATGAATTTGTTTGTAGTCAGATGACAAATCGTCATAATTTGTTTCCATGTTTGTCAAATTCAATCTCAGATGCGGTTCTATTCTTTTTTTTTCAATTTAATCGCTACAAATGCTGAAAAAGCTGTGTAGCTATCTAAAGATAGCTTAGATAGCTTATCTACACAGCTATCTAAAGATAGCTTTTCAGCTTCATATTTATGTGAAGAAAGCTATCTTTCTTCACATAAATATGAAGCTGAAAAAGGCAAATTGTATTTCAGTTCTTTTTTTGTTAAGAGCGGATCCACAGATTGTGATTTGTAACCAAAATGATGTTAAGGTTTTGTCCCTATGCTTAATTTTCAATAATTCATCTGAAGCCAATTCCAACAACTGCTCACATTCTGCACGCATCAAATCTCCTGGAATGGATGTTGTGTTGATGTTTAACGGATCTGATATCTATCAAAATCTATAGTGTGTGTGTTAAAAATCAAAGGTTCCCCAATTTCTGTCTCATGGGGAAGGCCAGAGGGCCACAGGTGATTGGGCCTGCTTTCATATTAAACGGAGTCACGTGATTTTCCTGGGATTGACTTTCGGTTAATAAACACTTAATGTACCCGTGGAGGTATACATACTTAAGCAATATGCATTCATTAAATATCAAAAATAAATTTTTAGAATAGTAAATATTTGTATCATTAGGAATAAAGGTGTAAATATAAGCAAATAAATTGAGGGAATTCCAATCAAAACTCAAAAATTTTACAACAACTGATATAAAAACAATACTTGGTTATTGAAAGAATTTTTAAGTATCATTGACATATATATTGCCTTCAGGGAGATTTCATCACAGATGACACGTGATACCATGCAAAAGTTCTTGAAAAGAATCACATTAAATGCAAAATTAAAATGAAAAATAAATTGCTTGCTATTCAAGGACATTGAATCCGTGTGATTTAATGATTTATTTTCGAGTGAGCTAAAACCATACATTCCAGTCCCATTAATGTGACCACCTATCAAAAGCCATAATAACCATCTTTCGCAAAATGGAACAGGGCTAGGGAAAATAAGGGCTGGCTCATCACTTTGATGTATCGCATGCCACTTTGTCACCGGAGAGGGGAAGAGCGTGACGTCACTGGCATCAACTGGCTGGCATTCTCTATGCTAGCTTGTGTCTGATCGCAGCTTTCTCATTCATTTTGGCTTATTTTATGTTAATGTTTTCATTTTAAGCAAGAGTATTTTTTAAAGAGGAAAACATGACATCGTGTGCTGTTGCTACGTGTTCAAATATGTATCGAAATACAAAAGGAAAACACATAATATTGCATCGATTTCCAAAAGAAAATCAAATGCTTTCAAAGGAATGGGTGCAAAGATGTCGAAGAAGTGACAAAATCAACATCAAGAATGCTAGAGTGTGCAGTGAGCATTTTGATTTGAATGAATATATGGACGACATGCAAAATAGACTACTTGGTTTGCCAGAGAGAAAAATATTAAAACCGACGGCTCTGCCTAATCTTAAGTTACCGGCTTTAAGCATAATTCAAAATACTCCAAGAGAACAGAGACAAACGAAAAGAAGAAGATTAGTAGAAGCTATTGAAAGAATTGAGTGCGTGAGTCCACATAAATTATGTGATGCAGAAAATCAGTGTGATGGTGTTATTAAGTGCCTTTAAGGCATTGAATATTTAAAAAATATAGAAGAATTGAAAAAAAGAATATTATGCGCAGAAAATACAGTGAAATTCCTTAAAAATGAGCAAAAAAGAAATCGAACTTCTACAACAAGAATAATTAAACGATCGAAATCAAATAAAAAATTGCTTTTAAATGAAAAACAAAAATTAAAAACGAAAATAAAATTACTTCAAAAGGAGAACATTAAACTTGGGAAGATAGTTATAAATAATTTATTCCCTTATAAGCGTGAAGATGAAGAAAATAAATTAAGAACTAAATGATCATCTGACACTATTTCAAAATGTATTTTGATTCGGTCATTATCTTCAAAATCTTACGATTTTTGGCGAAATACGATGAAATTAAATATGCCAAGTGCAAGTACTTTGAAAAGATGGTGTTCCAAATTTAGTTGCATGCCTGGAATTCTTAAAGATGTAATGTTATTGATGAAAAAAAATTGCGAAACTTTGAGTGATATAGAAAAGATTTGTTCTTTGAGCTTTGACGAAATGCACATAGATTCGAAATGGTGTTACGACTCTTCATTGGATGAAATATTAGGCCCATTTTGTAAAGTTCAAGTTATTTTATTGCGAGGATTAATTTTCCCGTGGAAACAGCCAATATTTTTTGATTTCGACTGTAAAATGAATAAACGACGTTATCAATATTTTTTGATAACAACTGTAAAATGAATTTCTTTTGATTCTCAAGATGATGAATTAAATTGTGAATTCTTAATTAATACCTTACCTATATCTTGGGAAAATGAACTTGCCTCTTCCAATCAAAATTGTGATATATCTCCATTTGAAAAAGAAACTATGATTTATGTGGCAGGTTATATTGCTTATAAAATTAAAGATAATTCACTTGGAACTATATCAAGAAATTCAGTCGATATGCCCAATCATTCCGAATGGATTAATTTAATTTCTGCTAGGGGACTTACTGTTACAACAAAAGCATGGATGGAAACTATAAAACAAACGGACATAATGTTTCGCAAATTTCATGGCGACACATTTTCTAAAGGGAAAAATGTCATAGCAACATTAATAAATGAAACAGAGTCTTCTTTTCCTACTGTAAATCGAAAGGCAATTAAATTTTTTGTTGCTTGAGAACATTTATACGAATTAAATATTTAAGTAGAAATGCAGCGATAGTATCTCATAATAAAGCTCAACAGAAAAACAAGAAATGGGTCAATAGTCAAAAAATCAAGATAAGCTGAAGCTAATAGGTAAATATATTTTTATATTGGTTATACAATTTTAAGTTAATTTCAATATTAATAATAATTTTTTTGGGTTTATTAAATAATAATTGCAAATTTACTAAATATTTGAGAGGCATTTGTAGTTTTTTTCACTCTGATTAAAAACAAAATGAACTTAAAAATAAAAAGTAACTATTTTGCTTAGAAATTCCAGGCAGCTTATTCTCCTTGGATGCCAGACTACGTCATCAACGGCTATTTCCGGTGACAGTTTTGGGGAGCATTTGAGCCAGCCCTTCTCTTTCCCTAGCCCTGAAATGGAACTTTCAGAAATTTATATATACGTTATGTGGGCAATGGTTGATGTATAATTTTTTTGGTAATTTAGTGGAAATTATTCAGACATTCTAGCATTGTCTGAAAGAAGTTTGTTACTAAATTCGTTTCATTGGCTTGCTGTCAAATTAATGAAAATAATGTCACAATCTAATACCGAATTATGACTTAATGTACTTTGCAGTGAAACCTATCAACCTACGCTTTCAGTCTGAAGATTTTGTATCTAGAAGAGATATTCTAGGCCTACCATAAATTACAAGAAAATCTTTTTTTTATTTTTCGGTGGGAAAAATCGAAGCACTATTGTACCTCATCTTATCACCGATATACTTCTTAACCAATGACAGAGGTTCAGATGTATATCAGATACTTCTGATCTGAAGAAGAGAAGCACTATTGTACTCCAGCTTGTCACCTATATACTTCTGAATTAACGATAGAGGTTCAGATGTATATCAGATACTTCTGATCTGAAGAAGAGAAGCACTATTGTACTCCAGCTTGTCACCTATATACTTCTGAATTAACGATAGAGGTTCAGATGTATATCAGATACTTCTGATCTGAAGAAGAGAAGCACTATTGTACCCCAGCTTGTCACCGATATACTTCTGAACTAGCGATAGGGAAATGCCTATATATGTTGGGCAAAAGATCATGTTTCTTACAGCAGACAACAATTAGTTTTTGTTGTTTTTCCTAGACGAGTCAAAATTTACTTTACAGACCTGAATATTATTAGATGTCCTGTTAATCTGGAGCTCCCTCCAGATTAACACGGGTCAGAAAGCATTTTTAGGCTCAAATATGCAACTAAACCAATTTGCCAAAATACAGAGTTCCAGCGGTTGTGATAGTAAATTGTACTTTACAATGTTCCATTTCTTTAAAGGCAACAACTGTTAATAAAATTTAAATAAAGCATGGAAATGAAGGGGTAGAAAACATAATATTTGGAACTTTATACATAAACATCTTATTAAACAGAAAAACATTATCCGGGTATTCCCTAGACTTCAAAATCTTCTGGATCCGAAGGTAGAGCAAAATAAAGTTCTACAGCTTCTTCGACGGTTAGATTTTTTTTTCAATGCTTCAACCTAAAATATTATTCAATATATAAAGTTACTTTCTTTTATTTAAATTCACTTGAAATGTCTTATAAAACTATTACTTTTAGAAAATTTCATTTTGAATTATCATTTCTAAATATTTACACAATCCAAAAATATTGATAAAACATGCAGTATAATAATAGTAATAATAAAATTTATTAATAAGTGGTGATATATACAAGTACACAAGCCTAAATATAAACATAAAAATCAAGTAATTTGTCAAGCAAAATGTATTTTTGAATGGAATGCATGTGCTGCAATCCAGATGGTGGTAAATTGTTTACCACCAATATGTTACTACCAGATATTTTAATGCGTATAAATATAAATATAATTTATAATATTCAAAACACATAGTAAAATCTAGCAATTATATCTTTAAGATACAAAAAAATATTAAACACTTTCTAACGTATTTTTATCATAATTACGCTGAGAGAATGAAAACAACACGTGCTTGCCTTCGCCATTTTGCATGAAAAATGATAAAAACAGGAAATTCAGCTGTTTACGCTGCCCCAACTGCCATCTGCTGGCCAAAACGTGAAGCGCTGCTTCCAAAGAACGGTTTCTGCTAACGGACGAGTGTAAATAATTTTCCACCTGCTGCTGGGAACAAATCATGTGGCGGTAAGATATTTACCACCGCCTTAAAAAGGGTTAAGTTAAAACTAGGAATATTGCTTTGAGACCATAAAGAGACCAAACTAGGAATTTTGCTTTGAGACCATAAAGATTTATAACAATTACCATACAACGGTGTATTTGGACAAAATCAATTTTTTGAGGTAAAAAAATAGTCATTTTAAAACTGATTTCCAATACGGATTTCTAAGAATAGGAAAGGTATTAAGATAAATTATAAAGTACTTTGAGACATTTTAATACATATAAATTATTTTCTTCCTCTTTAACAATTTTAAAAAATAATAAAATAGTCTTGAATTGGAAAAGATTACTCAATGTTTCTAAATATTTAAAGCAATTTTTCAAATTTCTATTTCAAATTATTGAACACAAAATATTAAAAAAATAAAAATTTTAAATTTCTCTATTTAAAACAAATATCTTCTTTTTTTCATTAATGTACTTTTCAATGAAAATTTGAATATAATATATGAATAAAGTTTTATTTGCTTAGAAAAATTTATGTCAATAAAGGAATAAAATTATAAAATTTTATATTTCTAAAATGACAAAATAAATTAGAATTTTTATGTTTAAATCAGTAAGATAATTTTAATAATTAAAAAGTTTCCAAAACATAAAAATTATGTTTTTTTAAACAATATTAATTGCTAACAAGCATTAAATTTACGGTAAGAATAAAGAAAAGTATTTAATATTTATATTGAAAAATGTTTAAAAAGACATTTTTCAATATAAATGTTTAAAAAACGTGAACTAAGTTTTGATTTTATTATTTTTGTTTTCTTGATATTTTTTTAGATTTACTAGAAAATAATATAATAAGCTGCTTCAGAAAACATTACGTAATTTTTATGCTACATACATTGTAGCTTATAAGATATTTTTTTTTTTTTTTACAAAACTGAGAGAAATCAGTTTTACAAATATCTAAAACGTCTTCATAGTTTTATTTACTTCTCTTCGTGAAAAAAGGGAAAATTATAAATACATTGTTGGTCATTGACTATTGCACAAAGAAAGTGAAGTTTACACAACAAAAATGATGCTATGATTCACAAGAGATTAGCTTTTAACGATTTTGTACAAAATATTCAATGCTATTAAATGAAGGTTAAACGAATTTATTGCATATTCTCTTATATAAGTTGCATCTGAACGATGTTGCGCAGTGACCAACTATTTCTCGTGTTAGGGAAAACTAACACGTTTCTGACTTTGATAAATGTGTAAATACAGGCTAACGAAATTGTAGATAATCGTATTGCAGTAGACTTGACTTTCTGTAGAATATGATATCCATGGTTTCAGAACGATCATATTAGTATGATTCTACCTTTAAGAACTAGGAAAACAGAAAAGTTACAGAACAGACGTATGACCACAATTAATCGTATAGTCATAAGTCAAGAAATTTGCCATTTCGAAAACAATTTGATTGACGAAAATTGACGAAAACAACAGTTTGACGAAAATTTGATCAACATGGATTATTACTTCAATAAATATGATTTCAACTACCCTTAATGTTATATGACAGACAGGAGTGGCTTCAATATGGCGATCATTGATGAAACTGAAACAAAAATGACGTGGTATTATATTTTCAAAAGAATCTGGGTTCTATTTTATAGAATTATCCTATATTTGCCATCATCACAGTGGCCCATTTTAAATATATAATATTAATCCCTCATTTAGTATTGCAAGGTGGCAGCAAGGACGACGGCAGTATTTCTGGGGGTCGTATGCATATTGTTGTGTAGAAAATTACAATTATTATAAAACGATCACATATGATAATTTATATTAAAATAAGGAATTATTATTTTTCTTTTTTTTATTATTGCGTTGTGTGTTTATTCAAGTCTTTATTTCTACCCAGATTCTAACCTGAAAGACAGAAGCAGAGACTGGCTTTGTTTTAGTAATCAAAACTTCTTTTAATTCACAAAAGAAAATAACACATCTATTTACAATAATATGAATTCAATTATTTGTATTATTTCTTTTATTACAACTTTGCTATTAAAATGATAATTCACTCACGCGGTGTGATTAAGTTACCCTAGATTACCTGTTCTAGTGAGATTAATTATTAAATAAAGTTACGTTAATGGTGGTACCACACAAAAAAATCTGGCTGGATAATTAAATAAATAAAAAAACATTCACTTACATATATAAACAGTCGATGGTATAGGCCGGCCTATTTAGAGAGGTTCACAAACTTGGTTGATCACAATAGTCCAGCGTTCTTCTTTAATAGTATGACAAACGCCTTGGGTCGACGACAACTTGGATGTAAATGCTGACATTCAGGCATCTCCTAATTTCACAATTTGAGAGGGCACTTCTTCTTTCAATCAGCTTTTCTTTTTTTATCAACTTTAACTTTACTTTTCAAAGTCTCCAATAAAGCGTCGAACTCCCCAAACCAACCGGGTCTCTCGTTCCGGCGATGTCCTGCAGCCCCTCTGTCTTTTTTTCCTCTCCCCTTCACTTCTCTTCTTCCTCCCCTCGCTTTTCCCTTGCAGGACCGGTTTCTCCAAGTCCCACGTTAGGGCATTCCACTTCGTCAAAATGGGGGAAATGGGGTATGGAATTAAATAATAAAAAAAAGGACTTCCAGCCAGAAAAAAAATGGGTAGTTTAATTTATAAAAATTATCCAGCCAGTGAATACAACAATATTGAGTCATCTGATGGTACACTTGATATAAGAGTTAGAAACGCTAACAATTGTTCGATTTTTAGATGGGAACTAATAGCTATCTATGAGGGATTGAATTATACAGACACGACCTCTGAACTTGTTTTCAAAGACATCTGGATACTAACGGACAGTCGTGCCTCTATACAGCACCAGTCTCATTGGAGGACCATTGGGCATGAGACAAGTTTGAATATTTTCGACCTTGTGACATGACTTTCTACTAAACACTCTATACATTTTCAATGGGTTCCTTCCCTTGTAGGATTGAGTGGTAACGAAATTGCAGATAGCTTGGCCAAGTCTGCCACTGCTGACACCTTGAAGGACAACGCTATTCTAACGTTTTCGGAAATCTACACTATAAAAAAGATGGAATTAAACGCAATTTATGGAGATCCACCTGCCAACTCTTGGTACTTTGGGAAAAACTCGTTGGTGGCACTAGCTTAGTATCCCTCGGCTTCAGCAGACTGCTCTTTCACGTTTTTTGAGTGGCCACATGAGGTCCCTGTCTTTTCAACAAGGCCAGAAAGTCTTTCTTGAGTGTCACTGGTGCAAGGCTGATCAGGCCTCCCCGATACATATTCTTGACTGTCTGAGTTTTACTGTGAGCGAAGTTTTGGTGAATCCTATTTTATTTTTAGACATTTTAATGATTTTTGGTTTTTATGGAGATGGTTTAGCTTAGCAACCCATCTGGGATTAAGAACAACAACAACAAATATGAAGTACCACTGGGCGCATGAGTGTTCATCTCTTTATATATTGACAGCATTTTATACAGTTGTCGTTATATTTCTGACGCGTTGTAGCCGGTGGTTATACTGTTTATTTGAGCTTTGTGTAACACCTTATTTCCACAAAATGTTGCAAAATTGTAGAAACTGTTATTCTGAACAGCACTTTTTCCAGATTTCACATCAAACATGCTGTCAATGGTTGCTTAGTGACTATCTCATTACCATACGTCAATCATTACGGACAATACGCATCTGCTACCATACTGAAAGGTTGTAATTCTGAAATATGCTGAATTTGCATGGTCATCTGCACTTGTTCATATGACATTTAATCTTTATTTAACAGCATATGAATGTTGTTACTGCTGCAAGACACACTTGGGATACTGATTTTTCAGGATTTATGTTTTTAGTGTTTTTAAGCCGTACATATTCTTTGTTTATTGTATAATAGATATATTTGTCTAATTAATCACTTTGTTATTCGTATTTCGTACCGTTATAATAATTGTCGAGTCCAGTAGTGTATGCATTGATCATTTCTGGCTTAGAATACACATAATTAATTTTGAAATCATTAATAATTCATGGACATTAATAAATTACAACAGTTGAAATTAATTACATTTATTACGCTATCACATTTATTACTCTTTTTTTATATTTTATTTTTCAATATAAAATACATTTTCCCGGTTTTACAGTCTACACAAGTAAAAATGTATGTTTTCAAACATCTTTAAAAATATTTTTAGAATTTGTTTCTGAAAAATTTTAATTTTTATATGGGACATATTTAAAATAATTGACATCATTAAATATTTTACTTCTTATATCAATCATTGAAGTCATTAAAAATTCTTTATTGTCAAAATGCTCGTGTTTATTATTCGGGTATTAAATTTTATATACTTCTCAAATTCACCCACATAACATTTTTCAGAAAACTACAGCAAAGTTGTATTATAAATTCGGCATTATAGTGCTTCTTTTTGTAGAAGTAATCGATCAAATCATTGACATAAAATTAAAGAAGTCTTGTTAAATGCTACTTAATTCAGTCATTTGTACTCTCTTATAAATGTTAGTGATTATATAATGACTAATTTATAAAAGATAGATAATTATCTCATTTACAAATGAGCCAATAAGCCAATAAACATTAAAGTAATTTTTTTCCATTATGTCTCCTCCTATTTACATACTAGATTACAAATGTATGAAATAATAATAAAAAAAAACATTTGCAAAAAAAAAAAATGAAGCCCATTAACTTCTGATAGTATTTTCACCAAACAACAGCAATCAACTTACATTAGAATAGATTCCAGTAACCCTAAAGTACTCTTTTTCGATAACAACCATTATTTGTCGTGATAACTATTGCTTCCGACGAATATTTTCATTAGAAATGAAATGTTGATTTCTTACTGATTACATATTCTATTTCAGCAAAGCAATATGTTTCAAAATCAAGTAAGTTTGCAATTTTTTATTTGCATGTGAAATTTATCCTGAAAATGTCTGCCAATTCATGCCAGCTATGGAAGCATTTCGCGTAACTGTTAATTAATAAATAAACTTATATATGTTAAATGTAATATACATAAAAGTTTTTTGAACTTATGATGTGTTTTACTTTAAAAGTTTATGTTTCTTCAAATTAAATAATTGACATTAAATTGATTTTAGAACTAAAATACATTTTTATTTATTCTAAACATGAAATTATTTTTATGATTATTAGAGAATTTCATTGAAATAAAGAAAATCTACGTATTTATATCATTAAATTTGAATGATTTCTTATCAAATGTAAAATTATATTAACGTGAGATTATTTTTATATGTGTGATTTGAATTTCTTTTGCTGTTAATATTTGGTTTGGTTTCTTTAACGGATTAATTTATGATGTTGTTAAATTTTATCTGTTACTAAATTTTTTTCATAAATTTATAATTTAAAGCACAAAAGTGCAATTTAAATGAAACTTTTTTTTGTTTTTCAGACGTAGGTTTCTTTCAGATTTTGTCAAGTTGTATCTGAGTACAAAATGTAACCAAACATTTTTATATGGTTATCTAAGTTCATTTAATATCACAGTAAAGTTTTATTATTTTTAGTTTATTTCCAATTTATAAAATCACCGTCTTATATTAGATTTCTTTTTTTTCTCGTTTATCATGTGTAATGATGTACTTAGTCTTCACTGGGAAAAAAAGGGAAATTTTTTTTAGGTTTTTGTGTTGATACATAAAATTTTATTAGAAGTTTCTATTAATATTGATTTATAGAATATCAATATTTTTTATATAAAATTTTTTCTTATTTCAGTTTTTTAATCAACCATGAGCCATCTATTTTATTATCAGAATAACGTCACAACGCCTCTGTTTTAAGCGAACTTAAAGAAGATAACGAGTTATCTAGTAAATTATATTCTTATCGTAAAACAATGACTTGAGTTGAATTGTTTAACTATCGTAAGAGAAACTTGACTTGGGGAAATGAAATCAAATAAATACCCATGGATTCAATTTATAAATTTTGCAGATATTCGGGGAAGAATCAGCTTTTACAATAAAGAATTTATAATTTTTTCAGTAATATGGTAGTTGAATTGCTTGATTTTCTCAAGATTTTTTTACCACATATTCTATCAGATAGGAAAATGAATTAAGCACGTATATTATTTCTTCTTCTTCTTCTTAGAGTTGGGTTTGTATGTCACTGGGCACCTCTGCTTTTATCAGCATTTTGTACTATTAACTCTAAACCCAATGTTTCCTAGTTCCAGATGCTCGGGTCACCCACTTTATTAATAAAGTCCGATAACCCTTAAATGGAGTCTAGGTGTCACTCTGTAGTTAATATTATTCACCCTAAAGAAATTGAAAATTATGCATTCTCTTTTTATGTCTGGTATTGTTATTAAATAAAAATAATTACCTTTTTTCAACAAATGGGGAAGTTAAACATACTTAAGAGTTTCTATTTGGATAAATTTTATTATTGCTGTGGTCTTAGGCCAACTAAGCTGGCAATATGGGGTGCGCTGCTCCACTTTTCCAATTGAATCATATTTTGGTGTGAAGTCCAACTTCCTCAATACCCACATGCCATAGAGACCCGTTTATAGGGTAGGCAACCATTCACAACCCATTCATACAAGGAAAGGACAAAGATAGGATATTGACAGAAAGTACATTCATACCCGAACTGGGATTCGAACTCGGGAACTCCCTATCCACAGTCAGCAACACTAACCGCTAGACAGGGTGGGCGGTAATTAAACCTTATTCTAGGTGTAATATGGATCGTGATTCACAGCTTGAGGGGATTCCTAAAAGTGCTGATTCGATATGGCTCTCTGTCTTTTTGATCATTATATTTTACATCGCCTCCGAATATTCTTTTGTCAAAAAGATTGAAACAAAGTCTAAGCAGAATGACTATTACTGCTCATTGCAATGATTCTATACATTTTAGTTAAATATATATATATATATATATATATATATATATATATATATATATATATATATATATATATATATATATATATATATATATATATATATATATATATATATGACCTTTCTCTAATATATGTGAATATTTTCCGTTCTCAATTTCCCAAATAGGAAAATTAAAAACAACAGAATCTCTTATTTGAATATACTTAATCTTGTTGTATTTACTTATGACACTTGGGCAAGCCAAGCTCGCTTAGCCGACGGCTATGCGAATTTAAGTGAATAGGGGTGTCTTTTGTTTTTAAACATAGCACCAAAAAGACGAAAATACGACTTTGCTCTAAGTATTTCTCCGATAGATAGCAGCACCGGAGAACCCCCTCCCTCAGTTTAGATACTGATCTGGAGGGGAAGGAAACTTTCTCCAGACCATTACACCCATGGTAACTGCTCAATGACTGACCACAGGGCTTTCAATTCCACAGATTTAACGAGCCCGTATATCGCACGTACTCGGTGGCTGTTTGATGGCACTGGGAATCGAACCCTGCCCTACCGGACGGAAAGCCGATGCCATAACCTGCCATGTATTTTGTCTGATACCTATTTTTAATGTTTCCTACGTGTCGACATGTTAACTCTCAATTGCCATTAAAATTGTGTTAAATAGTATACTTTACAAACCCTCTTTACCGTGTAAAAGTAATAATTTCCAGTGTCTCCATATGATTGCAAGCATAATTGTATTGTCTTGTATGTACTGTGTTCCGTTTTCTTTTCTCTCCAGCGGGTCCCTCAAATCTGGTAAAACCCTTTCAGGGTTAGGTACAGGGACCTCTGGTGGCGCTTACTTTACTTTACGGCCCATATACTTAATCTTAAATGTAATATATGCCATGAATCAGACAATAAATTCAGAAAAATGTTGATATAACATTGATCTCAGTCGTTTTCAATGTTTCCTTTTTCATCTTCTTTCACATTCCAGAAGCATTTTGGAATGAGATCTAAGAAATAACGTAGAAAATAATTGCAATAACTCCAAATATTGTAAATTATATACAAATATATAAATACATGTGCATTTTTAATTATATACTAATGTCTCTCTTTTATCTCTTACGCGTTGAGACATTAGAGATTTCACGAATTTCTATTTGATTAAACTTCAATTTAAACTCATTATGGAACGTCATCGAAGAAAAAATAACACCAGAAAAGTACTGATTCAACGCAAATTTCACTCGCATTGAATACTTTTACGAGCTTCTTTTGTATTCCTGTAGTATTAAAGATGAATGAAATTGTATATAAGCTGCTTCGAAAATGATTTTATGCAATACAGAGATTGCAAAAAATAATAATTTATTGCTAAACTCGATTATTTTTGTCATCATCATTTATTTTTCATCATCTTTTCACTATTGATCCAAATGAAAACGATAGTGAATCCAAACATCAGCTGTTGCCATTATTTATGTTAGAAATTCCTTCCAGTAATAGATATTTATGAATATTGTTTTACTTGTTCTAATTTCCCTTTTATGAAAAATATGGTATTTCTTAACTGATTGTAAGTAATTTGTATATTAAATTTTATATAGTTAAATTGTATCAGACGTTCCAATGTCTTATTAGCAAACACATTAGTTTTTCGAATGAGAATTCTTTCGATTTTCAATTATAGATTTTGAATGACTGCAGATGATTAATGTATTACTGAAACAATGTTTTCTTACTATACGCGATATGTTTGACCCCATTACGATGTACATTTTTGTTGAATTCGAACAATGAAAAATTATTTATGAAATAATAAAAAATAAGTAAATTCGATCAAAGAAACTAGAGTAAATTTTTAAAATATTATGCTTCCAAACTGTATAATAATTCAAAAACCCTTTTGTAACTTTCTTAAAACTATTTAATGAAACGTTAGTAGAAAAACATTATATTTTTAATTGTTCTAAATTTTTTTATAAAAAATTAAAAAAAAATAGTTAGAAAAATAACATTTACAATTCTATGGTAAAATGTGAACGTATTATAAGAAAAACTCAGAAATATAGCGCTTTATAATTAGTATAGAGCAATCTTAACAGCCATAAAAACGAGTGAGACTCTATTCTTAAAGTTTCAGTTTCTAATTATTTAATTAGTTTTGAAAAATCAGTTTAATAACTGTTTGCACAAGGAATCAATAAATATAAACTTCAATATGCCATGATTCTTTATTGTTTCTGAAATCATGTTTTAGATACGTTATAAGATATTTAAATCCTGCGACCAGCAATATCTCTGTAAAGTAATCTTTCCTGTAAAGTAATCTAAAAGGAGGATTAATCCTGAGTCTATTGCCTACTATCGATTGTGTAACAGTCCCTTAAATAGCCGATGTATCAATTATCTGCAGAAAGTCGGATGCAGCACGATAGGTTCGAATTAGCCTTTATGGCATTTGCCTATTTAACTCTGGTAAATGTAAAAAAGACCAATGAAAATTGCTGTAACAATCCTTTTCGTGATCATTTTTGTCGTAGATTCTGATTGAATGTGGTGAGTAAATTTATAACAGATCACCAACGGATTGCATAGGACAAACATTCATTAAATATCACATAACACAAGATATGAATAGTTGGTTTAATTCAAAAAAAGGACTTAAAATATTTCAAAAAGAGCAATATCTTATTTAATTGTACTAGTATGCATCATTCCGCAAAATATTTACACAACAATAACCCTTTAATCATCCAAATAACCTAAACTATAGTTACAGACATTTGATTGGTCCTCAGAACAGTGTTTCTGATTGGCTAGTATGCTTTTATTACAAAACGTTTAGTATTCAAAATGATTTGTGTTTGTTTGTTCTACTAAAATGAGCATAACTTTTATTGTAATAGAGATTTCGTAATCATGTTTTTGTTATTAAATTCTAAATTAAATTATCTTCAATTTCATACATAAATATTTGTATTTAAGTGAAAATTAATATATTCTACAAGCACGCAAAGTTGAAAAACATGAAACTTTAAAAAAATGTCCACACTTTTGGTCACTACTGTAAACCTGAAAATGACGTAATATATTGTTTACCATCGCTTCTTTTTCATCCTTCTCTTTTCGTATCTAGATCTCAAGGCCAAAATTAAAAGCTCTAATATGAGATTTCTCTCTAATAATGACAATTGTCTGCAGTGTTGACGGTGCCCATCATCAAGGCATGCCATCAGACGTAGTACAGAGTTTTATGGAAAAATGAGTTCATTCTAAATTCTATTTAACTTATTTAATGTTCTTTTTTGAAAGCAGAATCATTGAACCTCATTCTACAACTAGAAAGTATCACAACGCCATGATGTTTATGCATTAAATTTAGTTTTCATTAAAAAATTTGCAATTGTTTGGTAAAAAGCTGTTTGTTAGGATAAATAATTTCTATTTTCAAATCTAATAGTTTTTACCTACAATTTATAGCCATTGTGATTTAAAAATTTTTTAGAGTTACTCTCTTAAATTTTATTGGAAATTAAAAGACAGCAAACATTTTATAATATGTAATTACATTATATAAAGACTAACAAAAGACTAATCACTTTAAGAAGTATAATTATGTCAAAATGTTGATAGCTAATTTTTTGATGGTTTTTATGCCTTCATTTTTGAGAATTAGCCAATTAATTTAAATTTAATTGCATAATTTAACTAAACTGTAAATTTAAGTTTCATCATACTTTAAATATTTAGGAATTTTCTGATAGTAAATGAATAATATTCTTATATGCTTAAATTATTAAGCTTCATATTTGATCTAATTACACAATAAGTAAATATTTAAGCAGATTTAACTTGTTTTCCAGGTTATTGTGCGACGGAGTAAAAACCTACGAGTATCAGTACTAGGAGCAGTTGGCCTTTTATTTGTCATAGTTGCCATTGCACTTTTAGTAGCCTTTTTGGCAAAGGGCAAAAAAGAAAACATTTTTGATAGAATTGAATGCATTGGATTGAAAAGTAAATATCTTTGTTACATTACTATTACAATACGTGGCATACTTTTTTTTGATGCACATGTTAAAAATATAAAACACAAAATATTTTATTATTGCAAAATGTTTTATAATTTATTATTTATATATATTATTTTTTATCAGATTTTTATATTTACATGAATGAGAATCTAGGTCAACATACACGAGAAATTATAGCACAGTCTTTACTGTTGTGTATATAATTACCGTTATTATATAGCTATTACAAATGATATTTTAAATTAAAATAATGTATAATTTTTCAATCATTGCGTTGTGTATTTATTACTTTTTTGTTTTCTACCCAGATTCAAACCTGAAAAATAGAAGCAGAAACTGGATTTGTTTTTGCAATTAAAAATTTCCTTTAATTCAATCATAAAATAACAAATCTATTTACATACATACGCAAACTCAGTTAATTATATTATTTCAAATATTTAAAATTTACTGGCAACATGGTTAAGCACTCCGTATAGCTCATAATTGACACTAGGTATCATAATCACATTGTTTAATGTTAGAAAATAGGTAGTACCACACTAAAAAAAAAAAAAAAAAAAAAAAAAACTGGCTGGTAGAATAAATTTTAAAAAAAACATAGGAAACGTTCTGGTACTAGGCAGGCCTATTTTCAGGGCTTCGAAAACCTGATAGATCATTTATTCAGCGAGGCTTCCTTCATTTGGACTCGTATTATAGAAGTACAGGGTGATCTTTTTTAAAGTGACAGTGTTTGGAGCGCCCTGTAGCGTGATCTAATAGCCGAAACGACACCAAACTAGGTATTTAGACCAACCAAGACATGGAAAAAAAAGATTCCATAAAAAAAAAGTAGTTCCAAAAGTCACCGCTAGGATGTTTTGTGGCACTGCTATAGCTTACAATAATGAGAATTAGCATAAAAAACGGGTTTCGAAGAAAAATGCAAATGTTGTGCAATGACAGTGCCTGCAATAGGGGCTATAAAAGCAAATAGTAAGGCAGATCAACAAATAATCTCAGCTGAAGTAAAATGAGATCCAGTGGCCATGTCTCTCACGTTACCGGAACGTGCGTTTAGTATGTGGAGTATCAAATTTGTCTGTTCTAAAGGACAACAAATATAGTGCGGGATATTCCTCGTGATATCTTAGGCAATCCGATTGAGACGCCATCTTATAGTAGACAAATGTGATCTCTTCGATGTCTTAGTGTGACGTAGCTAAAACGTTGTATCTGACGTCATGGAATTTTAAACCAATGAGAGCGCTGTCACGCGGAAAGTTGCCAGATATTTCGAATCTGCTCGAAATCTAGGAACGTCTCGCGCTCCAACCCTTTTCTGACGTAACTAAGACCTCAGTGTCGTCATTTGGTTTGATGCGATTGTCGCGAAGACGCTCTGAGCATCTTGCGAGACAAGTCTCATGCGATCATCTACGAATTTGCGGAGTGCCTTATGTACGGCTGTGGGGAACGTTGTGCACAGAATGTACGGCTGTGGAGAACGTTGTGCACAGAATGTACGGCTGTGGAGAACGTTGTGCACAGAATGTACGGCTGTGGAGAACGTTGTGCACAGAATGTACGGTGTTATTTCTGAGAACGGTGATCATGTTGAATGTGATCTAACTCCTCACCGAGGAAGTTAATGTTGTAAATAAACATTAATAATTTAATACTGTGATTGTATGTGTTAGTATTTTCCTTTTTTCACATTTTATACATTGTAAAGCGTCACAAAATGCCCTAGCGGCGATTTTTGGAACTAAAATTTTTTTTACGGAATCTTTTTTTTTATGTTTTGGTTAGTCTAAATACCAAGTTTGGCACTATTTCGGCTATTAGATCGCGCTACAGGGTGCTCCAAACACTGTCACTTTAAAAAAGATCACCCTGTATATTTCTTCTTCTCCCGTAAAAACTCATAGGATTTGATTATTTCGAATTTTCGATTTCACTGTTTATAGATTCCAATAGAACGTCAGACTTGAATAACCTACAGAGTCCTTTTTAAAGGCGATGTGCTGCAGCCTTTTCTTCAAACTTCTGACACCTGCCTTCTGCCTCCTTCCCTCGCTCTCTCCCTGAAGAACTGGTTTCCCTCAAGTCCTACGTTAGGACATCTCACTTCGTCAAAATGGAGGGGGGATTGGGAAATCGAATTAAGTAAAAGAAAGGACTTCCGGTCAGGGAAAAAATGTGTGTGTGTAATTTAATTAATTTATAAATATTATCTATTCAGTGCATTACAATATTACTCATAAAAGAATCCTTAATCTAAAAAAGTTACTTTTAACTATTAATATACAGACAATAAGCAAATAAATTTAATTTTGACTCCAGTGGCTCAGTAGCTTCACGCCGCTTCCCGTAAGCTCAGCAAAGTGAAGCATCATCTGCCGCGGGCAGTGGTTGGGAGGGTGATCACGGTGTACTCTCCTTCACTGGGTTGCTGGAACTCCGTGGGTTGGGGACGTGTCCACGTTAATATGCGACGTCCAAAGTCCTTTCGCTGGTGTGGCGTGGATGTGGAGAGGAGAGTGCCAGCTCAGGCGTGGCCTCGTCACCTGACCGTGCTTCAAAATGACGAGGCACCTTAATAGAGCAAAAAGTCGTACTTTCACCTTCGTGGTGCTCTCATCCAAAATGAAAGACGCTCTCTATTGACTTAATTCGCACTGCCAAAGGCATAGCCAGCTTGGCTTGTCCAAGTGTCATAAGCAACAGTAACTTTTAATTTTGAATTAGCTTTGATATTGTAAGAAAAAATTCAATATAAAAATATGGAAGTTAAAAAAATATTAAAAATTTATATCTAGCCTTTCTTGATACTGCACAATAAGTTCAAATTTGTTGAGTTGTCAAAGCATCACTCCGCTAATCGCTTGAGAGCGTAGGAGTGTGGGTTCGATTCCCACCGTGGCCCTGGGTGTTTTCTTCGTTATCTTCTGTGGTTGTACATCTGTCATTGAGCTATTTGTCCAATTATCGACGATGACTTACAAGCGGATCTCAAGAATCAAGCATACAAGTCTTAATATATGTAATGTATTAATAATAATAATCAAATTTGTTGTAAGGAATTTATAATATCCCCGAGTAAGTTGCTTCTCGGGATTTCTTTTCACAGATAGCAAGCTTTAGTGTTATTGTGCAAGATAAAAAAAACTCGGATGTCTCCCAAACACACATCCCAACAGATGGGGATGAAGAATCGCAACGCCACCTCCCATTGTTTTACAGTGGCTGGGTTTAAAGTGAGGACATTTTGCTCCAAACGGCCATAATTAACCACTTTGCCACTGTGACATCAATTCTTGCATTTGAGAGAAAATATTAGTATCAACGTATGGTTAAAATAAAATGCACATTTTGGATGCGTCATTAATGATTTCAAATTGAAATGCTCATTAATATTTTTAACTCTTACTATTACCGATTGAGTAATAAAGTTCCAGTTTGTAAAAATAATAATGTAGTCTGCAATAATTCAAGCAATGGGTAAAATTTCACCGTACGGTCACCCTTGGTGAAATTTTAAAAAAGTCGCTAAAGCTGTATGACGTCATACGTATGACGGGTGCATGAGGAATTTCCGATCGGGAAAAACGACGGGAGGAAATGGCTGAAATAGTGACAAATACATTGTTGGTATCAATACACTCAACTAATTTTACAAAATCAACAAAAAACGCAAATTTATAGATTCCAAACATCAATGGTAAAATAAAAAAGTTGATATGTTAAATTATCCATAAAATTTTTTGATTAAATTTTATATTAATAAATTTAAATCCGTAAATATTCATAAGAAATTCATTACATGAAAACCATTTAATTTATTATTCATTATGTAAATAATGAACATTAAAAATACCTCTCCCCAGCTCCTATTTTGCCATCGAAGCCGCTACTGTCTGCTCCAGGTCAGATGTTTTTGGCGGGTAGACCCGTATAATGGAATCGATGAACGCAAAGAATTTATTGCACATCTTATTGTTTTTTTTCCTCCACACATATTCTGCAACGTAAAAAATGAAAAAAAGCAACGCAAAGCAGACAACCTGTTGAAGTAAAATCTCGGCGACAATATTTTGTTTACAGCAAATTTTATTTATCTTACTCTACTCAACAGAACTTTATTTGCGAAGAAAGGTTAGAAACGATATCTGAAAATTCGTGGATGATCGCATGAGACTTGTCTCGCGAGACAAGTTGAGCATCTCGCGAGAATCGCATCAGACAAAAATAAGGCAGTCCAAATGTTCGCCAAATTTGGCTTCAAAAAAAAAAAAAAAAAAAAACGCGCCAAGGGTGACCGTATAGTGAAACTGATACCAAGTAATGTATTAAAAATTAATTATTCGCGTAAAAATTTCAATTGTTTTCGTGTTTATAAAACGTGCGATGGTTTCTAAAATTGTCATATTAATTACTCCTCAAAGATTAAAAAGTTACTCACATTAAAATAAAATATTTTTTTAAATTTGAATTTCTTTTAATTCTGCTTAACGATTAAAATATATAAGAAAATAAAACCTGTGTGATGGAAATGGATGTTAAAAATATTACTTTTGATTTCAATTAAAACAAAATCTATGAAAATATTTTTTGTCTTGCGAGACTTCCTTATTACAAGATGTAATTATATTGATAATAACTAATGCATCTATCTAAAATTTTAGATGATAAGTATTTTTCTTTAGATAAATCTAGCTGCACGAAGCATGGCTGTGCTTACGAATCGATTTTAAATGGTCCATCCTGCTACATGAAGAAGGATAGTTTTGGATATACTTTGAGCGAAACAAGCACGAAACCAAATGGCTTAAGAGCAAAGCTTAAGAGCAGAGGCAAATACACTCTATATGGCCCTAACATACCGACTGTTACCTTTGATGTGGACTATATCACAGAAAATATAGTAAGAGTGAAGGTAAGAAATCAATTAAAATTTTCATACATTTTGTTGTTTTGGCGAAAATTTATGACCTGCATACTATTTTTTGTGAAATATAGTCATGGAAATATAAACAATAATTCTTATCTTTTTATTTTACTTAAATATTGTTCTTAAGTGATATTTCTATTGATAGGAAATTATTGATTTTATTTTGTCTGTTATTTCGAAATTTGTTTGGGATCTGAATTGAATGCATCAAACGACATCGCACCTGAGATCCGCAGCAGGGTTACAGCTGCTAACCGATGCTATTTCGACTTAAAAAAATACCTAAAATTTACTTTCGTCAGTCGAAAAACAAAAATTTTGATATACAAATGCTTGATTCGAACTATTCTCACTTACTCATCTGAAACGTGGACATTGACTGAGAAGGACAAAGAAACCATTTCCATTTTTGAAAGAAAAACTTTAAGAAGCATCTTTGGTGGAATAAAGTGTGAGAATACATGGCGAAGAAGAACTCATTCTGTGAACTCTATAAACTATATAAAGAACCAGACATTGTTAAATTTATCTCAATACAGAGATTAAAATGGGCAGGACATTTGAGCCGGATAAATGACAATCGGATGACAAAAATATTTTTCATGGCTTGCCCCATTGGCACCAGAAAAAGAGGACAACCGAAACTCCTATGGCGTAACTGCCTTGAAAACGACCTAAAGACACTAGGTTTGGTTTGGTTTGTTTGTCGCTTAACGGTCATTTTTTGCACACGAGGGCTAATTAGACCGGGACTTACGGTTTAAAGTGGATTCCGAACCACTACAAATATCCATGCCCAAGGTGGGATTCGAACCCATGAACTGTTGAACCGAAGTCAAGAGCGTTAACCATTTGGCCTAAAGACACTAAAAGTTACAAACTGGATGACCTTGTCCAAAAATAGGGGGTCCTGATATGTACTTCTTAGGAAGGCAAAGGCCCACCCTGGGCTGTTAGGCCAATGAAGAAGAAGAAGAATTTCGAAATTTGAAATTAATTTGCAATTGAATTATACAGGGTGTCCCAAAACGACCGCATAAACTCTGCACTGCTAGATTACTAGTTAGGAGTACATAAAAACTGCCCAAAGAAGCGTTCTTGTTCGATCCATAGTTTACGAGAAAAATACGAAAAACAAGGTATGACGTCACTGCCGGTGCAAGAAAAAACACTTTATTGGACATATCAATAACAGTATTTGCATATCTTTCCAGACGATAATGTTTAAAAGGTTCATCGCCCATATCGCGTCATGCATGCGCGTGCCATGGAATGACGTTAAGCCGTCGCTTAACTGGTATTTAAAAGGCTGCATCTTGCAGTCACCGGTAGTCTTCGTATGGTGTCCATGTATTCCATTCGTGGCTACTATGACATGTACTTGATGTAAGGGCGATGTAATGGAAATTCCTTTGGTTCCAGCATGATGGGGCTCCGGTGCAATTCTGTGCCCCTGTACGTGATTGGCTGGATATGGAACACCCCAGCCTCTAGATCGGATGTGAGGGTCCGGTTCTATGTCCGCCAGATCTTAAGCCGTCGGATTTATTCCTATGAGGCCATTTCAAGGAATTGTTGTATCGAGACGTAGTGCCAATTCCAATGGACTTTATTGCTCATCTGTTCGCTGCTTTTATTTCGGTGGACCCCGCGATGCTGCAACGTGTGATGACAGCAATCTCACGGCATGCTCAAACATGCCCCGACATTCGAGGCGGACACTTTGAACATCTGCTTTAAATTGTGCATATACTGCTGTTGACATGTTCAATAAAGTGTTTTTTTCTTACTCCGGAAGTGACGTCATGCTTTGTTTTTCGCATTCTTCTCGTAAACTTTGGATCGTTCAGGAACGCTTCTCTGGGCAGTTTTTATGTACTCCCAACGAGGAACCTAGCTGTGCAGAGTTTATGCGGTCGTTTTGGGACACCCTGTAAATTTTGCGCTCGTTAGAAGGCAAGATATCATTTCAAGGAAATTTATAATAATTAATTATAATGAAATTTTTTAAACAAATATTTCATTGTAATGTGAATTTCTTATTTAAACTTTAAAATAATTAATAAGATATTAACTAAGCAACTATTTAATTTCGATAAGTTTGTAGGAAATAATTATTGGAATATTTAGGGTTATTGAAGTGTAGTGCTTAAGTTTGTGTGATTGATTGAAAAACATTTAGTTGGCAATTGTTTAGTAAAAAGACATAACTTTAAATATTTCATTTCATCATTATGTCGTTATATTTTTCTATATTTTTATTATTTAATATTTTTCTATATTGAATGTATCGTTTGAGAAAAGAAATTTAGTTAATCACTAGAATTAAATTTGCATAATTGTTGCTTATTTTCTTTGAAAAACATCATAGTCTGAAATTTTATAATTATAGCTCTTACTTTTTTCTTTTGCTCGAGAATATACTTATTTGCAGTTTTTTTAAAAAAGCTATGATTCTATTTTTTTATAAATTATTCATGCAGGTTGAACTCTTAGATAAATTATTCTACACAAGATTTTAGAATTAATACTTTCTCATTTTATAAATTAGTTTTTATTATTTCATCTTAAACTGAGTAGCAAAAAAGTTCAAGTTTTTCAATAATACTTTTTCTAGAAATTTTAATTCAGTTATATTTTAAATAACAAATTAAATTATCAATTCACACACACACAAATTTAATATTTTATAGATTAATTAAACTGTCACATAATAAATTATTCGTTGATAATTTATTTTATTCTAATTGTAATTTAATATGACCATTTTAATGCTTTTTAATTCAAAATAAAGAACTACTCATGGTTAATTTATAATTTATATATAGCTTCTCTCTCTACCTCATTGCCTATGGATGCATATATGTATTAATGAGAACTTATTCTGAAAATTTTTTCATATCTTCTTTCAGTAACCAAGTTTATGTCATTATATGTTAAAGAAAAATTATGATAAAATATATTAAAGTGTATTTCAATTACAGCATTTATTTTATTCAAACCAACAAAATATTCTTTATGACTGTAATTTTATATTTATGTTTAGTTAAAAATAATTTTTAAACCATAATAATAACTAAAATTAGATGTTAAATGTCATCATTTATATGTCTTACCATTTAATTCATTTACTCATTAAAAATTTGGACGATATACGACACGAAATCCTTTATGAATTTAGATATCAGATATGAAATTCTGATCAACGATATGCAAAAGTTGTAATTATTCATTTATTATATGCATAATTAGAAATATTTAACAATAGTAAATTAATTTTAAGTTACAATCCCCACTGTTCTTTAATTTGTTCTTTTGATAAAGATGCGATGTAACATTGTGAAAATAAACATAAAAAATTTCATTTTGGGTCTAATATGCAATAAAAATTTCAATTCAATGTTTCAAACTATAATACGCATTTAAGACATTGCAAAATTTGGAAATAATTTCATATTAAATCTTTAATTTTAGAAGAACATTTTGCCTTAAGTTCATATTGTTTATTCATTCATTGTCGTGTAGGCTGGCAACATGGGGTGCGCTGCTCCACTTTTCCAACTGAACCATGTTTAGGTGTGGAGTCCGACTTCCTCAGTACACATATGCCATAGGGACCCATTTATAGGGTAGGCAACCATTCACAACCCATTCATACAAGGAAAGGACAAAGACAGGATAGATAGAGAGAGAAAGTACATCCATGCCCGAACCGGGATTCGAACCCATGACCTCCCTATCCGCAGTCAGACACGCTGACCACTAGAAAAGTTGGTCGGCAAGTACATATTGTAATAAGTCTATTAGTCTTTCATATATATAACCAGTAAATTCTCCTTTCCATTTTAAATTCCTTTCCAAAATAAATTCTTAGCGAGTCTTAAGTAATTTTCCATTAACTTTCCCAATTTAATAAACTATGTGGTCTGATGAAAAATTAAATTTAAACGTATGTTATTAATAACAAATTTGCCAGAATTGATTAAAGTATCTAAATCTGTATGATCAATAATATCAACAGATTGTATTTTTAGATTGGAAGAACAATTTATTACTGATCTGATGATTTTACAATAAAATACTGTTATTTGTAACTCTACAATAAGAGAAAGCCCAACATATTATGTTTTAGGTGTATATTGTGCTAGATATATTGAGGAATTCTCAACAGAAAACGACTCTTTTTTAATCAGCTAAAAACATAAGGGCGTTACTTTAAATTGTCTGAAATATCTTATTAAATGCTTGATTATGGTTAATTCATTCTGATAACAGAAGTATTTGACAATGTCCTGAGAATTATTTTTCTTTGAGAAATGCTGTTCATTGTTTCGAAGGAAAATGGATAGAGTGTCATCAGAAGCAACACAAAAAATAACAGGCGGTAATATCACGGAACTAGATTTTGTCCTGACATTAAGTTTTAAAAAGTAAAATTGTAAATGTCGCCAAAATTCAATATTTATGGAACTGTGAATTATGACAAATGAAAAGCAAATAACAACAAGACCATCGTCTGCAGCTTTAAGCGTTTCAACAGATCGCAAACACTAATTAGGAATTAAAGAACATTTAATTAGAACTTTGGCAACAGTTCGTCTTTTTTTTAATTACACTACAATCAACTTTTTATGTGTCTCAACGTATACATCCTCAATTGCAATTCTGTGGTAGATTACCATTTCTTTTAATTTCCCAGAACAGTTAAGTTTCTAGAAGAATTTAAGCTCTAAGGTATAAAACAAAATATATAGTAGCCATTTGTGCTGTTTCGTACAAACTCAATTTTCAGAAGCTACTTTTCAAAAGTAAAAAATGTTTAATAGCAGTTTTCAACAGTACGATCAAATAATATATTCTTTATGCACAACATACTGTTTTAAGGTCTTTTTGTAGACAGCTTGGATCTTAAATTTACCTTTACAGAACACCTAAGAAACTACCTAGTCACTAAGTTGAGTATTTCACTTGTTTTGCTGAACGAAAGATTATTTGTACTATCTGTGATAAGAAATATCTCAACATTTAAAAAGACATTGTATGCAACCATCACAAAATGTACTCCATCCAGCATTTGCATTCGAGAAGTCATAAACAAGTTCTAAAGAATTAATTTTATTTGTAATTTTTTAACGCTTTTCTTTTGACCTGTAACTGTAATTTCTCGCTTGTAATAGCGATAGCGCAACATGCGCAATTCAATTCTATAAAATGTTTACCTGATATTTCGATATAATATTATAATAAGAGTTAATGGTTCAATGAAATCAGCACTTTATCACTCTAGAGCAGTGTTTCTCAACTGAATTTACTCCAAGGACCGGTAAAATATTTCGGCACGTTCGCGCGGACCTGTAATATTAATAATTTGACCCAATGCACAATTTTCACAAAGATAAATCACTAGTAAACTATTATTATTGTAATGTAGGTACTGTATCCGTGGTCGGCCTATAAAAGCTGGATATTTCGCGGACCGGTAAATATTTCTTGCGGACCGGTACCGGTCCGCGGACCGGCGGTTGAGAAACACTGCTCTAGAGTACACATTCCTAGCAATAACAGGTGATTTGCTTAAGAACACAAAAGGAAGAAACATCATTTAATATTGCAAATGATGAGAGCCCCTGCCGCTTACCCTGTCTAGTGTTCAGAGTGCCTGACTGCGGATAGGGAGGTCCTGGGTTCAAATCCCGGTTTGGGCATGGGAGTACTTTCTCTCTCTATCTATGCTGTCTTTGTTCTTTCCTTGTATGAATGAGGTGTGAATGGTTGCTTACCCTATAAACGGGTCCCTATGGCATGTGTGTACTGAGGAAGTCAGACTCCACACCAAAATAGGGTTAATTTGGAAAAGTAGAGCAGCGCACCCCATATTGTCACCCCACAAGACAACAATAACAACACAACATGCATTTGTATTCGTTAAATATGTCACAAAATGTTTATGTAAGCATTAACAAATAATTATGAAAAGATGTCTATTTTTATGATTATTTTTTGTCGCTTCAGTTTCAGTGGTAAGCAATACAGTTATGCAAAAATATTATAATAATTTTAGTATGCTAACTTAATTGCATAAAATATATTACATTGTATAAATTAAGACATGCAATTTGAATATTTCTTACAGTTCAGCGATCCAAAAACGAAACGATATGAGGTTCCAGTTCAGAAGCAATTTCCTCTCTTGCAAACAAAGAGAAAAGTCGATGCAACAAGACTGGCTTATAAAGTAGTTCTTTCCAAGGGGGATCCAAGCAGTTCACCTATCAAATACAGCGGAGGGATGGAACAGTTTTGTAAGTGATTTAACTTATGCTGGATAACATAAAATAAGCTTTTAAAATAATTCTTCTTCTTCTTTGAATTGGGTTTGTATGTCATTGGGCACCTCTGCTTTTATCAGCATTTTGTACTGCTAACTCCAAACCCAATGTTTCCTAGTTCCAGTTACTCGGGCCACCCACTTTATTATTAAAGTCCGATAATCCTTTAATGAAGTCTAGGTGTAACTCTCTAGTATGGATGATGCCTAAAGAAGTTAATCTAGGGAGGGCAAGAGCCTCACATTCGTAAATGATATGCTCTGCCGTTTCCTCTTGCGTATGACATTTCCAGCAGATAGGGTCTTGCTGAAACAGTCTCATCTGGTCAGAAAGTCAGTCTTCTGGTGAAAGTCAGGATGCTAGGGATAGCTTCCTGAATTTCACCAGAAGAAGATGGTTTGGAGGTCATTTCTACCTCAAGTGAAGGATTCATTGCTTCCCCTTTACAAGATTGCCTCTGAGTTCTCTTGTCTTTTTCAGCAAGGTCTACTTCAGAGGCTTCACCTGCAAATGCAGAAAGATTTGTTATTTCTTGTGTCTTTTCAGCCACAAGATAACAATTAAAAAGTTCAGGTAATATAAGTGCACCCAGCATTGCCTGAGTTACTGGGCAAGGCAAATTACTCTAGAAGTTCGCCAGGCAACTAGAGGCTCCGTTAAGACACCATTACCGCGGTGCCAAATAACCCTAGGCACGGGTCGCATAACACCAGGGTTTACGGGAGCTGGTTCACGGCCTCTGATTCTATATTCAAGGCTATCCTTTCATTTCTACAGGACATTCGGCGATCCACCACCTGCCGACGCGCCTGGTGGCTGCTCAAGCCCCAGGAAGGTACACGTACCCCCTGGTTCCAGGTTTTAAAATCATAGTGGAAAGGAAAATTTCACTATCCATTGTGTGTTTGTATTGGATATTACAATGATCATCAACATTTTTTATCTGTTTTGCTTAGGAAAGAATTAATTATTTTCAATGAAAAATATTTTTAGTAAGATTTTAAAATTTATTCTCAAAGTTTTTAAATAACAGAACACATTTATTATTTATCCTCATTATAATTAAAAGGTATTTGGTATTTTATTAAAATAATTTTTTTTGAAAGAAGAAGAAAATAAATCTGTGGATACACTATTCGCGTTAAAATAACAGCTCCAATCTGAAAATTAAATGGAGCCTTGTTTACAAAATAGAGAGGTAAAATGATATCTTTTTTAATTGAATATCGTTTAAATGGTAAATAAGAAGAATACCTGAAACTTGCCATTCAACGATTTTTATTTTCTATACTAGGAACAATGTAATTAACAGGATTATGGATAATAATGTATTGTGTATTCACAAGTATAACTATATTATTTTGAATTATACTAATTGATATGAAAAGTGAGCGAATGAACTCGCACTGGAAAACAATTGTTTCGCCGGGAATCAACAAGCAATAAAGTATAATTATGTATTGTGATCTAAAATGTAAAATAATGTTAATTTCGAAAATAATGAGCAATTAAATAAACGACTGGAATCTGAACCATTGGCTAGGTTAAGGGAATATGATTAGGATATGATACAACTATGTTTCGTATCAGCTTTTCATATGTACAAAATAAGACAAATCTATGCCTTGCACAGCTGATATGTAAGCAGCCGCAAGATAACCCTTAAATGGCATGGATAACTATGGTTATGTCCTAAATACCGGTATCTTAACTGCAAAGTAGATATACATACTAATTTTCCAATTTAATTTTGTAAAGTAAGAGTTTTATATTACCTCTGCCTTTTACTTTACTACTGCGGTGGTACCCTAGTGGTTAGGGCATCATCTTTCCATCCGGAAGGATGGGGCTCGTTGAGCAGTTATCATGAGTGTAATGGTCTGGGGAAAATTTCCTACCCCTTCAAATCAGCACAAGTGGGCATCCGTTTCAATGAGGAAGCGGATAAAGCCGCCAAAGAGCCAACCACAAATGAGGATATTGGAATCACAGTCCGACTCAGCAGGCAACAGCTTATCACCCTTACCAATGTAAACGAACTGCACAGATGGCAACATCTCTGGGAGTGTTCCCCAAGACCAGGACATTCCACTCATTCTTTCCAAAAGTATCTAGAAAAAGAATCTCTGCAGACTTCTACTTCAACCAGTTCCTCACCGGTCATGGTTCCTTTGGAACCTATAGAAGACGATTCGGAACAAGTTCAGTATCCCCATACACTGATTTCTCGCCAAATCTGGTAACCGTTGTTTACGTTGTAGTGTTGCCGATTTCAGCTTTTGTTTTTATTGTAGTGTTGCCAAATTTAGTTTTTGTTACTATTTTTATTTTTTCGTTGCCAGATTCCGTTTTTCTCATGTTTTAAATAATTTTTACGTTATATATGTGCTTTTTTTTAGTGGCAATAGCTTTTTTAGTTTCACTTCGAGAACTTTCCAGAACTTTCTTTGCTAATTGTTCTACGTTTTAATTGGTAGTCATTTTAATTTCGTTTACTTTTGCTGCTGAAATCAGTGGATTTCCCGCTGTTGTGTTTCGTTGTCGCCAGTGTCCAAACATCGTAAATTTTTTTTTTACTATTTTTTTTTCATTATTTTTATTTGGTTTATTTATAATATATATTTTTTTATTAAATGATATATTTTATTTTATATATTTAAAACCGTTAAATATTCTTTTTTCCTTATTTCGTTTTCTTAACTTACTATCATCTTTTTATTGTTTTAATTACTTTATTTTTTGTTTTAATTTAAAATGTCTCATGTTCAAAATCTTGTTGAAAAATATCAACAAATTATTTTAGCAACAATTAGAGATAATAATGATGGATTATTGCTCAGTATTCCAAATTGTTATTTAATTTAGGATTCGCAAATATTAATTAATTTTTAACGAAAATTGAATTTGGAGAAGGTGTAATTATTTTATTTAAATTCTATTGCTTACATGTATTTATTTTACTGTATTCGTGTTTCATTTTTATTTACTTAAAATGTGTACGTATTTAAAAAATATTTTATTCATGTTTTTTTTTAAATTTAAAAAAAAATTATATTATTGAAAAATAAGTTTTTGCATGCTTTTTTTTTGTAAAATTAGATAATTATTTTTACTGAAATGTGACACTGGTGACAAACGAATAAAATGTCGAAATAAATATACCAATCGGCATGTCATCTTAACTTCATATCAAGTAAGTCCATTATTTATATTTATTTCCCTTTTTAAATTTTCTGAAATGCTTATTTTTCGATCGAATTTATGGAAATTTCCCGTTTAAATAAAACAGCGCCTAGCTTGGCGACTTGGCGATAAAAAAATTCCCCGCGTCGCCAAGTGTATGGGGATACTGAACTTGTTCCGACGATTCAATGGACAAGATGATATCTGCCCACGTGATGGAGAGACTCAAGACGTCAATCACCTCATATTCGACTGTGAGCCCTACGCTGTTAGGACTGTTAGGACACGCTATGTTAGGACACGCCATTTCCCAAGTTCTGTCAGAGCTGATAGAGCCCCACAATTCCTCTCCAACAAAGGATTCCGGAAGGGGATCCAGGAGATTCTACTGCAAGAGATGCACTACCAACTCACTGGCTGACTCCACCTCTTCTGTTCTCTGTGTCACATGTAAAATTTCTTATCTGTATTTAATCTGGTATCATACTGTATTGTAACCTTATTTGTATTTTATCTTGTATCATACTGCTTTGTAACCTTGTTTGTATTTAGTTATTTTAGACCAAATTGGCCCACCTCTTCAAGTCAGAGTGAGTTCCAATGAACGTCTCTCCATCTCTTTGAGCCTTTTTTTATAGTGGTTTGTATCACCCCCCCCCACTTGTTGGGAGATCTTTTGGTCATTTGACCTTTTCGACCATCTGAACTTTGGCTTCGGCCTTGTGGTGCATCTCTTGACTGGATTACGCAAAGACGTTCACTCACCGCATACCTTCGGATGGGTCTGTGTTCCATTCAAAATACCCCTTCAAATCAATGTCAAAATTGAGGGACTGAATCCTCTTGTGGTGTTGGAGGAATTTAGAATTAGAATTAGAGCAAAAGTCGAACTTTCGCCTTCGTGGTGCTCTGGTTAAACGAAAAAAGCACCCTTCTAACTTAAATTCCCTTAACCAACGGCATAGCGAGCTTTTCTTGTCCAGGTGTCGTAAGTAACAACTACAACCTAACTAAAACATAAAATTGCTAAAAGCTATTCGAAAAAAGATGTCTTCTAAAAAGCATGTCTCTTAAGTCTCCTTCGGTAGATAATGGATTAAGCTTTTCTGATGTTGCTATTATTTTCCGATTGTTCAATTTGAAAATCAACACCACTTTCATGAGTTTAAAACCTTGAAGTTCCGGAAAAATAAGCAAATTTTTTATACTTAATTTATTATAAGTTGACTTCATTTCTAGTCAAATCCTTCGTCGGTTTTTTAATATGTAAAATATTATAATGAAGTTCACCTGCTCTACATTTAATTAAATATATTTTAAAAGTATGACAATCAAATATTGAGTATGTTTTCTAGTCATTTCTTTTCCCCCAGAACATTTTTTTAATTACTTTGGACAAACATCTATATGAATAATTTCAATTATCCATAAAATCCATTCATGTGCTTTTCTATAAAGGTATATAATGTTGCTTATCTACGAAACACGTTCAATTATCCGCGAACACTAAGTGCTATTAATTTAATAATACCAAATATTATAAGAAGAGTTTTTATAAATTTATATGATTCTGTTCTTGTTTGATCTCTTGAAGTTTGAAAAATTATTGTGTATTTACTTTTGAAAAACAATAACTAAAATTTATAAAATGAAAAAATAAACATTAGCTTACTCTCTCTCAAAAATTGCCAAAAAATATTGCAAGAATATATTTACTAGTGAAGCTGATCAATAAAAAATTTAACAATTGTTGGTTGAAGAAAAATTGAAGGTTACCGAGAAATTTTTTTAAAATTAAATTGAGCTATAAGCAAATTCGTAGCACTTCAATCGGATAACGTCATCTGATAAGAGCAATAATTATTTGTTTGAGATCAAAACTCTTGGTCGCTAGATGACGTTAAGGCATAAAGAGATTCGAGGTAACAATTAGCTCGATAAGTAATTTTTTTCAAAGAAATATTCTCCTTTTTGGGTACAAGAAGGAATTATTTAGTTATAAGTGGCAGTTAATGTTAGAGAAATATTGACCTAAAAACTATAAATATAGTCTTCGTTTTTTTAAGATTTAAAAACAACAAATCTATTTCTAAGCCGCTGTTACCTAGAAATAACTTCAGAGAATACTAACTGCCAATCTGGCAGTCGAATGATTAGAGCTCTGGTATTCAGTTCAATAGATTGTGAGTTTGAAACCCACTTTGAAATTAGATATTTGTAGCGTTTCAGAATTTCCGAGGTTCGATCCTCGGGCTGGGCAAGGTTGACTCAGCCTTTCATCATTTCAGTGGGTCGATTAACTGAGTACCAAGCATGCTTGGGAACTAAACACTGGGGTTCTTACGTTAGACTGAGCACCTAACTGGGACATATGCTTCGCACCCCAGGGCCCTTCGCCCTTCGCACCCCAGACAAGTTGATATACAGTAGATATCTGGATAAATTGAAGCCCGGTGGCTTAGTGGCAGCGTTTCACGCTCCCAGGATACAGGTCCGAGGTTCGATCCTCGGGCTGGGCAAGGTTGACTCAGCCTTTCATACCCTCAGTAGGTCGATAAACTGAGTACCAAGCATGCTTGGGAACTAAAAACTGTGGGTTTCATGTTAGGCTGACCACCTAACTGAGACACTTCAAGGCTCTCAGTCATGAGAACAATAATGGACGCTGTAGTTTTTGGCCCAAAAATTTGTCGTGCCAGTGAGTTTAGCTTAGTTTTTGCCACATTATTGACTGCATTACTGAAATTAACATATCTTAAACACATAAAGTGTTGTTGTTACTTATGACACTTGGACAATCCAAGCTCGCTATGCCTTGGCAATGCGAATTTAGGTAAATACAGCGTCTTTCGTTTTAATCAGAGCACACCATGAAGGTTAAATTATGTCTTTGCTCTTTTTCAAATCCTCTGATAGATAGCACACACAAACACAAAGTCTGAGTTTCGACTCGTAATCTAATGAGTTAGGAGTAAGCTTTTGCCATATTAGAAGCCCGGTGGCTTAGTGGCAGCGTTTCACGTTCCCAAGACAAAGGTCCAAGGCTCGATCCTCGACCTGGGCAAGGTTGAATCAGCCTTTCATCCCTTCAGTGGGTCGATTCACTGAGTACCAAGCATGCTTGGGAACTAAACACTGGGGGTTTCGCGTTAGGCTGACCACTTAACTGGGACATATGCTTCGCACCCCAGGGCCCTCGGTCATGAAAACAGTTATGGGCACTGTAGGCCTTGGCCCACATGGGCTGTCGTGCCATAACGTTTAGTTTTTGTTTTTCAGAATTCTTTTTAAATTGTAGGTCACTGTCTAATCAAGCTTCTTGTACAAAATTGAGCGTTATGTGGAAAATTAAACAAAACCAGTCAAAACACTAACTTTCCAGCAAGAAAGTTTCTTGACGAAAGATAAACACTGAAGTGTGGAAAGTCATCAAAGGAATAAAATTGAGACGCTTCATATTAACTATTCTTACTTCTGAAACAACACCAAGATTAATATCAACGCTTACTGTCCATCAGAAGCTTAATAAAAGCGGTTTATATTCAAAATGATTAGCTATTTACATACAATTGATACTACTTGATTGAAAGAAATATTTGACTGTGGCCATATCAACAAGCCTACTTGACCGCTAATCTGTTGATGGCTGTTTTCCTCGCATAAAGTAAAATTTAGAATCTTAAATAAGAAAATATTTTTATACAGAAAAATCATGAAGTACTTTATTGTTTATCGCGAAAATCTAGGAAAACCCTTTATACTACGAAGAGTACATATAAAATTTCTACAACTTTTAACGTGAACTCTATCTGATTGATTATGAATGTCCTCATACTTCGATGCAATTAATAATAATTTCCTGTCACTGCATCAAAATGTAGTCTGCTCTCATCTGTGGCATCAAATATTAATAACTTCATCAAGTCAGTTCAATAAAGGAAGTAGCCAATTTGTGATTTTTAATCTTCCCCCTTGCCTGATATGCTTTAATAAAATATTTTGAAGAAATGTTGGTAATTTGTAACTATTTTTTGGAAATTACAGTAGTTTTGTTGTTGTTGTTACTTATGACACTTGGACAAACCAAGCTCGCTATGCTTTGGCAATGTGAATTTAAGTCAATAGGGAGCGTCTTTCGTTTTAATCAGAGCATCATGAAGGTGAAAGTACGTCTTTGCTCTTTTTTTAAATCCTCCGATAGATGGCACCACCAGCAGAGAATCCACTCCCTCAATTTTGACATGCATCTGAAGGGGAGGAGATTCTCTCCAGACCATTGCACCCATGGCAACTGCTTAACGACCGACCATAGGACTTTCGATTCCACAGATTTAACAAGCACGTATATCGCATGTACTCGGTGGGTCTTTGGCGGCATTGGGAATCGAACCCCGTCTTTCCGGATGGAAAACCGATACCCTAACCACTAGGCTACCACGGTCTCTCAGTAATTTTGTTAAACGAATATTCCGTTGGCTGATTCATTTCAATCTTCTATAACAAGTTTAAGAGCTTGGTGTAGTATATGTGCATGTTATTTTTAAATTTTCTCACTCTATAAAATAAGTTATGAAGTTTTTATTATTTTTATGATCTATAAAGTGTGAAGTGTGATCTATAAAACAAATCTAATTTTCCTTAAACTTTTCAATTTTAGTACATTTCTTAAAATCTACATAAGTTTTAAGCTTTGCTTGAATAGTTTGTTTAATTTATTAACACTATATTTTTTTAATAATTCTTCTACTCAGTCAGTATCATTATATCATATCGGTTATAATTATTTTAATTATATAAATATGAAGAGATAATTAGAAAAAAAAAGAATTTTCAGCTAAAAGAAAAAAGTTATGACTTGAATTTTGTTAATTTTTCTTTAAGTACTAAAACGATTTGAAATATTCAAGATAATTTATAAATTAATTGATCTAATTTGATTTATTTTTTAGATGGGACACAAGCATTGGCGGCTTAGTCCTAAGTGATAAATTCCTGCAGATTGCTAGCTACCTTCCATCTAACTATATCTTTGGTCTTGGAGAACACACTCGAGAGACCTTAAGGCATGACTTTAATTACAGTTCCTGGCCTATGTTCTCCCGTGATCAAACTCCCGAGAGAGTAAGTTTTTTCATATTCCTACCGATAATAGCTGATTGTTATCGATGCTTGGAATTCGTATGATTCAAAGGCATAGTTTCCGTATAATCCAATATGCCCAATGCTGAGCTTTTTTGGCAAAGAAGAAATGTTGCCAAGATGACATAAACGCTAGGGTTGCCAAAATAGAATTTTCTGCATATTTCTTATAGGTCTCCATCACTATGACGTAATAAAAACAATGTTGCCACATACATAAGAAAATACACCAAAAAAATTACCAACTCAGAATTTGGCATCCTGGATAATACGTCATATGTGCGGATTTAAATGCACTTATGAAGAGGAATATGGAAAAAGCGGCTCACAAATTCTTCAGCGATGTAAACATTTGTATGCAATTTCTTAAAAGCCAATGAGATTCTCAAAGATTTAATAATTTTCTCAGAAACTCATCAATTTTTTTATTTTCTTTAATTTTATTAGTGGTGTTGATTTACGAAGCTGGCGCCATGTCTAAAACAATTTCTTGTTATCAGTTACAATCTTATACACAGTAAAAATAATTGTTTGTGAAACTATAGAACATGAAATGAAACTCAGTTTTATAATAAAAGATGTTATTGGGTTCATTGAAATTTATCAAATCCATACAAATCCTTTATTTTAGAATTTTTAAATTAACGGCACAGATGCTTTTTAATCAAAGATTCAAAATTTTGAATTTTTTTGGCGATGAAGATATATTGCTAAGATAGCGTATTGTGACGTGCGCGATGACGTAAATACTAGGGTTGCCAAAATAGAATTTTCTGCATAATTTTTATAGGTTTTCATATCTTGACGTAAAAAAAAAAAAAAGAACCAGGTTGCCAAATACATAAAAAAATCCGCTAAAATATCACCAAACTAAGAATTTGGCACCCTGAATTATACAACATCTGGGTCAATAATTTAAAACAACATTTGAAATAATGGATTTATATGCACTTGATAAATTTCAATGAATACAATATCATCTTTCTAATCATATCCTTAGAATGTTAAAGCAAACTTCAGATTAACTTTTCTAATTACTAATGTTTTTCTTCATATAATTCAAAATTTCAGAAAATTCGAAATACATTAATTAATAAAATTCTAATAACCTACATTATTAAATAATGTCATTCAATCATGGGTTAGTTATGAAACTATACATCTTTCCTATGTCGATGCAATGAACGTTATGTATAATATTCATGCTTTATAGTTGGAAAAAATAAATAATTTTATAGATTTATGAAACCTATATTACAAAAATTAAGCTTTAATAATCCAAATAAATTTTTTGAGCATTTTAAAACAAATACATGTTTTTAAGTAACTTTATTTATTACTCAGACACTATTATTCAGCTATATAATGATATACACAGGAAAAAATTCTGTCAAATCATATGATATATAGAAGTAGTCTTTTTATATTATGAAATAATCCTATGAGATTCAATGCTTTCCAACACTTGAGCAACAATTCTTTTCAAATTTTTGCATTCAGTTTTATTTTTAATTTTTCTCAGAATTTCTTTTTTTTAAACAAAATTTTTACTTGTCTTGAAAATGATATATAACTTAAGCATAAATGCTATACAAAACTAAATGCTCATTTTAAGTGAATTTTTGGAACAAGTTCAGTATCCCCATACACTTGGCGACGCGACGAATTTTTTTTCGCCAAGTCACCAAGCTAGGTGCGCGTTTATTAAAACGGGAAATTTCCCTAAGTTCGATCGAAAAATAAGCATTTCAGAAAATTTAAAAAGGGAAATAAATATAAATAACGGACTTACTTGATATGAAGTTTAGCTGACATGCCGATTGGTATATTTATTTCGGCATTTTATTCCTTTGTCACCAGTGTCACATTTCAGTAAAAATAATTATCTAATTTTACAAAAAAAGCATGCAAAAATATTTTTCTGAATATATACACTTTATAAAATTTAAAAAAAAGCATGCAAAAACTTATTTTTCAAACATAAGCATTTTTTAAAATTTAAAAAAAACATGAATAAAATATTTTTTTAAATCTATACACATTTTAAGTAAATAAAAATGAAACACGAATACAATAAAAAATACATGTAAGCAATAGAATTTAAATAAAATAATTACACTTTCTCCAAATCAAATTTCTGTTAAAAAATTAATATTTGCGAATCCTAACTTATTAATAATTTGGAATCCTGAGCAATAATCCATCATTATTATCTTTAATTTTAGCTAATAGAATTTGTTGATATTTTTCGACAACATTTTGAACATGAGACATTTTTAATTAAAACAATAAAAAGATGATAATAAATTTAAAAAAAAACGAAATAAGGAAAAAGAATGTTTAAAGATTTTAAATATTTAAAATAAAATATATCATTTAATAAAAAAATATATTAAAATTAAACCAAATAAAAGTAAATTATATAAAAGAAATAGTAAAAAAATATTTACGACAATTGGACACTGGCAACAACGAAACACAACAGCGGGAAATCCACTGATTCCAGCAGCAACAGTAAACGAAATTAAAATGACTAGCAATAAAACGTAGAACAATTAGCAAAGAAAGTTCTGGAAAGTTCTCGAAGTGAAACTAAAAAAGCAATTGCCACTAAAAAAAAGCACATACATAACGTAAAAATTATTTAAAACACGAGAAAAACGGAATCTGGCAAGAAAAAAATAAAAATAGTAACAAAAACTAAATTTGGCAACACTAAAATAAAAACAAAAGCTGAAATCGGCAACACTACAACGTAAACAACGGTTACCAGATTTGGCGAGAAATCAGTGTATGGGGATACTGAATTTGTTCCGAATTTTTTAAATTTGTTTATAAATAAAATACAGGTTTATTTCAATTTTCCTAGGGTCAAATAAATTTGTATGGAATGCACCCTTTCTACACTTGCTTGGAAAACAGCAGCAGAAGCCACGGAGTTCTTCTCCTCAACAGCAATGCTATGGGTTGGAAAAGCGGTTTTTCTTTATCTTTCAAAAATGAAGAATTTATTTAATAAAAAATTCAATAATTTATTTATTTGCTGTTATATTTCAGAGGTTACATTGTTACCAGCTCCTGGAATTTCTTTCCGTACAATTGGGGGGATTTTGGACCTATTCTATTTTGTGGGTGACAATCCAGAACATGTTGTGCAACTTTATACATCAGTGAGTGTATATTGTAATTAGTACATACTTAGTAATTAAATTAACAGAAATAATAAAATCTATAGATGAAATTTTAAAAATCTATAGAGAGTATTCGCAACTTTATGATATAGGGTGAGAAGAATTGGTTATGCAAAATAAAGAATCGATTTAAATCATGCATAAACAAACAATCGTTAGCTTCATGCTGATTTAATGTGACTGGGACTAAAATATTTGTTCTGAAACTGATTTTCTTGCTAGTTGATTTAATTAGATTCGTGAATTAAAGATTGTATCCTGCAACCATATACTAATCTATACATAATTATATAATGATGAATTTTTCTTGGTGGTGAACATATTTTGTTTCATTTTCGATTAAATTAGAAAATAAATTTACGCTAGTGAAAATATTTTTTATTTATTAAATGTTAAAAATCCATACTCTTTCTACCAGAAAGTTATTATTAAATAAAATTTTTCCTCGGGACTAACAAATGAACATATAAGAAAGTTAGAAGTTTTTAAATGTTATTTAAAAACAATCGCGAAAATCGTTTTATATAAAGACGGCTAAATAAAATGAAAAATTTCCTATTTTGGAAATCAACAAGGTAGTATTTGTAGGAACAATACTGCTGTAACGTTTTCGATTTTAAAAACAAATATTAACTTATCTAAAATAGAAATTAAAAACTATTAAAAGTTTTGAAAAGAAAAAATGATAAAATAATAAAGGTTTGCATTATTTTTGGTTTGAGGGTAAACGAACGACTTTGCTTTTTTGGATAAAAAAATAAACTTTGTGTTATAAAGTGTTTAAATTTATTGCTGTTGTTACTAATGACACTTGGACTAGCCAAGCTCGCTATGCCTTGGCTATGCGAATTTAAGTCAATTGGGAGCGTCTTTCATTTTAAACAGAGCACCATGAAGGTGAAAGTACGACTTTACTCTACACACATGCCATAGGTACCCGTTTATAGGGTAGGCAACCATTCACACCTCATTCATGCAAGGAAGGGACAAAAAAGATAGATAGAGAGAGAAAGTACATCCATGCCCGAACCGGGGTTTAAATTTATTTTTTATAATTAAAGAATTTTCTTCATATAAATATGCATTAAAATGAATTATATTTACATTTGTCTATTAAAAATTGAAACCAATAGCTTAATTCAAAGTATTGGAAATACAAATATTTAGCATTTTGCAATTGTCTTAAAAACTGATTCTTTTAGTGTTTAAAAATACGTTATAAAACTTAAAACACTGGCCTTTTTTAATTGGTAAGAAGGCAATTTTGAGTTTTATTCAATTTTAATGAAAACTGCATACACTTTATATATTTTGGATTGAATTTTAATCGTAACTATTAATCTGTGAACTTAAGTAAGGATACTGACACCAAAGATTTTCCCTATAAAATTATTTAATTTATTTATAGGATTAATCAGATTCTCTTGATAATTCAAAATAGTTCTTCCGACATTTATTTAGGAAAAATGTACACTAAGATTGACGTTTAAATCGAGATTGAGCTTAAATCGAGAAATTTAAGTTACTTGAGTTCTTGGTATGTTGAAATGAAATTAATATATTTTTTTTCATAAATTCAAAATTTTTATAAAAATTTAAATTTATTACTGAACAAAATCATTATTTAAAGTGAAAATGTTTTACAACGAGGAAAAATTGCACTTTATTCGTGATAATATCGTTAGAAATATAGTCCTTTTATCTGAAGACTGTGATAATATTAAATATTTCATAAAAAATTAAAAACAGTGAAAGTAAAGATTATTTTTAAATTATTGTTTTCTTATATTTTATTCTTTGTTTTATGCATTTTTAAAATTTTTTTATTATTTTCTATTAATTTTTATTAAATGTTACTAAGTGAACACACTATTTTCTCGAAATCAGAGTTGGGTTGCAGTTAAAGAGGTTTGATGAAAAAGCCTTTTTTTTAGCATAACAATAGCTGAATTTAAAATAAAAAATTTATATACCTTATCCATGATTAATTATATAATAATTCAAGTATGTACGATATAAATACACTAACGGATACAGTTTCTTGTAAATTCTACAATAATAAATGTCTTAAATGTTTAGCTTGAAAAGAAAATTTTTATCCTCTTATTGATAAAGAACTACATTTTTGTTATTTGAAATAATTGATTATTATTTAAATCTTTCGCTTGGTTTTCAGTTAATAGGAAGACCAATGATGCCTCCATATTGGGGATTAGGATTTCAACTTTCTCGTTACGGTTACAATAATTTGGACAATGTAAAAGCTGCTGTTGAAAGGACGCGACAGGCAGGAATACCACAGGTAATATCACCTGCTGCTATGTCATCATTAATTTCGCTTTTTTAAAATCATTCATTACAGTATTACTCAAACCATAAAAATTACAGAGCAGACAATAATTAGTCAATTACAAAAATAGTTTAGTTGGGCAACAAGACGACAAGAACGTTAAGTCAAAAAATATTAACCAGGACTCATTAGTTTGCTTCTTAGTACAAGTAGACCTATGATGGGTTTTCCATTCTTCTTCTTCTTCTTAGAGTTGGGTTTGTATGTCATTGGGCACCTCTGCTTTTATCAGCATTTTGTACCATTAACTCCAAACCCAATGTTTCCTAATTCCAGTTGCTCGGGTCACCTACTTTATTAATAAAATCCGATAACACTTTCATGGAGTCTAGGTGTAAGTCTCTAGTATGGATGAAGCCTAAAGAAGTTAATCTATTGAGGGCAAGAGCCTCACATTCGTAAATGATATGCTCTGCCGTTTCCTCTTGCGTATGTCATTTCCAGCAGATAGGGTCTTGCTGAAACAGTCCCATCGGTTCAGAAAGTCATTCATGCTAGGGATAGGTTCCTGAATTTCACCAGAAGATGGTTTGGAGGTCACTTCTACCTCAAGTGAAGGATTCATTGATGCCCCTTTAGAAGATTGCCTCTGAGTTCTCTTGTCTTTTTCAGCAAGATCTACTTCAGAGGCTTCACATGCAGATGCAGAAAGGTTTGTTATTTCTTGTGTCTTTTCAGCCACAAGATAACAGCCACAAGATTCAAGGCTATCCTGTCATTCCTACAGGACATTCGGCTATCCACCACCTGCCGACGCGCCTGGTGGCTGCTCAAGCCCCTGGTTCCAGGTGGGTTTTCCATTGATATAAAGACAAGCACAGAAGAAGTTGAAGAATTTGATTGAAAATGGAATTGTCTGTTTGCAATTTTGGAATCTTATTGAAGAGTCCTGATTCAGTTCCAAATGTGAAAACAGATTTATTTTACGTTTGAAAGAACAAGATCTCTCGAGATAATCTTGGATTCATTTTGGAAAAAATCACTTTCAGACGACTAGGATTTATGATATGGGATGGAATCGGAATAGGCAAATATAATAAGTTAACTGTGCAGATTATCCATAGCGAACATTTTGCCAACAAAATCTATGTAAATACTGCATAAAGATTTCTAGTAGTATTTCATGCAATAGTTATTGATGATGATTTCCTTTTAACGGATGTTAAAACATCTTCTTCTATAGCTCATCCTGTAAGGAGCATATTAAAAGTTGAAACATTACAGCGCATGAAATAGCTAGATTGCTGCTCTAATTATGGAAATACCACCTTAAGAAGAACTCCCAACAGACCAACATGGAGTTCCTGAGATTTTGCTTGAAAGATCGTCACCGCAGATTACTCCTCACGAAACTGATGATTCATCTCAACAAACGAGGATTAGAACTTTGTCAGGATATAGGCCACACTTCCACAGACGAATCAGAAAACTATTTTTAAAGTTAACTTTCCTCTACAATTAATAATGGTGTATAAAATTTTTTATGAACTTAATGAAATTTATGAACTATATATTCCGAATTATTTGGACTTTTCGAACATTATGAGCCCGCTTTAGAACTTTAAAAACTTTTCAAATCCTATTCCCTTTTAGAAGCGTAGAAACCTTTTAAATAATATTTTTGAACCTAAAATGCTTTTAAAAGCTAAGGTGCTTATTAAACTTGTATAAGCTGCCTGCCTGTATATAATTATCAACTTTCGTATCATGCAATTTTTTTTCCTTTTCATAATTAAGTGTTCATTCTATTTATAATCTTGCTTTCAATATATATAATGTTTTTAATACCATAATTACCCTAGAAATTTTTAACTGTCTTTTCATTGATTATAAATTGTTTCTCCAGTGTTTGTTGTATGTGTCATCATGTTATCTTTTATTTTCAAGTCAGAGAAAATATTTAATGCTATTGCCTGATGTTCAACAGGGTTTAAAGGTATTAAAATGTTTTGTAACTTCTTGATACAAATTTGTAAGCATAATCTCTTTGCCGTGTTAAATGCCATGATGGTGGCGCCCTCACGGACCTCGTAGAGGTGTGGAGCATACTAGGTGTTGTGGAGACTGCACCCGTTACAGTCCGGGGTCTCCCCACACAGTTATGTATGTATGCCCTAATTATGTTCTACCAGCATGCTTTCGAATTCGAACCGGATTAGAACACATTCTATCTCTGCTTTGTTGCAGAATCAAGGATTCGTTTCGTTGTCCGAAGTTTAGGGATTATACTTTTTTAAAAACAGAATATTATTCTCCAAAGTTCTATTTATAATCTCAATGCGTTCCTGCCAAAGAAGTGTCCTAGATATCTAGCTGACTGAGGAGACTACACACCACATTAGCATCATTTCCAAATAATGCATATTTTGTTACTGTCAAATGATTAAGTTTTTCCCTTAAAAACTGCTTTAGTTTTCTTTCTATCTCTCAGAAAAATTAAAGATCCCATAAGTTTTTGAGTCTACTTGTATAAATTGCCCTTCCAAATTTTCGTTTAAATTTTCTGATCTTTGACTTAAGAAACAATTTGGGTAAATCTGCTCTTATTCCGACTGATTTACAGAGTGAGAAAAATTACGCATTCCTATTTTTAAAGATATCTTTCAAGATGCTCGTAGCTAGCTGAAATCTTGTGAATAAAACGCCAAATTTTTATTTCCATAGTTAAAGAATATGTGTTGAGGTTAATGAGATTGCATGATATGTCATTTACACCAAGTCACCAAAACTCTTAGCATTTCATTTCATATATTGAACAAATATTTCACCTTGATTACTATAGAATTTCTTTCTCAATATCCAATAGTTCTTCAAATAAATGCCCTCGATATTCTAAATAGCTTATGATTTAAAAAGCGACTGTTAGTGAATCATTTTAAAAGGAAAATGGCATCTACTGAAAATTTTGTTGCGAGTCATTCCTCACTACAATCTAGATAGAAATGTGAGTTTCATGAGGTATTCACCATACTCGATCTGCTTTTTTTAATCAATTGTAACCAGAAGTATTGATGGTTCAGGGTTATAGAAATTCTGTCCAAGAATCTTCTAAATAGTTTACGATTTATAAAAACGACCGTTAATGAATCATTTTAAAAGGAAAATGGCATCTACTGAAAATTTTGTTGCGAGTCATTCCTCACTACAATCTAGATTGAAGTGTGAGTTTCATGAGGCATTCACAATCCTCGATCTGCTTTGTTGAACCAATTGTAACCAGAAGTGTTAGTGGTTCAGAGTTACAGAAATCCTGTCCAAGAATCTTCTAAATAGCTTGCGATGCAACAGAGATCGACAAGTTTGAGGGCAGACAATGACATTTATAGACATAATCCAACATTGTTTAGATTTAGTAAAGTGACAGTATGAACCATTGTGATGGTATTTTTTCACTTCTGTTTTGCTTTCTCCTCACTTGGCGATTTTTTTTGTTCCCTTTAGACAATAATGTTGTGGTACTATTATTATAGAGATATCTCTGCATCAAGGTCCACTCTTAAGAAATCAAACAGCATGTATGGATTTCAATCCAACATCCTGGTACGGATTTCATTCGATATTCATACAACATTTTGAGTTTATAAGGATGCGTCTCTCATGACGTCTAATATATCATTTACATCAGCGGTCAAATGACGATAACATTCCATTCAATACGTTGTTTCGCATTTCACTCATAACTCTCTGATAAATTTAGAAATCAATTCTCAATCAACACTTACATATAAGCTTTAGTGTTCTTTTCAGTTGAATATCTAAACTTGTGCTTTGTATTTTTCACATATTTCATTTAATATATTTTATTTATTATATAACTTTCTTAAATAATATTTCATTCTCTTTTTTGGAAAAGTTAAAGTCTATTCTTACATCTTCTTCTAATTGGAGACCAATGCAACTGGCAGCGGAGTATGTATTGAACTCCTCAGCCATTCCATCAAGCTTAAAAAAGAACTGTTGACCACACGTCCGTCTTCAAAACGGAACTCATCGCCATCATGAGTGGACTCTCTTTGTTAGCTAACAATACACAAAATGATTTCTCGGAGATATGGATCCTTACAGACGGTTGATCCTCAATCCAGTACCTTTTCAATTGACAATCCATCGGCGGCAGTACTAGTAAAAGTATTCTACTCTTGTTAAAATGCCTTTCAGTTCAACACCCAATCCACCTACATTGGGTTCCCTCGCATGTTGGTTTGCCTGGGAATGAAGTAGCCGACGACCTTGGAAAGGCTGCCGCTAGTCTCCTTTGAACCCGGAAGATCGCATGGCACTAACACCATCAGAGATCTCTTCCATTACTAAACACCTTACTTCTAAAACCTGGGCTGACCCTCCTGCTGACCCTTGGTACTTCCAAAGACTTCCTGGAGCCGCCACAACATTTAAGGGCTCCAGAGTACATCAGACGACACTGTCTCGACTTTCTACTGGCCACTTGAAGTGTATGATCTTTGAGGACGGTGAAAGAAAATACCCATCATGCCCCAAGTGTGACAATGCTCTGTTTTGCCCGCAACACATCTTGAAGTGCTTGGGGTTTTCTCGTGAAGAGGCTGTGAAAAGTGCACATCTGCTTTTGGACTTTTTGGCTATCTATGATCTCATGGATCTGGTCTAGTGGAACTAGACCAGATGGGGATTAGTCCCACCACCACTACCACCACATCTTCTTCTTCATAAGCTTTATAGCTGGTTACAGGCCTAAGCTGTCTCTGTCAGTTTCTTCCATCTGTATATACTAGACCATGTTCTTCCAACAGTTTACTCACAAGTCCAATAACAATCACTGCACTCTCTACCCATCAGGTTCTTGGTCTTTCTCTCCGTTTCTTTTCCTCAGGAGTTTGGAAAGTTACTTTTCTAAGAGGGTTTTTATCGGCATACCAATAGATATGACCTAGCGACCTTATTTGGGAGATCTTGATAACTTTGAGTATGTTGTGCTCTCTGTATTCCAATGGGAGTTCATGGTTATATCGAAGTCTAAATAGTTATTTTCTCTAATTGTTCCAACATCTGTTACATATTTGTAATAAATAATTTGAATAAAACTGCAGTAACAAAATTCTCTTGAATACAAATTTAACTAGAAGAAATTAAGTTTGAAAATTTTCACGTAAAATGTGGGTTAGAAAAAAATAGAGAATCCTATTTTCATAATTTGTTCTTACTATTTCAGAACTCCAAAATGTATGCAAGTAATATAATTTATCCCTAAATTTTTAATTTTATGAAATAGCGTGCACATTTTATATCTTAGATGTAACTTAAAAATTATTTCTTTTTGTATTTGTATTTGCCAATTGTTTACTTAACTAATAATAAATTTTTCATGAAATCCACTTTTTAATCTGATAATTATTTTTTTTAATTTTCATTGCTGTTGCTTCCCACCAATCATATGTAATTTAAATGATTTAGCACAAACTTATTTAACAACATCAAATTATCTAATTTTTTTATTTTAATACAATTCTATTAAACTAATTCTTTGTATATTTTATAGACGCAGTTAAGTAATAATATATTATATAGAAAGTTAAAAAGAGAATATTACTTTAGGGAATTGATTATTTAGTGATATTAATTAAAGTATATAATGTATATGTGATTCATTAAAACTAAAAAATGATATATCTATTATTATTTTCAGGATGTTCAATTTCTAGATATTGATCATATGGATGGTAACAAAGATTTCACCTATGATAAGAAAAACTTTGCTGGATTACTTGAATATATAAAAAGTACCAAAGAAAAATATGGACTGAAATGGATTATTATAATAGTAAGTGATAAAATTTTATCTATATATAAACATTTTTATCATATTGATCAACCCACATAGGTATTCCAGATATTTCTTAAAAGACTGAATTCTTATCGTTATGTTTCATCAAAATGAAATATAATTCTTGATGAGTTGTCTGATTATTTTTTATTTTAGGATCCAGCCATTGCTGCTGTAAAAGGTTACGCTCCGTATGAAGCGGGGATAAAAAATAATGTTTTCATAAAACGAGCTCCCTTCTGGAAAAAAGATATGTTTCCTCCGCATCTACAAGATTTAAATGTTACATTTGGGAGAGTAAGAATAATTTATTCCTTACAATATTATTAAAATTAAGTTATCTGAAGCTGTAAATTGAATTACAGAAGTGTTTTGGTTGATCAAACGCAAACAAAAGTAATTTCATTTTTTTATAGATAGAAATAACACACTACATTAAGAGTTGATTCAAATGTTTGCTAGAAATTAGTTTTTCCAAACATATATAAGAAAAAGGTTTTATAAAATTTAAAAAATATATAGATAATTTTTGTATGGTCTTTCTTATTTTTTGTTGCACTAATTAAAAAAGTATTCATAACGGTTATGACATAAATAATATGATTTCTTAATGGCAAAAGTTAACAAAGACATCGAATATTGACAGATAGACAATAACATTATACTATATAAGTTGATTTTAAGTTAAGAGATCCTATAAAAGCAAGGAATATATATATATATATATATATATATATATATATATATATATATATATATATATATATATATATATATATATATATATATATATATATATATATATATATATATAGAACTGTGTAAAAGAAATCAGTTTGTAAGTAATTCTCATGGTGTTTATAATTTGAATGTCTGAATTAGGTATAATATAAATACATCAAGTAGCATTAAATCGATTTTTCGAGAATGAGAAATTTTTTGGAAAAACCGAATGAAAGAAAACAAAATACAATGAATAGAATTATAATTACAATATTATGACATATAAACAATGTCAAAAATGTAAGCTCCAGTGGCTCAGTAGCTTCACGCTGCTTCCCGTAAGCTCAGCAAAGTGAAGCATCATTTGCCGCGGGCAGTGGTTGGGAGGGTGACCACGGTGTACTCTCCTTCACTGGGTTGCTGGAACTCCGTGTGTTGGGGACGTGTCCACGTTAATATGGGACGTCCAAAGTCCTGCCGCTGGTGTAGCGTGGATGTGGAGAGGAGGGTGCCAGCTCAGGTGTAACCTCGTCATCTGACCGTGATTCAAAATGACGAGGCGCCTTAAAAAGAGCAAAGTCGTTCTTTCGTGGTGCTCTGATCCAAGCGAAAGACGCTCTCTATTGACTTAATTCGCACTGCCAAAGGCACAGCGAGCTTGGCTTGTCCCAGTGTCATAAGCAACAACAACAACTTTTTCTGTAAACTTTAACTCTCTGTATTTTGCCTGACCATTGGAAATAAGAAAAAATATTTCTACAATGAACCTCTAAAAATGACATTATGAATTATTATATTCTTTAAAAATTGTAATTATCATACTTCAGAATTTTTTTTTCTAAATTAGATTTATAAAAAAATATTTTTGCAAAATATGAACAAATTTTAATTACTATTTTTGAAATACAAAATTTTAAAAAATTTATCGTACATGGAATTTTTCAGTAAAGCATCCGCTTTTCCAAATGTTTGTCATAATTTCAATAAATATTTTTTTTTTTTATTTACATTGAGTAAATTTTAAACTGTTCAGTGTCCCGTGACTAATAATCACTAAGACTGAAAATGAAAGCCATGTACCATTTAATTATATCTACTTCATAGAATGGAAATGAATGGTATCCTCAAAAGGTGTGGTCTTCACAGGACATTCTTTACGTACCTACAAGTAATACCATTTGTGTTTGAATTTTAACCCACGCTCACTTTTTGCCAACAGTTGCTTGTTTGTGACTATGTTCAAGTTTTTAAATATATATTGAGATACAATATATGAATCCATATCCGAGGTGAATATCGAACCCACGAACTGTTGAACTAAAGCCGGAATGCTAACCATTGATTTAAGAGTTTGTGGCCTATGTTTTTATGATTATACATTAGTTGTTAACAGTTTCAAAAATCTAGATCATGCATAGACTTGATTTCATGTATGTAATTGATTTATAATATCAAATAAAATTTATTGATGGAAGAAATTTTAAATGATTTCAGGTGTGGCCGAATGAACCAGTTGCTTTCCCAGATTTTTTCCTAGAAAATACTAAATCTTGGTGGATAAATAATTTTGTTGAATATCATAAGTTGCTTCCATTTGATGGCTTATGGATAGTAAGTACAAAAATTATTTCATTTTTAGATATTATTTTTTTAATTAATGCTCATTTTAGTTGGAAATATATACTCACTCCAACACTGAAATGTTGTAATATAATGAAATCTGAGAAAATTTTCTAAACTTAAAATCTTGAAACAAATTTCTTCCTTAATTTTCACTTAATAAAGATAACAATTAAGATTATCTATATATATATATATATATATATATATATATATATATATATATATATATATATATATATATATATATATATATATATATATATATATATATATATATATATATATATATATATATATACACACACACATGGATATATATGTGGATCCAAAATTGTAATTAGATGCCGCTAGTTGACAGCGAACATCGCTTATGCTTCCATACAACACAGAGATTAAGTGTTACAAGGAGTAAGAGACTTTATATATATATATATATATATATATATATATATATATATATATTATATATATATATATATATACTCCACCTATATATATATATATGATATATATATATATATATGAGTATATAGTATACCTATATAGCATATAATAGCTATATCATATATATATATATATATATATATACTATATATATATATATATATATATATATATATATATTTATATATATACTATATATATATATATGATACCATATATATAACTATATATATATATATATATATATATATATATATATATATATATATATATATATTTATTTATTTATTTATATATATATATATATTTAGAGAAGAAAAAAATATATATATATATATTTTTTTTCTTTTTTGTTTTTTTCTTCTCTAAACAGTTTTGAAATTAGCTTAGAAAAATTTTTGGAAAATTTCTAAAGCTAAGCAATGAAAATATTTATTAAATTTAGTTTTGTTTTCCATCATTCCTCACCAATATAAAGTTAATTTAATAAATAATTTTAATTAAGCTATAGTTATGTTTGATTGTAAACTTTTTTTGTATACTTTTCGAAAAAAATCATGTTACATATTTCTAAAAATATTTGTTTCTTTCTGTTCATGTTTATTTTACGTTTTAACGTACCCTTTTATCATTAATCACAAATTTAATCTGCAAAATGGCAATTTTATCTAATGCAATTATTTAATTATATTGAATCACACATAATATGACAAATATTTAAACATACATTAAATTTTGACCACTTTGAAATATTAAATATAACTTAAATATTATTCGCATATTTTATTTTTAACTATCTAATTATTTCAAGCTTGTTAAAATGATGTCGTTTATGAAATGTAAAGTAGAATGCCACTCTTTGGTAACTTTCTTTTGTATGCACCATCCACGTATATTCAAATTTCAAAATGGTTAATTTATTTCATGAAATCTAAATCATGTAAAACAATTATGTACAGTATGTAGCATAATTTAAATAATTAAAATATCAAAAAATATTTATTTATAAAATAAATAACTTTATTTTGGCATAAAACAAAACAAATTATTTAATTAATGCTCTCTTATCGTTCTTAGAAATACTGAGTTACCTTCTTATCATTTTATGTAGCTTATAAATTCTTCATTAAATAATGACTTCAAATTTCAAAAAGTAAGTAAGTATGTGTTTTGTGTGCAAATTACAATAATAATGATATTAGGATGTCTTGCTAACCTCTCGTATGAGAATTACATCTTTTAATAACTAAAGCACTTGGTTTGGCTATATAAATGTAAACATCATCTACTTTTGACATTATCTTAAAATAATCAATCACAGAAATCAATACATTGCAATGGAAGGTACATATATTGTTACAAAGTGGTAGTAAATATTTTTCCCTAACTTTGTAACGGTGGTATTTATGGCTTACTGGGCGAGATACTTGGCGACAACTTGGAAAAATAATTGGTGACTTGGCGAGATTTGGTGAAAAATAGATAGTTCTGGAAACTTCCACCATTTAAGCTCTAGGGCCATTATTGAGCGAGATGGCCTGAAAGCTTCCAGAACTTTGGAGAAAAACCTAGACTTTCTCGCCAAGTAAGCTATAAATACTACCGTTCCACGGACCAAGTCAGTTTCTGAGTTTTTCTTGCGGCAGTGAAAAGTTAGTAAATAGGTTCAGTCTTGAATGCTAGTTTAGAGCATAGAAGCTGTTGTTTGTCTGAGATATTGTAATCTCTACAGCTGGAATTTTCTGTATTTAGTTTAATTTGCTACGAATAAAAAGTTTATGAATTTTAAAGAGTTTATTTCATCGGCTCTCATCAAACACAAACCCCGAAGCTCGGTACAATATGACATTTCAGAAAAATGAGAAACATTGTAACAATTATACTTTAGAAACGGAGTGATTTATCTGACATTGAAAAGATAATCATTTTGTCTTCCAAATAAAAGTGGAAATGTTTATTTTCGAAATAACTTATTTTATAAATTTTTAAAATGCTATCATTTGAAAATAAACTATGCACAGTAAAATGACATCGCGTTCAAAACCAAAGATGTAGTAAATATGATGGTCTACGGTCAAAAAGTAACAGATAAAAACATTGCCTTCAATGATTCTATCAGGTGAACGATTGTTGAACTACAGACTAACTGATAATCCAGATGAATGAAGGGATTTTGAACCTTATACCCTCTCCGTAAGTCAACAAAAGTTGATATACAGTAGATGTCTGGATAAATTGAAGCCCGGTGGTTTAGTGGCAGCGTTTTACGCTCCCAGGATACAGGTCCGAGGTTCGATCCTCGGGCTGGGCAAGGTCGACTGAGACTTTCCTACCCTCAGTAGGTCGATAAACTGAGTACCAAGCATGCTTGGGAACTAAAAACTGTGGGTTTCATGTTAGGCTGATCACCTAACTGAGACAATTCAGGGCCCTCAGTCATGAAAATAATAATGGACACTGTAGTTTTTGGCCCACAAATCTGTCGTGCCACTAAGTTTAGCTTAGTTTTTGCCATATTATTGACTGCATTACTGAAATTAACATATCTTAAACACATAAAGTGTTGTTGTTACTTATGACACTTGGACAATCCAAGCTCGCTATGCCTTGGCAATGCGAATTTAGGTCAAAAGGGAGCGTCTTTCGTTTTAATCAGAGCACACCATGAAGGTGAAAGTACGTCTTTGCTCTTTTTTAAATCCTCCGATAGATGGCACACACAAACACAAAGTCTGAGCTTCGACTCTTAATCTAATGAGTTAGGAGTAAGCTTTTGCCATATTAGAAGCCCAGTGGCTTAGTGGCAGAGTTTCACGTTCCCAAGGCTCGATCCTCGACTTGGGCAAGGTTGACTCAGCCTTTCATCCCTTCAGTGGGTCGATTAACTGAGTACCAAGCATGCTTGGGAACTAAACAGTGGGGGTTTCGTGTTAGGCCGACCACTTAACTGGGACATATGCTTCGCACCCCAGGCCCTCGGTCATGAAAACAGTTATGGGCACTGTAGGCTTTGACTCACCTGGGCTGTCGTGCCATGTTTAGTTTTTTGTCTGGATAAATGTACTACTCTGAATACTGTTCACTAGTGAGGAAGATAAGTATTGGAATATTCAAAGATCGAATATCATAGATTTTTTTCCTTTGAATCACTATTTAAGCTTCGTCAAGAAGTTGAAGGTATGCAAAGAGAAAAGTCTGTAAGTAAATATTCTGTTACAATTATAAAAAGTACCCAAGATAAAAGAGAAATACTATAATCTGAGGACTATTTTTTGTGGAATTCTCATCATTGTGGAAGATATGAAGTATCAACAGAAGTAATCATCTATCCTTGCAAATTATTTTCACTCCTGTACTTGTGAACTGGTTTTTCTTCGGCACGAAAATATCTTCGCAGAGAGCAATATAAATTAAAAGATTTGTTAGTGTAAGAGAGAGTGTGTCGTTTTAAAAGCACTAAGCTGAGTCAGTCCTAATTTTCTGGCCATGAAAAACCCTCCTGTGTTATATATCTAATTTAAAATCCGTAGAATTAACTTGATCGAGAGTGATTGTGCCATTAATCCTTAATACTTCAACCTATAGTATTGTATTCCTATCAGTATTTTTCATAATCCTATTTATGTTCTTTCTGAGAGTTTTGATAAAATCATCTCCAGAAAAACCAGTTATTCTGAATTTTCCTGTATGTTTATATTAACGTCACTGGATTGTATAGAAATATATTTTAAAACCAAGAAGCAGAGCATTTTGAAAAATGAACTTTTAGTTGAAATGTGTATAAGTATAATAATATAGGACTTTTTGTATATACAAATACTTCTTGGTAACTAAACACAGAAATTTAATAATTTTTACCCTTACTTTTATTTTATTTTACGCTTACTTTTATTTCTAGGATATGAATGAACCTTCGAATTTTGAAACTAATTCAGACAACCCTGATTATTGTGAATGGTCAAATGTACCCAAAAAAGATTGCTGGGCCTTAAAATGCCCAACAAGTCCTTACGAAGATCCACCTTACAAACCGTGTAAGTAAAATTTAAAATCAAATTGTCAAAATATTTATTTACATTTTATCCTGAATTAAATATTCCTGATTAAAAAGGACATTCAATTCACAACAAGCGAACATAAACCGCAGAATTATTTCTAGCTTCGGGATTGCCAAGGTGTCAACTGAATTCACAGTGGCTTAGTGGTAAAAAACAATCTCAAGAACTTTTCAATCATTGATGAATAACGAAATATGCATATTTTCTGTTTCTACATGTATATTTTTCGTGTTGGTACTTAGAAATTTTGCAAATTCCTCAATTATAGCATAGGAATGAGATCCATAATATTAAATAAATTATCATTTCTCTGTAAATAGGCGAAAATTAGTATCCGAAAAGTATTCAATTCCTTTAGGCCATGAGTTCCCAATCTTTTTTTTCTTGTGGACCACTCTCAAAATTTTACTATTTTCGGTAGACCACCTGCTGCTGCATTTCTACTGTATTCCCAAAACTCCTAAAAAATATCAACCTAAATTCGGGGTGTTAAGAAAAAAAAGTAGCACATTTTCTTGTGTCCTACTTATTAAAATAATACTTGTGGTTATATAAAAATTATAAACATTATTACAAACAATCAACATTTGACAAAAAATCAACAATGAACTTTGAAATGTAAATCAACAATAAAAAATAGTCCTATTTTTAATGAGACGGCACACGGGCGGCACTTTACAAGTCTGGGCATGTGGTGTACACTTGTACTACTATCTATTGATCTATTCAATTCTGTGTTTGAACTGAATCTCTAATATCTTTGAGTACCTACCTAGTGAATGACACTACCTGCCAACGTCTAATGCCAACGTTGATAGGTAAATTCAAGCCAAAATATTTGTTCTTTATTATGAAAACCAGAAAATTTTTCGTAGGCCCCCACTTACAACTTGTGAACCCCTGTTTTCTTATTACATCTAGATGGACCCCCATATGGTCTCCTATAGACCCCTGGGGGCCCACCTGGACCACTTTGGGAACCTATGCTTTAGGCTGATCGCAAATGCGCTGATTATTGCGTGCGATGTGTCGTGAGTGATGACCAACGCGTAGCTTATAAAACACATCCGACGGAATGACGTCAATTATGTCGCAGTACGTCAGAAAATGGGTGGTGCGCACGACGATTTTGGATTTCAAACAGGTAAGAAATATGAGACAACGTTACGCACGTCAGCTGTAATTGGAGTTTCCAACCAGGTGTTTCAGGCTTCATACCTCGTGTTAGAAAATTGAAATAGAAATAAATTACAAATTTTCAACTGACGAGGAGGAATTTATTATAAATCTTTTTATCGAGGTAATTTTAATTATTTTCAAAAACATAGTTATTTGTAATTTAAAATTTTGCACTCTTCAGTTGTTCATCAATTTTATTTAATTCATATAGACCACCAATATTTTGAGACTCTAAAGGCAGTACTTATTTCGATAAGAACAAAAGTAGTCAAATAATTAAAGAAATTTCACATTGTTTGCTAAAAATTTTGAAATTTATATTGACTAATAAATATAGCCAAATTTTCATATAATTAAATATTTGCTTTAAAGACATATTGCTGTTGCATTAAAATTATGAACAATTTAAATTGTTTAATCACAAATATCTGATATTATAAATAATTGAAATTTTATGTATTATATTTACTATTAAAATAATAAATTCCATTAAAGAAAATCGATATTTATTCTTTTTTATATTTTTGAGAATGGTGATACAATTTCTTAAATAATATGTATTGTATTGAGAAATTCAAATATTTTTAAACAATGAAATATAATTTTTTTTATTTGGGAAAACAAAAATATCTCCCTGTGCACCAAAAAATACCACACTGGGCCCGAAGGTACAACAAATGTACTACAAAACAAATCCAAATAAATCATGAGATGAAAAAATAATAAAAGAGGACAGAGAGGAAAAAAAGAGATATAAAAATGAAAAAGGAGTTAGATAACAGCATGGATAAATTTTATAAAAAATTCAAAATTCTCTTTCTTAACTAGGTCTACCATAATCGGGGGCCACCTGTTATTTAAGTATTTACAAAGCTTGTTCCTTTCTTCTGAAACAGACGGACATTCAAGAAGAATGTGAGAAAGGTTGTCCCTCCCAGAGTTGCACATGCACACCTCACTGTTTTTAATGCGGAAACGGTGTAGGTAGCTATTTAATTTCCCATGTCCAGTGAGGAATTGCGTAATTTTAAAGTCAGTGTAAAACCAGTAGTTCTTAATTCTGCAGGGAACTGAAGGGAAAAAAAGATTTGGTCCACTTACAATTAGGAGAGGAAACGAAACCTGAGTTCCATTCTGTGATAATCTTCTTTTTGGTGATGAAATATAATGTGAACAAGATTTGGAAGTGGATAGAAAATGGAACTAGAATACAAGCAAATTCTCATTGGTTTAAAATATCTGTGACGTCAGATATCATGTTTTATCCACATCTCACTCACATCGTATAGAGACATCAGAACGGCTAGCATCTGACTGCCTTGACAGCATCGATTATCCGACCATCGCGCTCGTTTGCTGCCAGCCTTTGCAACACATTTTGGCAGTTAAGCTATCCATTCAAAATTGAATGATGATTAGATTTCCTTCACTTTGATGATTCAATAATTCAACTTTTGCTTTAGTTGAGGATGTTTGTGGGTAGTCGAGACTTCACTTTAAACTGTAAGATTTCTTGAATTACCTGCTCAGTGCAAAAAAGTGAACGTAGTGTAACAAACAGAGCAAGTCAACTCATTAATGCTCAAAGAAAGTGGGATTAATCCTCTTTTTATTAAGAGGATCTTAATTGAAACAGAAGCTTCTCGACTTGAGAAGGATTTGATTGAAAAATACTTATGAATCAAAATGTTTTAAAATGTAATATGATTATTAACATTTTTAATTTCCTGAGCAATATTCTTACACACAACATTGCGAAATAAATCAGTAAAAATCATTTTATAAATTTACATTAGTTCAGTTTAAAGGGGGAAATTACCCAAAAATAATGCGTAAATGTTTAATAAAAGAATGACTGTTGTTGTTGTCTTGTGCCAGCTAGGCTGGCAATATGGGGTGCGCTGCTACACTTTTCCAACTGAACCCTATTTTGGTATGGAGTCCGACTTCCTCAGTACACACAGGTCATAGGTACCCGTTTATAAGGTAGGCAACCATTCACAACCCATTCATACAAGAAAAGGACAAAGACAAGATAGATAGAGAGAGAAAGCACATCCATGCCCGAACAGGAATTCGAACCCAGGACCTTCTTATTCGCAGTCAGGCACGCTGACCACTAGACAGGGTGGGTGGCAAAAGAATGACTAATTTATTATAGTAAATCAACTGTTCACTGTTTTATCTTAGAGTCTAAAAAATTTTTAATAAAATGATAAAAATATGATAAATATTCTTCACTAAAATTCTTGTTATCATATTCGCATTTTATAGCTCAGAAAATACGAATATTTTCTATATTTTATTTTTAAAATACGCACATATACGTAAGATATTGAACATGTTCAAATGATTTTAGATTATTCTTTAACAAAAATAAACATTAAAATTTGTAAATTTTATATGATAAGCAGTAAGCCAAGAATTTGAAAAAATAAATATTATTCAGAAATCGTTCTTGTCTTGCGTGATTTTAATATCTTACTATGTTTTAAATCCCTTTCTTTTTTAAAAATAATTGAGGATATTTTTAAGTCCCATTTACACACTTTATCCTGTTGACAAAAAATATTTTATTAAACTAAAACATGGAATTTATTTTCAAAAAAACTAGCTTTTTACTTAAGACATTTGTTACTTAGTTACAACATATTTAAGTATTTTCAAAATGTCCCCCTTGGGCATCGATACAGAGCTTTAAACGTCGTGTAAAATTGTCTGCATTGGGCCGCAGTTCATCAGGCCTTAATTTAGTTCATTCCTTCTTAAGAATACCCTTTAGGCATTTCCAAACTTCGATGTGGCTTAGAGCATACTCTGGGTTGCAGAATAGACCTAACACTATAATCCAGGGATGACGAACCAATGGCACGCGTGCCACAAGTGGCACGTTTGAAAATTTTGATGGCACGCACCAAAACAAAATTAATTTTTATAAATTACCTTTTTTGATAGAAATGAATTAAAAATTATTAATCTACACTTGTTGTTGTGTGCTAGCCACGCTGCCAATATGGGGTGCGCTGCTCCGCTTTTCCAACTCAACCATATTTTGGTGTGGAGTCCGACTTCCTCAGTACACACATGTCATAGGGACCCGTTTATAGGGTAGGCAACCATTCACTCCACTTTCATACAAGGAAAAAGACAGGATAGATAGAGAGAGAAAGTACATCCATGCCCGAACCGGGATGCGAACCCAGGACCTCCTTATCCGCAGTCAGACACGCTGACTACTAGACAAGTTGGGGGCAATCTACGTTTAATTTATAAATTTGTAGTACTGAACACCTATCTCAGTACGTTAACTGGAACCGTCAAATTATACATTTTATTATTAAAATATCGCATGAATTCTCTCGAAGTATATAAAGATGCGCATTAGATAAAAAAATAATTTTGCGCATCCAATTTCGCCTTCTAATGTTACTGCATGTTGTTATGTGCCGTCGTAGCGCTCGAATCAGACGACTGACTTAGTCATTTTCAGTAACCATCGTCTTTGAAACTTCAGTGGCTTGTTACAAAATATAACCGTTTACTGTCAATAGATATAGTGTTATTTTAGGTAATTATTTGTACATATTATTTCAAATTTTATATATTCTGCATTCATTTGTAAGAACAGATTGCGTCACGACTGAAGTTTTAACATGTAGCAACCTTAAGCTATTAAAAGTTACTAAACTTATAATTTATGTTGCTTATTTTTGTACAATAAAATATTTTAATATTATGAGAAATTATTTTATCATTAAATCAGCATAAAATATAGAAATAATTAGTAAAATTACCTTGAATTAACATGTTATTTATTATTTTCTTGTGTTGGTAATATTTTTAGCACTTTAATATGTAACGAAATATGTTCTTGCAAAAGAATGCAGAACATATTATTTATTTTATAACATTATTATTAAAACATATATTTTTAGAATTATTTATTAAATAAAATAAATAAAATTGCAGAAGGTGAAATTCTAATTACATGGAGTTCAATTCCTGATACGTTTAATTGTTTGAAAATATTAGCAAAGGCAATTTTATCAATATTTTCATCGACGTGGGAATGTGAATCTGTATTTTCAGAATTATATATTTTATAAAAAATAAATATAGGAATATTAGGACGGAGGAGTCGAGCTCTGCATGCTTACTGTTGAAATTAACTAAACATGAACCAGATATTAAGTCTTTATCATCTTGTGTACAGCAACAAAAATCCCATTAAAAATAATTGTTTTTAACATGAATTTTGTTCTTAGCATATTTCTTTTTGTAAAATTTTGATTAATAAAAATTGTTTAACTAAGAATTGATATTTTTAAATTTAATTATACTTACGTATAGTTTCACCACGCTAAATTTCGAAGGAAATTTTATTGTGGCACGTTACCTATTTAAAAAAAGAATTTTTATGTCTTTGTGGCACGGACATCAAAAAAAGTTCGCCATTCCTGCTATAGTCGATTGGTTTTAAATCAGGTGAATTAGGGGGTCATATTACTTTAATCCAGCCCCAAATAAAGCAATTATTTCAAACAAGGAAATAAAAACAACCTATTTGTTTTACTAACATTAGAATCTCTTAAGCAAATGAAATTTTGATAAAAAGTGGTGGACATGAATTAAAACGATCAAAAGCAGTGCAATTTTGTCAACAGTATAAAGTTGTATTGTTCCTTGACTTTATAAAAATGTTTATTTATCAGAATTTGACTTATTGTGACTGATTATTATAAGTAGGTTAATATTTTTAGTGTTTTTATAGCCTTAAATCTGTACATTTAAAGCAAATTTCTTCACTAAATAAAAATTAATTACTCATTCAAGAAACATTCACTTTATGAAAAGAAAATTTAAAATTCACGAAATAAAATTGCATTGTTCATCTAAGTATAATTCGCAATTCTTCAAAAAATTAGAAATTTGATTCCAAAAAATTTCTCTATCTGTGACTTACGAAACTATCAGTATATTTACGAGAAAGTCATATTTCTACTAAAAATATTTTCCATATCTTGGACAGAAACGCATTGTTTTATAATTTTTAAATGGAAGTAGAGAAAATCATCATTTTGAGATCTTATCCATCACAAACATTATGAACTCCATTAAATAATAATTTCTTGCATTCTTATTTTATTGTTATTTTCTTGCTTTCTTGGGATTTATGGTCTTAAATTATAAGTTCATTTAACTGTTTTTTAATTAATATTCTCTTTTTACACCCCTCTCTATCAAAATTGTTACCTAACTAGTTACAAATTTCTTTTAATTTTAGCTGTAGGTTCCAGATTATCTGAAAAAACTCTTTGCATGGAAAGCATACAGGGAAGTGGAACTGAAGTATATCGTCACTACGATGTTCATAGTTTGTACGCATGGAGTCAATCTGTTGCCACGATAGAGTAAGAGAGTTGAAATACTTTACGAATACAAAAATATATAAAAATGATGAATTTTAACTATAATCCTAATTATTTCGAAAGTACAAATGTTCTTTATTTATTGTTGTTGTTGTTGCATGCCGCTGAGGTCAGCAGTACTAGACCAAGTCCATGAGCGCGTACACCTTCAAAAAGTCCAGTACCATAAGTGTATTCTCCATCAGATCTCTCCCGGAGAGACCAAGGCATTGAAGAATATGTTCAGGAGAGACCAAGGCATTGAAGAATATGTTCAGGAGAGGCCTCTTCATTTTTAAGCACCTGGAGCAAATTTCGAATTTCTTCGTACCCTTGACGAATTTCAAGTTACTAAGATGGCCACTTCTGAAACGGACAATTGTTCTTGTCTATTAAGACCAGTAGCCAGGAAAGCACCTGGTTGCACGCAGCGGTACCATTGATGCTCATTAGGGACAATCCAAGTGGTTTTATTCTCGTGTTTAATCTTTGAGTGAATTCATTTATATATGTTTAAAATAGCGATATTTTAATGAAGGAAATTTTATCATCTTAAAGCTTGAAACAGCTTAGTAATATGTGCAAATATCATGAAGATAGTCTTTAAAACTAAAAAAATATTTTTAAATACCAAAAGTTTGCTACTAAAATTCAGTTTAATGAGAGTATGATTTTTCAGAAAAGAATAATGAGAAAAAAATAATGTTCTTACTTTCAATTTACTGTATAATGGTCTTTTAACTAGTAGACTTATCAATCACGTACTATAAATGAGCCTTGGAAACTACAAACTTTACACAATTATGGCGACAACTTAAGAGAGCTCATTTAATGAGAGAAAATTCTCAATAAAAAAAGTAAAGTAATCTTCTTCCATTGATTGAAATAGATTTGAAAAATGTTTAAATATATTTTAATTAACTGTTTCAGAGCTGCCGAGCAATCAACTGGTACAAGATCATTGGTCATTTCAAGATCAACCTATCCATCGAGTGGTCGATATGCTGGACACTGGTTGGGGGACAACAGAAGTTTTTGGCGAGATATGCATGATTCAGTTATTGGTATTCAGAATTAAAACATAAATTGTTTTAGTTGAATTTCTTTGACATAAATTGTGAAGTAATGGTTTTACAAAATTTCTGGTGCTTTTAAATTTTTATTAGTGTTAAATTAGAATATATTAACTTTAAATTTGTGAGGTTATTTAGAGCCAAAAATTAAATAGATTATACCCTGCTAAAAAGTAGAAGGATTCTGATTTTTTTCCAAGTAAGAGATGAACTTTGAATTTTTACCGAATAATTTCATTTCAACACTTTTTAAAACTCATTTACAATCATATAACTGTATCTGTAACGTGAAATAGAGAAACACCACTTATTTATTTTAATTAAAAATTTATTTCATTCACATCATACTATGTGAAAATAGTATAAGGCTTTAACTACTTCAAAGTAGTTAATTTGCTTTAACTACTTCAAAGACTATTTGCTATCGAATCATAAGTCTTGAATTTTGGTTTAACAAAAATTGTCAAAAACACAATTCAAAGCTTCTTGAAGTTCGATCAAAGATTCATATTGCTTGACACCAGTACAAAAATGCCGGGCAATTACTGACCATATATTTTAAACAATGTTGAAGTCTGTGCTTTTAGCAGGCTAAGGCAAAACTCGCAAGCATTATTTGTTTCAAACCAGTTTTTAACACCATTTGTGATGTGAATTGATCTTTCTCCTTCTTCTTTCTTCTTAACGTTGGGTTTGTATGTCATTGTGACCTCTGCTTTAATCAGCATTTTGTATCATTAACTCCAAATCCAATGTTTCCTAGTTCCAGTTACTCGGGACACCCACTTTATTAATGAAATCCGATAACCCTTTAATGGAGTCTAGGTGTAACTCTCCAGTATGGACGATGCCCAAAGAAGTTACTCTAGGGAGGGCAAAAGCCTTGCATTCGTAAATGATATGCTTGGCCGTTTCCTCTTACGTATGACATTTCCTGCAGATAGGGTCTTGCTGAAACAGTCCCATTTTATGGAGGTGTTTTCTGAAATAGTAGTGCCCAGTTATGAAGCCTACGATTAAACGTATCTTCTGCCTAGAGCATCTAAGAATTTCAGAGGCAATCCTCGCTGATGATCCACAGATCATACTTTTAGCGTGGGTTTGACCAGGAGTGTTGTGCCAAGCTTCATACATCTTCCGTCTCTCCCATCTAAGAACACTGGTTTTTGCGGTCTTCAAATTGATCCCACAAAAAGGTTCTGCACCAATGGGAACAAAAGACGATCCTTGTTTAGCAAGCTCATCAGCCCTTTCATTATCTTCGATACCTTTGTGCCCTGGCATCCATACAAGGATCACCTAGTTTCTAGTTGCCAGTTTTACACTCCAAAATCATTCTAGATTTGATTTCGAAAGAATTAAGCGCTTTTAAAGCGGCTTGACTGTCACTGAAAATGAGAATGCGCTTACCGTAGTAGCCCTTCTTCATATTTAGTCGCAAACAGTGGATAATGCCCAAAACTTCTGCCTGGAAGACTGTAGCGTATCGCCCAAGGCTTACAGACAAGCGGATTCTTGGTGACACGCCACATACTCCCAGTCCTGAGAGGCTGTTCTTCAGTGATCCATCTGTGTACCAGATTAGGTCTCCTGTTTTAGTTTAAAACATGTTGTTATCCCATTCGTCTCTAGTTGGAAAAATGCTGGATGTGAATTGATGCTCCATATTGTTGAAATATCCAATTTTTTAAACCTAGCTCAGCGCCATAGGGAAGAAATTCTGAATTTAAAATTTGAATGTAATCTGTTTCTGTCTTTCATACAGAAACCCTATTGGTTTTTCCGTTGTAGCCAACTAACATCCAAACAATTAAACTTTCTCCTCCTATATGTCTGGTAGAATAAATTTCTTATGTACCCAGACAAAGTCAGTAATATTGATAACCATCTGAGCCATCTAACTTGAATTTTTTTCATCAGAAAAAATAACTGAAATCCATTCGGAGTTCCAAGACATGCGTTCTTTGATCCACTGTAGCCGTTGCTCAATGTGCCTTTCGTTCCATTTAGAATGGTGATTTCTTTTCTTAAATACTAACGTATCCGATCTTTACATGTAGTTGTAAAGAGTTATTCTGGTTAGATGTGTGAAGCCAGATGGGACTTGAGCTTTTCTCTAATGCTTCCAAGTGTATTGCTTAAGTTCCTTAAAGATTTTTCCTTGATTCATCATCATCCTTCATGGCGCGTCAGCCCAGGATGGGCCATGGCCTTCTGAACAAGTTTCTTCCAGCTACCTCTACTGGCAGCCAAACCAATTTTTTGTTTCAAAGACCCTAAAGTCTTCTTCGACTGCATCCACCCAATTTAGTTTTGGTCTTCCTCTTCTTCTTACGCAGATGGGTTTTGCAAAAAAAAATTTACCTTAGCGTTTTATTGTACTTCATTCTAATAACATGTCCAACCCAATTGAGACGGCTTACTTTAATGTGATGTACAACGTCTGGCTCCTCATACATTCGATAGATTTCTGTATTGTATCTTCTGCGCCAGACACCGTTTTCCTTCGTACCTCCAAAGATACTTCGTAAAATCCTGCGTTCAAATAGGCCCAACATTCTCTCCTCTCTTACACTCAAAGTCCAAGTTTCCAAGGCATAGGTAAAAACGGGACGGATAAGCGTTCTATAGATCTGTAACTTAGTTTTTGGAGATAAAAATTTAGTTTTAAATACATGTCTTAGGTCAAAAAAGGCTTTGTTAGCTACAGTTAAAAGTCTTCTTATATCTGGGAGAATGTCATTATATTTGTTAACCATTGAGCCAAGATAGATAAATTCATCAACTGTTTCAAATTTGTAATCACCAATGAGTAGATGAGTTTGGGTAAATTGGGTTCTAGTTAAAGGTAAATATTTAGTTTTAACCTGATTAACAACAAGTCCTGCCGGTCTGGCCTCCCTCTAAATAGCCTCAAAGGCTTCTATTAAGTATTTTTTACTTCTGGCTACCAGTGCAATATCACCTGCAAACAACAACACTTGAACAGATTTATTTTCCGTTGATTACATAGAGTCAATTTTTTAATCCTGCCCCCCTCCAATTTTTGCTTTCCAATGACTTTTCAAGAAGTTAGAAACAGTGTATGGACTGATGTATAGGTTCTTTGAAATTTCTCTTACACTTTTGTCTACATCTTAACATACCCGCAGAGTTTGGCCTTTTTAAAATTCACTTAAAGGTTTCCCCCTAGGCATTGAACTGCACAAAAATTAAGGACTTTTTTTGCAGAATATATCATTTGAAAGAAAGACAGTTTAAAAGAAAAATGTTTTCAATATATTAAACTGCTGCAGATTCCATAATGAGAATATTTCTGCCTGTGTCTTTATAAGTTTTTTTTTCTACACCAAACATACTTAAATACTATTTTATAATATTTTCTTAGTGTTAAATAAAACTCATTCCTTGAAATTAAAATAATAATTAATAAAATAAAAATATGAAAAATTACATAAATTGCGCTAAAGTTTAAAGCATAATTTATAAAATATGACTGTTCTTTTTTCCAGCAGTGTATAAAGATTTTGATATTTTTTTAACTTTTCCTTTTGGAAATAAAATTGATAAAAAATATTTTGGGAAAAAAGCAAATTATAAATTTTATAAAATATTAATTTAAGTTCACATATTTGTAAACTTTTTGATTGATTAAAAATTTTTCACTGTTATAAGGAATTACAGTAAGTATAAAAAGATTCAAATATTAGGGGAAATATAATATATCCAATGAATACTTTCATTTTGTGACTAAATTTCTGAGGAAACTTTCACTTGATATTCTTTTTGTTCTGATTTATTCTAGTAAAATTGCTATGTTGCAAAATAAAATCATGTCCCACCGTTCATGTTAAACTTTAGACATTCTGGAAATATAATAGTACACGTGATTACTTAAAAAAATATTTTCCAATGGCGAGCACAAGAGGGTTGAACCCTATGCCACAACAAGGCCAGAGATTGCTACTCATTTGTCGTTACCCAGCGGGCACCTGTGAACCAAGTCACGGAGGCGAGTAGCGTTACCCGCGCCATACCACCACAAACCCGTTTATAGGCCGGGCCACATTCATACATCATCACAGAAGAAAGGACAGAGAAACACAGAGAGAACAGAGAAGGAAAGAAACATCCATGCCCGAACCGGGATTCGAACCCGGGACCAACAGCTCAGGAACACTAACCACTCAGCCAATCGGTCGGCACTTAAAATTTTGTAGCAAAATGAAAAAGTCTATCTGAGTAAATAGCACAAAATAATGCATTTAGAATAAAACATTTGTAAATGATGAGGTGATATACTAATGAGTAACACATCCTATTAAAATTAATTCTATTAAAATAATACTTAATTTTATGGAGATATTTTACACTTACTATTTTCAAATATTAATTATTTTTGGAACTGTTATTGAAATATTTTCAAACCTTTTTATAGAAGTATTTTTTTTTCTTTTAGGAATGCTTGAGTTCAATATGTTTGGAATGCCTTATGTAAGTTTAAGAAATTATAAGAACTCATTTGTTGTCAACAGATAATTCTGTTCATAAAATAACTGTAGTGAATTTTTCAGATTGGTGCTGACGTGTGTGGATTTGAAATGAATACCTCTCCTGATTTATGCAGTCGTTGGATGCAATTGGGTGCATTCTATCCATTTTATAGGAATCATAACAGTATTGGAAAGAAAGTAAGTATATTTTAAAATGTAGATACTAATGTTTTAATTTTTGTAAACAGCATATATAGTGTAGTAACTTCTATAATCACTTGTGTGTTACCTCATGCATATTATGATTTATTTATTCACTTGTTTTATGATTTTATTGGCATTATTTTATTGCAAGGGATCCTTTTTCTTAACTGTTTACGTGTTTGCTCAATAAAACTTAACCTAATAAAAAAACCATCTATCAAAAGCTATAATTATAATTAAGTAGTCATAAGATTAAAAAGAGATTGCTTAAAAATTTTGCAATTATTAATAAAGAATTCTATGAATTAATGATATTTTTGAAAGTTTCAATCATTCTTGTCGATTTAAAGGTAGCGTAAAGGGGATATTTTGTCTGGTCTTCTACATTTTGCTTTTGACTCAATGATGCTTGTTTGCTTGCTTGTTTGTCGCTCAACGGTCATTTTTTGCACACGAGGGCTAATTAGACCGTGACCTACGGCTTAAATTCGATTCCGAACCACTACAAACATCCATGCTCAAGGTGGGATTCGAACCAACGAACTGTTGAACTGAAGGCAAGAGCGCTAACCATTCGGCTTCCAGGTCGACTCGACTCAATGATGATCAATCAAACATGACTCAATCAATGGAAAACGGATTCTCAAACCGATGCTTTGGTCCTTATATAAAATATCGTTTAATTAGCAGGATGAACTTCGGGAATATTCTCAGACTTTCGATGGTGAACTTCGCCTTGTTTGCTGCCGCTCGAAGAAAGCGATTTGAATGCTGGCAGCAAAATCATCAACAAATTGGATTTACGATGTGATCCACAGATGACACGTTATCTGACGTCATGGATATTTTAAAACATTGTAATAAAGTGCCTTAGACAGGATCTTAATTGTAACGAAAGGAACAACCATTTTATTATTAAAAAGTAGTATATTAAACAGGTTTTTACAAGAGCGTATAGTAACAACTTCATTCATTAAAAAACATCAAATAATTCCCAAGAATAATTAAAAATACATTAGCATCCTTTGAGCATTTAGAAAGTTTCAGTGATACAGTTTATTTTATGCTTGATAAAAATAACTTAATTTTTGGGAAGGAAATTGTTAGTCTAATTATCACATAATGATGGATTGTATGCTTAAATATTTTTTCCTAGTGAAATTTGACGCCGAGTGCCAATTAATTGGTATGTTGCCTTGCCTACAATCCAAAAATTTGTTCTCTCTCATTTGATTCCTATTTCGGAAAGGGTACAGATTTCATTTTAAGTCATAGGCTTTTGTAGTTACTGAATTTAAGAGTTAAATAAAACGATAATTATTTTACTTAGATCACACTGACTAATTAAGCAACATAAGTTTAACAAATAATTTAATTAACGATACAAATTTGTTTATGCAGTTAGAGATGAGGGAAGATTTGATCAGCACCCAACTTGCGCGCAACAGAGAATCCAACTAATATCTCTTTTTTTCTGCTGGTCATAAACTAGTCCGGGAAAAGTTGGAATCGACGAGCTGGTGCTACCCTCTTTATATAGTAATGAGAGTTCCACACAAGTTGAATTAGTCCTTGTGCGTACAAAAAATAACCTATCAGAATGACACACCAAATATATAACATTTAAGGGCTCCAGAGTACATCAGACGGTACTGTCTCGACTTTCTACTGGCCACTTAAAGTGTTTGATCTTTGAGGACGGTGAAAGAAAATACCAGTTATGTCCCAAGTGCGACAATGCTCCGTTTTGCCCGCAATACATCTTGAAATGCTTGGGGTTTTCTCGTGAAGAGGCTGTGAAAAGTCCACATCTGCTTTTGGACTTTTTGGCTATCTATGATCTCATGGATCTGGTCTAGTGGAACTAGACCAGATGGGAGTTAGTCCCACCACCACCACACAAATAAGATGTCCGCAAATTATAGATATGCAAATTTTATTAACTTTTATAACTTTTTCAAGGAAGATTGTCAAAGAGGGAAAATGGATGTTGCATTTCCGTTTCATACAATCACTTCCGTTTTTTGTTAGTTTTTTTCCCTCGAGGTATGTGAATACACCTATTTCTTTTAAAAGCGATTGCCAGAAAAAATAAACTGTAGATAAGAAAACGTGTATCTTTGTGTTGGCATCAGATAATTTTTGGGAAGTACGGTCTGTAATTGATTCAAAATGATTTATAATCAAACATAATAGACTAAATAAACATACATAATAGATTGAAGTTTATGCTTTCTCAATATAAACTCATTGATGTTAAACAATGGAATGACAACATCCAAACTTGCTAGGGATATGAAATAAAGATATTATTCAATAAGAGTTTTATTTTTAAGTTGTTATATAATACGAAATAATAGCCTTAAAGTCAATAAAACATCAAATAAATCCTCGTCAATCACAAATACATTACAAAAATAAGCAGAAAATAATTTATATAAATTCAATTATATTATATTACTATAATTGTTCCTTAAAAATGTTCAACAATTTATTTTTATACTTAATGTAAAAAATGGAAGCTTTTTAAATTTAATATTACTATTCCATTTATTTAAATTTTTGAATCCTAATATTAATCAGTAATTAATGTAAATATATATGAATAATTTATTATGATATGATAAATTTTAATGGGACATAGAACGATACTTTATTGTATATTTTTACTGCTACGAAAATAGTTTTAAACGTTAATTTATAGGTCAATAAAATTTATGCATGAATAGTTTTAAAATTAAAGTAAATGATTGATCAGTTAATAATTAGTAAAAAAACCATTATTTATATTCAAATTTAATACTTTTAAATATCTAATTTAGTTTTACTTTTTTTCATTATGAAATAAAAATTACATAAATTTGCAATTAATAAATACAAATTCAGTAAATTTTCTGTCAAGCAACTAAAAAATTGTAAAATATCTATATATTTGTGAGTTATTATTGAATTGGACACCATTATGTAACACTGGACCATGCTTAAAATGCAGTTTCTAATAAAAACGTAACATCAAAGTTTTGAAACTATAGCAACAAGAATGAACGAACTATCACAAAAATATTAGGATCTAAAGATTGAGCCATGATATATAATTTTTTATGTTAGTCATTTAAGTCTTAAAATAAATTAAAAATTTTAGAACTTAACATTTGACCAAATTTTAATGAATTACTATCCAAATTTTCTTTTTTAAAAAATAAAAAATGATGTATTGTGGCAATGAGAATTCACTGATTTTGTCATTTCTATTTACAGAAATAATTATAAATTAGCAAGAAAAAATAGCCAAGTTTCATTAATTGAATCACCTGAACATTATTCTTTTCTATAACTTGAGCTACTTATTCTAGAGAAATTATTAAAATTCATAAAACATTTTTAACTAATTAATTGTTTCAAAATGAAAGCAATAATTTATGAATTTACAAAATAAAAATTCTGTTTTAATAATATTTGAAAATAATGACATCAAAAATATATATCATTTTCAATTAAATCATGCTTGTAATGCATATATATACAAAATTCAGGAACAAGATCCTGTCGCCCTTGGCCAAGAAGTGACGAGAATTTCAAGACTTGCTGTTAGACGTCGCTACACTCTTTTGCCTTATCTTTACACACTTTTCTACAGAGCCCATGTCGATGGTCACACTGTCATTCGACCCCTCTTCCACGAGTAAGTATTTCATATATATATATATATATATATATATATATATATATATATATATATATATATATATATATATTGTTAAAATTTATAAATATTGATTATATTTGTCTTAAAATATCTCAGACAGATCGGAAATTCTCACATTTTGGGCAAAAATTGCGGTATTTAGACGTGTTGTAGTTTAAAAGCCGATTTCCTAATGATTTGGTGACGTAGCGATGTTTTGGAGAGAAAACTTGGCGACAGTTGGCGAGATTCTTGGTGACTTGGCGAGAAATCGATGCTTCTGGAAACATCCATCACCTAAGCTCTAGGACCAATATTTTTCAAGATAGCCTAGAAGCTCCCATAACCTTGGCGAAACTGGTAGATTTCTCCACCAAGTCAGGTATAAATACCGCAGCCCGACATGGAAGAGGCAGTTTTGTGAAGACAGTCAGTGAGTGAAGACTATTAGTTGTGACTGCTAGTTGTTCTCTGTCTGAGGTATTTGAGACCTGTGATTGGAAGCTGTTTCTTATTGTATCTGACAAATTGTAGCTGTATAATTGTGATTGTTCCAGCGGGAATTTCTTATATCTAGTGAAGTTTTTTACGAATAAAAGTCTTGTGTTCATTAAGTGGTTGCTTTATTCAACTCTCAATCGACACGAACCCGTGAAGCTCGGTACAATACCATATATATATATATATATATATATATATATATATATATATATATATATATATATATATATATATATATATATATATATATATATATATATATATATATATATATATATATATATATGGGCTGATTTTATATTACCTTTTAATTTTGATATACTTAATCTAAATGTGTGATGATGTAATAAATCAAAAAGTACAACTTTTGGTGTATTATTTCCACATAATTTTTATCCTATGGAAGTGTTTTCTCTTAGGGAAAGTAATTGATATGTTTGTTTATGGAAAAGTGGTTTGTCTTGCAATGGATAATTTTGTTTAAAAAAGAAAGTGTTCATTTCTCATGAGTAAATTATATGAATTATTTTTTTCCAAACATTAAATTTATTATTGCATCTTATTAACTGCACAATTATATTATCAAAAGTATATGCAATTGTAAAATTTATATTATTTTATAATTAAATATAAATTTTTTCAACTTACTGTATGAATGCAAATTGATATCTAGATTAATTTATTTAGATTTTCGACCGATCAAATGACGTGGACTATTGACGAGCAATTTATGTGGGGAAAATGTCTCTTGATATCACCTGTTTTGAGAGAAGTAAACATTGATTATTTATCATTTTGATTACATATTCATTTTTTGAATTGTTTCACTCTGTAATATTACAAAAATTATAAAATCTCCATGTATGAGATTTTTAAAGGAAAAAAAATGAGATTCTAATCATTCATGTAATTAGAAATTTATATTGGACTAATTTTTCTTATTGATATAATTTTACTTTTATATTTTTATTTACACTAAATTTTTATATTGATATAACGTTTCACACTTATATTTTTTTAAGTGCTTGTTTTATGGACTTATAATGTGTGTTTATTACATAAGTTATTTGTTGCTAATATTAAAAAAATTCTCAAAATTAGAAAACTGGTGCACAGTTTATTATATGGCACATCCAATGTTTCTTTTTCGTTTTATATGACTATTTTGAAAAATGAAAAAAATAAATCCAATGAAGACGTTGATTCAGTAGTTTAAGAATTCTATTTACAGTAATAATTTTCACATAGTTAGAATGAAGGTAAGAAATATTCACCTTTTTAATTTTTTTGTACTTTTTTCGTGTTATAGAACATAATGCACAGAAGCCCATAAGGCTTTATTCACTATCACTTAAAGTATTCATTATCAAGTAAGCAATACCCTCTTATAGATATTTTTAGATATTCTTCCTTTTTAGATATTTTTTTATAAATGGAAAAAAAAATGCTAAATCAATCGCATTAGCATAATAACACTTAGATCAATGAGTGAAAAATTTGCAACGGTTCCAAATTCGGGGTAAAAGTTTACCTTACGGTCATCTTTGGCGAAATTTTCAAAAAGCCGTCAAGGCTGACCGTATAACGAATTTCTGATCGGGAAAATTGGTGGGTTCCTACATTGTTGGTATCTAACAATATGCGCAACTAGTTTTATAAAATTAACAAAAAACGCAGATTTATAGATTTCAAACGTCAATGGTAAAATAATAAAATTGATATCTTAAATTATCCATAAAATTTTTTGATTAAATTTTATGCTAATGAATTTAAATCAGTAAATATTCATAAAAAATTAATGACAAATAGGGTTGCCAAAATACCAGTTTGCCGGGTTTCCTGTAAATATGTTCGCCAAATGCCGCGCTAAAAAACGCTCCAAGGTTGTCCGTACAGTAAAATCTGATCCCCAAATTCATATTGATTCACGACAAATATTTTAAGTGATAGTTCTGGAGAAAAGAAATATATTTAAAGGATTACTGCTGAAGCGACAAAAAATTTCAAGGGATGAAGCAGCTGTTGTGAAAATATATATATGTAGTTTATGTACATTTATACTCATTATTTAACAGTAAAACAATATTATTAATATTTACCGTATAATACTGATATGTTATTATTGACTAGTTATTTATATATTTGTCGATATCGTATTGATAAATAGACATCGCGCCTTATTTATTAGAATTCTATTAGCTTAGTGATAATTTTCGCAAATTTACAGTTGTACATTAATTGATTCTGGCGAGAACAAGTGTTTTATGTTAAATAGTCTTCTATATTAGAATGATATTTAGTCCATTATCATAATATCATGTACTACAATTATACGTTTACTGCACTATACTGTTTACTCATCATCATATAGTATATATCAATTTTAATGGAATTCGACTAAAAAATAATTTTATGTTGAATTCTAGATTCATTTGTTCAATTTTACAGTGTTACTCAGTAACCATTTCTTAGCACAGAAAGATTAATTACATTTTTAAATTTTTAATAACTAAAAAAGTTTTTCGTAAATTCTTTAGAATAACAATTCTAAAAAATTAAGGAAAGCTTTCAAATTTTGCTTATAAATTTCGTTTATAAAGAAATTAAATGATTAAACAAATTTTTCTTTTCTCATCTTAAATTTATTTATGAAGTGGTTTACATGTATTTTAATTTTCTGTAGGGAGAAACCAGTGTGGCTGCATACTTACCAGAGGGAGAATGGTGGCTTTTTGATTATGAAAACGTGAGCTTTATTTTTATTTTCTATAAATGTGCAATTATATATATATATATATATATATATATATATATATATATATATATATATATATATATATATATATATATATATATATATATATATATATATATATATATATATATATATATATATATATGTGTGTGTGTGTGTGTGTGTGTGTCTTAAACATATACAAAATATAAAATAGATATGTAACACACACATCTGTTAGGTAAATAGATAATTGCATAGTTTATCTATGTGTGTATATTTATAAAGGCATATCTAAATCAATTAAAACGTTCCTTCAGACACCTCATAATAAAATAATAGTGTCAAATTAAAACAAAAATTAAAATGACTACACGCTTCGGTACTTACATATTATCGCAACCATGCCAACCTCCGGGATAACTTGCCAAATTGGCAACCCCAATGTCGCACGCATCTAAGGCGCTGAATTGTTAACCAGAATTGGCTGAAATGACTTCTTTTCAAATTTCCCTGCTTGCCACCTTTCTCAGCCTAACCATTCGTTGAAAATGGCAATCTCGAATACTAAACAGCGAATCTGGGATTTACCCAATTCTGAAAAAGATGCCGTTATGTTTTTACAGAAATATAACATTTTACCACAGATGTTAGGAAATGTATCAACTCTCACCCGATGAAGCTTTATTTTGGAAAACAGATTTTTTGGTAGTGCAAAGTTTCAACCTGTAATCAAAACGCTGGAATAAGAAGTGGTTATTGGTTTGATGGAAGCCGTATCCCGTTATTAACAGCAGCAAGATTCGTGTATGTTGGTGCAAGGAATTAACAACAGTAAAATTTTATGACGAAGAACTTAATTAAGCTGACAAAACAATCATAGAATGGAATATTTATATGAGAAATTTGTGTTCTCCACATAAAATAAAAAAAAATAAAAGAAAAACGGAAATAGGTGGACCTGGCTGTATTGCGGAAATCTTGTTCACGAAAAGGAAAAATAATTCGAGTCGAATATTGCCTGAGAAATGGATTTTTGATAGTGTCTGTCGAGAGACCAAATAAGCATTTTTAACAACCTTTCCTGATAGAATTGCAGCCATGCTTTTCCAGAAAATTGTCGAAAACATTGAGGAAGGGAGTACATTTTATTCTGATGGTTGGAGAGCGTATCATACTGATCAATTGGCAATCGCTGGATTTAATCATTTAAGAGTAAATCACAAATATAATTTTGTCGACTCCGAAACGGGTGCGCATACCCAAACAATCGAAAGAATGTGGGGTCCCTCGAAATGGAAGAACAAGAGACAACGGGGTACAGCAAGACATCATCTTGAGTCTTACTTAGCAGAGTTCATATGGCAATAAGATCAAGAAAAGGATAAAAAAAAATTGTTTTGATTCAATTCTAAAAACCATTTTGCAATATTTTCCACCAAAACGTAATTGATATATCGTCAAATAAAAGTAAAAATTATACAGATAAAAATTACTCCATGTCCCGTCAGCATATTTCATTTTTAGAATCGTCCCGGTCTTGTATAATGCCGCCAATATGGTCGCAATAATACGTATAAGTACCCACGTTTTTTTTAATATTACGCACCTACATATACTGCACGATATTCAATGTCATCTGATTATTTTTGCGTCAGTATTAATCAAGAGGAATGTAGTTTGCTACTCTTTACTTTGAAATTAAAAAATACCTTAACTCGTATTGCGTGTATTTTATGAAATATTAACTGAAGAATTAGATTTATGGTATTCAATGTTAAATTTCTAATGTTTGCATCTGATTTTTGATTCCAATCGTGCCATTGAAAACTATTGTAAAATAAAGGAATTTTTCATTTTCAATTGAAATGGATTTTTCTTGTAAAGTCTTATACTTCGCGATTATATTATTTGAACAATTTCATAAAAAAAATACTTTTGTAGCCGATGCATTAAAACTGCAGTTATGATTTCAGTTGATTTAAAATTAACTTTTGACTAGTGAAATTCAACTAGTTATATTAATAGTAAACTAGTTATAATAACTAGAAGATTTTCTTTTACAGAAAAATTTTATTTGGGGGGGGAGACTGACATGAGGTTATATTATTATATTTTTTTACAATACTCAGTGACTACATTCTTTGTATTATACTGAAAATGTATTATTCTTGCCGTGGTGGGTGGGCTTGCGTGTGTCAAAGACCTACTGAGCTATGCCGGCAGTAGCTTGCTACTGGTAGGGCCTCACAATTCAGTAGTCAGGTGCCTCACTACTGACCTCACAACAGGTCAGTAGTGAGGCACCTGACGAAGAATAACATCCTGGTCCTCCAGGTTGGGGGTTGGGCGTAGGGTTAACAACCCCACTCCGGAAAAAACAACTGTTGCGAAACCAATACAACTGGATAAAACTGTGGACTGCTGCAAACTGAACTCGGACCGGAAGAGAAAACTGGATATGAATCTGGGAACATGGAATGTAAGGACAATGCTTAAACCTGGAAAAATGCAGGAGATAGCTGATGAAATGATAAAAGGTGGAATTGATTTGATTCAATAGCAAGAAGAAGGGGAGACCCAGAGAAACATGGATTGACAATGTGGAAAAGGACCTGGAAACCATGAAGATAAAGAATTGGAAAAATTTGTCTCTGAAGCGGGAAAAAGTGGAAGGAGGTTGTATTGGAGGCTAAGGCCTGCATAGGGCTGTAACGCCAGTTAAGAAGAAGAAGAATTTAGTGGAAGAACATTCAATGTCTACTTTACTTATTGCCTTAGGTAATTCATGTTGTTGTTGCACCGGCATGCTTTTCCATACCTAGCCCTGAGTTGGGCTCTACCAGTTAGATAGAAGCAGCCTGGTGGAATCTTCGTGATTTTGAAGCAGAGACCAAGCAGAATACCCCCAATACTTGGTCTGTCACCCCTAGATGTATCATTTCACTTGGAGGACATTGCAACCACGATCCCTCCTAAGTCCTGCTTGCTGCCTCATCGTGGCAGGAGGGCCTTCACCCATTCCTGGACGGAATGGGCGAAGTACGTCGGGAGTATATTCTCCTGGTAGGGTAACCCTAGGCGTGAAGGCCACTCCGTATGTCCAGTTAAAGCTAGCAGGCACTCCGAGCTGAGTCAGACTTCTCCCTTTGGTGCCCCAGATCCTTGGATCAATTGAAGCTTCTCCTTTCCCATTACTATGTTTTTCAACGGGTTCCTTCCCCACGTTGGATTGAGTGGTAACGAAATTGCAGATAGCTTGGCCAAGTCTGCCACTGCTGACACCTTGCGGGCAACGGTATTCTAATGTTTTCGGAAATCTCCACTATTAAAAAGATGAAATTAAACGCACTTTGGAGATATCCACCTGCCCACTCTTGGTACTTTGGGAAAAACCTCGTTATTGGCACCAGCTCAGTATCCCTAAAATGCAGCAGACTGCTCTTTCACGTTTTTCGAGTGTTTCCTTTTCAACAGGGCCAGAAAGTCTTTCTGGAGTGTCACTGGTGCAAGGCTGATCAGACCTCCCCGAGACATATTCTTGACTGTCTGAATTTTACCGTTAACGAGGTTTTGGAGAATCCTATTTTATTTTAAGACTTTTTAATGATTTTTGGTTTTATGGAGATGGTTTAGCTCAGCTACACCATCTGGGATTAGAAAGAACAACAACAGCAACCACGGTCAGTTTTAACGTGCCCTATCCCCCTTTAGTGAAAACGATAGATCTTCGTTCTGCCGAGATTAGAACTTATTACCTTCCGATAATTAGCATGATACCATAACGGACCAGGCCATCTCGGCCAAGATAAATAATGCACATTCTTTGGGTTACTAGAAACGCTCATTGACTTATTAGCTCTAAGATGTTTTTCTGGACAAGGAGGGCACAAAATCTCGATCTCGCAGTTACTATGATGATCTTCTCATCAGCTTTAATACCTGAAACTAGGAAATATTGCATTAAAAGCAGACATTAAAGACATATTTCATGTTAGACAAATATTGCCTTAAAGACAGAAAAGAAGAAGCATTGTTGCAGAGAGCAAAATCAAAGTACAATTGTGTTTTATAAGGGGAGGTTGTTGTTGTTGTTACTAATGACACTATGGACAAGCCAAGCTCGCTATGCCTTGGCTATGCAAATTTAAGTCAATTGGGAGCGTCTTTCGTTTTAATCAGAGCACTATGTAGGTGAAAGTACGACTTTGCTCTACACACATACCAAAGGGACCCGTTTATAGGGTAAGCAACCGTTCACACCTCATTCATACAAGGAAAGGACAAAGACAGGATAGATAGAGAGAGAAAGTACATCCATGCCCGAACCGGGATTCAAACGCAGGACTTCCTTATCCGCAGTCAGGCACGCTAACAACTAGACAAGTTGGGTGGCATAAGGGGAGGGATTTCTCAAATTCATAAAAAAATGATAGTTGTTCTGTGAATAGATTTATTTAAACCTAGGAATTAATAGAGTGTGTTGAAAGCACAACTGCTCCTGGACTTCAAATGAGCACTTCTACCTGAGAAAACTACTTGATATAAATGAATATCACTACCATAAATTGATCCTAAATCGAATCACCAATTATGTGGGGAGTAAAAATTTGCAAGCGTGAAGTGAATGGTGGCCATCGTGGCCCAATAGTGAGACATTGCTCTTCAGAGCTAAAGGTCCTTGGTTCGATCCCAGCCATTATTGAACAAAGAGTGATAGATATTGCGCTTCTGAATGAACGTCTGTCTGGGTGGGTTCTTTTGACTTTTCTGGGTATTTTACCCTTGTGCACATGGATACGATCTACTCTCTGTGAAAATTTTTACACAGAAGGCAATTACGTAGTAAATTTTATAATCCCTTACAAACCCTAAGTCCGTTTGGCAATTCCCAATGTATCCACTACAAGGCATCAAAACTTGAAGGAAAAATCTGAAACCCTATTGACCAAATTGAAAGTTAATCAACTCACTTAAAAACATTTTGTTTGACGAGAAATCATTATCATATTATATTATGAAGCCATCCTCGTTTATTTAAATTATGAAAGATTAGTTTTATATAAACACTTTTAATTATAAGTTGCCTAATTATCCCAAATCCTTTGCTTTAAAATTCTTTGTTTTAAAATCCTTTGGATTATTAAAAAAAGAACTTTTTTTCATAAATTTATATCAATTTTAATTTCCAGTTATCAGAAAAGTTTCCCCTCCGTCATTATAACTACTGAAAATCAAAAAATTTAAGAATTACTCTTCCCTTGTAAATATTTTCAAATATTTTTTAAAATCATCTGAAATATTTTCCTTATATTCATTTCTTAACTAAAAACAGAAAATTTATAATTAGCTTTCCTTTTCGCATGAATTTCTTTTTATTCTGAATGAAATCCTTTAAACAGCCATTGTAAAAAAGCTTTCCTTTTTTCAGAGCACTCGTGAAACAATAAGTCAGCAATATATAGTTAAAACTGTCACTGATTACATACCAATACATGTCAGAGGTGGATGTATTTTGCCAATAGAAGATGCTAAATTAAGAACACCATCAAAGTAAGTATTTTTGTTTATTTTGCTTAACGGTATAATTAAATGTAGCTAATTTAAATCTATCTGGTTACCAAAAGACGAAGTAAAGTCAGATAAATAAGGAGAGTTTTGATAGATTACTTAGTTTAATTATATTAACTTTTACATATTCGCTTAAAATGTTCTTTTCATTATAAAGATTAAAAAATTGTTTTAATTAGTCAAATCATAAATATTTCTTAATTTTTGATGGAAATTCCTTTTAATTATTTTATATCCATCAGTTAAAACGCATTTAATACTGAATTATTTTTTTTTCCAATGGTGGGCACAAGAGGGTTGAATCCTATGCCACAACAAGGCCAGAGACTGCTTCTCATTTGTCGTTACCCAGCGGGCACCTGTGAACCAAGTCACGGAGGCGAGTAGCGTTACCCGCGCCATACCACCACAAACCCGTTTATAGGGCGGGCCACATTCATACATCATCACAGAATAAAGGACAGAGAAACACAGAGAGAACAGAGAAGGAAAGAAACATCCATGCCCGAACCGGGATTCGAACCCGGGACCCACAGCTCAGGAACGCTAATCACTCAGCTAATCGATCGGCATACTGTGAATTATAAATTATAGGAAATATATCTTAGTAGAGTGAATAGAAACTGAAGTATTTGTTGCCATGACAAACAATTATAAAATTTTTGTGGAAAACAATTTGAAAATTTCTGTGTTTACATCACCTGGTGTTAAAATTATTTTTAATAATATCATAACACAAACAATATTTTTAATGAATTTTATAATTATATTTATTTCTTAAAATTTAATTCTCAGTCTACAGTCTTCTACAGCAAACACCAGTACCAAAAGGCAATTTAGATTGGAGTTAGTCATGCTATTAATATAATACCGACATAAGTTTTTAACATTTCCAAAATAAGAGTATGTTTCAAATATGCATTTCAATATTTTTCCTGTAGTTTCATTATGAGCTAAACTGGCCCAGTAGCTTCACACCGCTTCCCGTTAAGATAAGCAAAGTGAAGCATTGCTTGTCACGGGCAGTAAGTGATAGGGAGGGTGACAACGTATGGATGGAAGTTTCTGTAAAGCGTAGAATAGAGGGCGCTACTACCGTGGAGATTTAGAAAACTTCCGGCACGAAACTTCCTGCTTACTATTCCATTATTGTATTATACCATTGTGCTTGTTTTCTGTATTATCCATTGCTTTTAAAAATATTCATTTAAAAGTAATTATTCTATAAAAATTTTGAAATGCAGAAAGCAAATAAAGGTTGTAGTTGTTGCGTAGCATTTGGTTGCAATATGCGAGCTAGAACAAATTTACTTTCGCAAGTGAAAATGTTCAAATTTCCAATGGAACCCGATTTACAATCCTTAATTTAATTAGCTATATATTAAATCAACTTTAAAAATAAGACTTAAATTTAATTGGAATAAAAACCAAGATTTGCTTAAAATATTAATAAACAACACGTAAATAAACACATCATAACAATCTTGTTCTACTCATTATTGATACCAATACATATATTCTCGCATGATTAAGAAAATTTTAATAAAATTTAAAATACTATAAATGAAAGGATAAATAATACCTTGCTTAAAATTTGAAATGATTTATAGTTCAATCACGTGCAAAATATATTTCCTGAAATTTTGGAATAAATGCATAAAATTAAAAATTAGTTAAAGAAGAAAATGATTAACATTTGAGATAAATAATAACAAGAGTTAGAATGTGAGTTACAATACATCACATTAATCAACAATTGATCCTTTTCTTTTATCCAATGGCGGGCACACAAGGGTGACTGGACCCTATGCCACAGCAAGGCCAGAGACTGCTACTCATTTGTCGTTACCCAGCGGGCACCTGTGAACCAAGTCACGGAGGCGAGTAGCGTTACCCGCGCCATACCACCACAAACCCGTTTATAGGACGGGCCACATTCATACAACAACACAGAAGAAAGGACAGAGAAACACAGAGAAGGAAAGAAACATCCATGCCCGAACCGGGATTCGAACCCGGGACCAACAGCACAGGAGTCAGGAAAGCTAACCTCTCAGCCAATCGGTCGGCACAATTGATCCTAATATCACCAATAAAAGCAATTCCCCGCAAAATATTGTAATCCATCAGGATTATTTAAGTAACAATTTAAAAAAAATTTAAAAATTTACGGGATCACCACTGATTGCACTCTCATTAAAAATTATGATTTTAATGAATAAAATAAAAAAAAATTTCGGAAACAGAAATAAATACCTAAAAATATTTAAATAAAATTTTTTGCGATTGCATTGATTTTCAATGAGAAGAGAAAAAACCGGAAGTATTTGAGATGGCTTCCGGTCAACTGAGGTTAGTTTTTGTTTACATTGAAAACTCCATCCATTGTCAATCACTGGGTTGCTGGAGCTCCGTGAGTTGGGGACGTGTCAACGTTAATATGTGACGTCTAAAGTCCTTCCGATGGTGTGGCGTGGATGGGGAGAGGAAGGTGCCAGCTCAGGCGTGACTTCGTCACCTGAACGTGGTTCAAAATTACGAGGCACTTAGTGATGGGAAGGTATTCCAAACCCGTTTACCTAAAGGTACGGTCAGGGTCTCACCCGCACCGCTATGTATGCATGCATAGTTCTATCATAATTTGACATCGGAAGCTTCCTTAAAAAAATAAAAATTTTCCATTGCATACTCCCTTTCACCATCCATTTTTGTTGTTGTTGCTAATGACACTTGGAGAAGCCAAGCTCGCTATGCTTTTAGCAGTGCAAATTAAGTCAATAGGGAGCGTCTTTCGTTTGGATTAGAGCACCACGAAGGTGAAAGTACGACTTTGCTCTTTTTAAGGCGCCTCGTCATTTTGAACCACAGTCAGGTGACGAGGCCACACCTGAGCTGGCACCCTCCTCTCCACATCCACGCCACACCAGCGGAAGGACTTTGAACGTCACATATTAACGTGGACACGTCCCCAACCCACGGAGTTCCAGCAACCCAGTGAAAAGGAGAGTACACCGTGGTCACCCTTCCAACCACTGCCCACGGCAAATGATGCTTCACTTTGCTGAGCTTACGGGAAGCGGCGTGAAGCTACTGAGCCACTGGATTTTTAAAATATATCCATTTTTGAAAATGTCTTTCGAGTAAAATTAGCTTTGTTCGAGAATATCCAATTCTAAACTATACTCTCAGATTTACTATTCATCAATCAACTATCATCCACTTGAAAGTAAGAAAATTGCACCGCTTAGTATTATAATACTTCTTTATTATTAGAAACGAATTCCGAGATTAACTCTTAACGCTAATTTGCGTCCTTAATATGGAATTGGTATTTGGTATTTTTACCTAAAAAAGGACTTAAAAATGCGTTTTATTTAGCTACAACATAAATTAAGCTATCCTCAACAAGAATTTTTATTCTTTTTGTCTTCTCTCTTTTAAAAATATTTTAGAATCTTTTAGAATTCAAACTTTAAATGAATTATTCTTATTTTTGCTTTCGTGCTAAGCATGCAAAGAAAAGAAAACATACTGATGAATAATTATCAAATATTGTTCAAATTTTGAATTGCCTTATTTGCCATTTAAATGTTGATAAATATCTCTAAATTAAATGCATTCTTGTGAAAAACTGGAGAAAGGATCAATAAATTTAAAAAGATATATTTAATGCCTAATAACTCTAATAGAATTTGTTCATTTTTAATAATTGGTATTTCATTCCCAACTATGCAGATTTATCTGTTTGTAAGCTTTTTGATTCTAAAGAGAGTTGTTTTATTAAATTTTCTTTCACAGCTTTGTCAATAAATTGAAAATTAATTAATGTCAACACGAATGGAAAATATCTTTATATTTTAGTAATCCATACCTGATGTCTTCATTATCTGTTAAAGTTAATTATTTCATTAATTTCGCGTTTAGAAATTTCCACAAATTTTTCAAAAGATAATGAAATCAATAAAATCGGGAATTTGATATACTAAAATTTTTTTATTATTACTAAATTTTTTTATCATTTTTTAAAAAAATTATCATCAAATTTTTTTATTTTGTAAATTTTCATCATAGTAGCTTTAAAAATATTTAAATTTTGAAAAGAATTTGAGATGTTTTATAATGTGTGAAAGCTTGTTTACTTAATCATAATTTTTGAATTATTTCTTGAGTTATTTCATTTTGCAATTATGAGATTTTAAAATAAATTCTAACACTTGATGATTCTCAAACCACGTATATTAACTCAAATTGTCTTTAAAGATTCCTAAAAGGTGGTTGTTGCGTGAAAAATATAATGTTTACAAGTATTATTTCTCCTAATATTTTACGTATTTTTTCATCGAATTATTCCTATTCCGCATTTTGTGTTAGATAAATATTTTAGTACATTTATCATGAATATGAAACAATACAGTCTGCCACAGAATCTTATGAAATCCATTGCAATTCTCAATGAAAGTGGTTTTCCCTGGTTACTGCTAAACGATTGAATTACTCTATCTTCATAATAATTTATTAACCCGATAATTAGTTAACTTTTTCACTGAAAATATCATTCTAACTAACATAATTAGGTAAAAGAGAGTATGTATAAGTAGTTTGCTGTCTGATAGAACAAACGATTGAATTTCTATCATAAATTTGTTCAGAAAAAGTTAATAATATATATATATATATATATATATATATATATATATATATATATATATATATATATATATATATATATATATATATATATATATATATATATATATAGAAACAATTCAAAATTATTTAATTAATTACCTAGACACTTCTGAAAATATAGAATAACACATAAAAAATTTAAGAATATCAAGTTTTATAAATTCCATCAATACAAAGTTAAAACTAAAATGATTTAAGTGATAAAACGTAAATTAGGATTGAAAAGTAATATGACTAATTTTATTAATAATCTATGTAAACGTAATTTAATTTATAATAAAAGAAAAACTTTGTTTTGTGTTAAAGGAAAAAATTATTAAAACAGTGTAACTGATTTCATTATTCTTTTTAGCAATACTTAGATTTAACTATTTGAATATAATTAATGTTTTATAATTGCTCATAATTAAAATATAAGTTACTTAAAAAATAATTGCCTTTTTTGCTTTTAATAGTGCTTTAATTACGTAAGTTTTGTTATTACCTATAATTGAAATTTAATATTTATACAAAAATGTATAATAGTTTTAATAGTAATCATCTCACGAGCGAACATTTTCGTAAGAAAGTCTTCATTTTATGTTAGCAAATAATGTCAGTGAAAAGTGTTGCTTTCTGGATTCACTCCTCTAACTTCCGAATTGTAGTATGTTGAACCCACGTTAGTCTATTTTCCCTTTATTTTATCTCAGTCACCATTTCTCTCCTCCATTTTCAAGCAAGATAATGCTGAACCCGTATCTTATGTTCATAAATTAACTTTTATCACTGTGTTTCTAAAATAAAATAACTTTTAAATCTTCTAAAATAAATTAAATGCATATTTTTTTACTCTACGCCCGACCTTGGTTTTTCAACCATCAGTCCTCTGTCGGGCAGCCCAATATAAGATCGGAGAGTCCTTCAAACCCAAATGGTGAAGGTGTTTTTACATATAATCATGCCCAGTTTGGAGGCGAAAATTTTCCACTCCCACAGCTCTGTGGAGGTTGCATGGAATATGCTTTGTTAGTAAGGAAGCCCATGCTTTCCCCTTTATGCATATCTTGTAAACATTTCTACGATAGGAGGCTATATTTGACTTAATAAGTCTTTTAACAGTATGGTACTCCAAGGCTGGAGAAGGCTGTTGTAGATCTGAGCCAGCCTTTGCCAATTTGTCAGCTGCGTCATTTCCCGCGATACCGCAGTGGCTGGGTATCCATTGCAGCACAATTTGACGTCCCTCTTCCAGTAGAGAACTAATTGCCCTCTGATAGAGATAAACAGACCCAATACTGCTAGGAGCAATTGAAGAGAGAGACCTGATGGTGGCCTGAGAGTCTATAAAAAGTTCTATGTTGTTCCCATTACCCTTTCTGATCTCTTCAAGTGATAATTACACAGCGGCCACTTCACCATTGTAGCTGTTATAGTATTTCCCAACAGCCTGGCAAAGCCTGAAACTCTTAGAGTATACTCCTGCACCAGCATTTCTAATGGCATCCACAGCTGAACCATCTGTATAGACATGGAACCAAACAGATGATGGATAATACTCATCGATAGTAGCTAGGGTAGCCATCCTTAGCTCAGAATCAGAAGAGACCTTCTTACTAACAGGTAGTATCAGGTCTAGACAGCAATCAGATCTATAAATGTGGTTTTGAAAGATAAAATAAATTATTATGTCCATATTTTGAAAAATTTGACTTCTAGCGATTTTTGATTAGGATATTTAAAGAATGTGTGTTACAAATTCACAAAATTAGACTTATAAACTCCATTATTATTCACGCGTGTAATATATCAGTGTCAGGAAAGTCACTGATATAATGTCCGGCATTTCGAAGTTTTACAAGTGCGACGGCGATTATTTTGAATAACATTCATAACACCATTCTGAATGTGAATTCGAAGCTGTATCATTCGTGTGTGAATCTGTACTTAGTCTTCATTGGTTTTGCAAATTGGATTGTTTTTTCTTCCGTTATTACTGTGGCTTTATTTTTTTTAATTTATTATGTTTTATAATGTAATTCTCGCTTGAAAACTGTTACTTTTTTTGTATTTTGTGCTGACTATTTTTTTTACGTAATTTTATATTTTTCTATGGTAAAGAAAATAGTAAGCATTATTTGAATAAAATTATTTTGAAATCGTTGGAATATATTCTATGCAAAAAATAATTATTATTTGCTCATTTACTACAAAATAAAGCTTAATTATACATAGCTACTTACAAATGGAAAATAATTTCTTGTACACATTTAGTTTAATGTGTTGTCTTTATAATTAATCTATCAGCGTAAAAGAAATTTTTAAAACGTTTTTTAAAACGATAAAAATCTCCCATCCAGCTAACCATCAATCCATCCATCCATTCCTTCATCAATCCATCCGTCTATCCAAGCATACATCAATCCTGCCATATATCTATCCATTCATCTATCCTTCCATCCAATCATTCCATTCCCATTTATACATACAATTTCAAATTTTTTGTTCAAAATGATAAGCATTCTAACGTATGCATCCATCCATCCATCAATTCCTCCCGCCATCCATCCATATCCCTCCATCCATTGATCTATTCATCCTTCTATCCATATATTCAATCCCTCATCCATCCATATATTCAATCCCTCATCCATCCATATATTCAGTCCCTCATCCATCCATATATTCAAACCCTCATCCATCCATTTATTCAATCCCTCATCCATCCATCTATTCAATCCATCTATCAATCCATCCATTCATCCATCCATCCAACATTCCAATAAATCCATCTATTTATCCAAAAACCCATCTATTTATTCATCGAATTTGCAAATTTGTTGTTTAAAAAATCAAAAATTCTTACATATCCATTCATCAATTTATCCACCTATCCATCCTTCCAATCCACCATTTTATCCACTCATTCATCCATCAGCTAATTCAATCCATCCACTTAATCCAACCATCCATGCATCCATTCAATCCATCCATCCAGACATCCTTTTATCCATCTAACCATTCATCAATTCATTCATTCCTCCATGCATCCATCCATCCTTGCATCCATCCAAACACCCATCCATCTCATCAATCCATTTCTGCTTCCAATTTGCAAATTTGTTGTTGAAAATATTAAACATTCTGACATATTACGTAAAACTTTAAAACGGATTTTCGAAATCAGAAACAAAACGATCATTTTCAATTGATAAGAATGCAAAAGCTTTCACAGAAACATTTGAAGCTATTTTGCTGCAAATTTTGATTACATGTCATTAAAAATTGTTTTTATCTTGTTATAGAACAGAAATAAGAAATATTTCTTTGTATGTCTTCCCAACGATGAACGAAGGATCTGGGGAACTTTTTGTTGACGATGGAATTTCTAAAGGTATAAATTTATAATTTTAACCTTTAATAAGGAATCAAATTCGTTTCATTCTCTAAACACCTGTTTTTACTTGTATTAAGGGCGAAAGTTATTTTGTATTTAAATGATAATAAATTATATTTTATTTCCATTTTTTATATATTTCTAATTTACAAATTTTGTAGAATCAACACAACATCATAGCATTAAATCTCAAATTTTATATTTTAAATTTAAAAATGCTATTCTATAAGCATTTAGATAGTTTAAAAATAATTTTCAATGTGTAATGCTGTTTTAATAATGTAATCATCTAATTTATTATTATAATTTTTTTCCATTTTTTAAAATTAACTTTGCTTATTAATCGATCACATAATTTGGATATCAATATATACTTTTATTATACAAAATCAGATCAACTTTTTAGATTTTTATGTGAAATTTTTCGTTACTTTTTATATTAATTAAATAAATCAAAATTATTTTATTAAGTTTTTTGATGTACTATTTCACCTTATTTTAATGAATAATTTTAAATAAAAATACAAGTGAGCAAAATCTAACTTCACAAATGACATGTGAATTGATATAATTTATTGAACTGCTCATTAAATTATTATTAGTTAAATTAATTTGTGTCCAATGCATTTAATAGAATTTAATTTATAGAGTGCTTTATAAGTTTTATTTACAAAGTATAGAGTATTTCGAATTTCTTTTCAATCATTAAACTTATTTCAGCATATAGTATCAGTCAAAATTTATTTCCGTTTATAAACAATGAACTAAAGCAGTTTCTGCTTTAACATGAAAATTATTTTAAATGAAATATATTATTTTAAATAAAATTTAATAAAAATATTTTAAATAAAATTTATGTTTATTAACCATCATCAGAATTAAATGCTTCTTACAATACTTATTTATATGTATTTTTATTTAGGAACAATTGAGCAAAAGCTGTATGATTTGTATCGTTACAAGTTGACCAATGTAAGTTTCTTTTATTTTTTTCAAAATAATTTTGCAATATCTTAATTTTATAAAATTAAATTAGTCAGAAAAATATAAAGATATTCATTAAACTGTATTAAATTTTTTTAATTTGCTTGGTTTTAAAATAAATTTTAATTACAAAAATATACTTATCATTTTATTATATAAAAGTGTCGTACATTTTACAGAAATATTTTAAATTTTATTTCATTTTAAAGAATGTTAATGGCCTCTTGATAAATATTGCTAATGAATGAATTTATAACATGGGTTCCCAAACTTTTTTTTCTTGTGGACCACTTTCAAAGTTTTAATATTTTCTGTAGACTCCCTGCTGCTGCATTTTTACTGTATTTCCAAAACCCCTAAAAAATATCACTCTAAATTGGGGATGTTAAGGAAAAAAGTCGAACATTTTCTTTTGTGTCCTACTTATTAAAATAATACTTGTGGTTAAAACAATCAAAAATTGACAAAAAATCAACTATGAGCTCTAAAATATAAATCAACAATAGAAGATAGTCATGCTTTAAATGAGACCGCGCACGGGCGCTCAACTTGTGGTGTATACTTGTACTATTATCTATCGTTCTATTCAATTCTGAGCTTGAAATGAGTCTCGGATATTTTTGAGTACCTACCTAGTGAATGATGCTATCTGCCTACGTTGATATGTAAACCCAGGCCAGCTAAAATTTTTACTCTTTATTATGAAAACCAGAAAATTTTTCGTAGACCCCCACTTACAATTAATGAACCCCTGTTTTCTTTTCACATCTACGTGGACCCCCGTGTAGTCTCCTATGGACCCCTGGGGGTCCACCTGGACCACTTTGGGAATCTATGATTTAGAAGTACCTAAATGTAGAAATGCAGTACTAAATTACTTGATATGATTAATTTGTTTTATCATGCATCATATACCTAATGAAATAGATCATTTGAATGTATATAAGATAGTAAACATCCTATGAAAAAGCAATTACTTTCATGAGACACTTAAAATGCAACAACACAAGAATTTTAAAGCCACAACTTAACTGTACATTTTGGTCAAATAAATACATAGATTTTCTTAGCTTTTTGCAGTCATAAACATTTTGTAAACATTTCGAAAACAAAATGATGGATGGTACGTATTGTGTCGATAATGGTTTTACCATTTGTCATACCCTACATAACGATTGCATTTATCAATAATTTTATTTACGGTAATTTATGTTTCCAACTGACTCTCTCACCAACTGAAATCTCCTGGTATTAACAATATTTGAAGAAAGTAAATTAAAAAATGAAGCATGGAGTGCTTATTTATAACCATCATCATCATCATCAGATATCTGGACACAATGGCAATTTTGAAAAACAGGTTGCCTATTATTTTCCCAAAGAAGAGCTTGAGATTATTTCAAATGAGAATAAAATACTTTTTCATATTTTCTTTCTATTCTATAAATTTTCCTAAGCAAATTAATGGGAAATATTTATAAATTACAAATTCAAAGTAGATTATGTTAAAACTTTACAGAGTTGGAGAGATCTGAATATTTTCTAGCAAACCAGAACATCATGCTGTCACTGAGTTTATCTTTTAATGGGTCATGATCATCTCCTTTTCAGGTCAATTCCTCTTTTGATGTACATGTTAAAGCATCTTCCACCCTATTCAAATATTTAAGAATCCTAGATGACATTTTTATAATTCGACGCAGTAAATTCCTAGAATACGTAACGCCTTTGGCGCCATTTTTAAAAATATCGCCAACGGTGAAATTCGTGCGATTTATAACCATCATCATACGTGAGCGTTTCATAATGAAAAAAAATATTGTGAATGTCAAAATAGCAATACATAAGCATACAATCCGAATCTTAATGTCGCCAAATCGATCGCGTTACAGACGCTAGGATTAAGCCTTCGACGGATCCAATGAAACAAAAATCCCTGTGTCTCTCATAGCAACTTTATATCTACTCTGGAACGACTCTATATTGTGGTATGTAGAGATCTTCTGAAGCACTGATTATGGTAACCTTCCCTTTTTTATTTCTTTGTGGTTTATTATTTATTTGTAAATAACAATGAAGAATATTTTCTTACTTGTTTGTTGTGTGCGTGTATTTGATTTGACATTGAAAATAAAGAAAAGTTAGTAATTTGTAAAATTAGTTTGAATAAAAGCTACTATAGGCATATATTTGACTTCATGTAACTGAACTTGTTTAATTAATATGGATTATTTTTATATTTTTAATATCCCTTGAGCAAATTCGTTAGGTTCTTATGAAGAAAAAAATCAAGAAATTATTATTTTTTTTAAATAAAATAAAAGATATTTTATATTTATGTTTTTTAGCTATTATGCTTCTACAGTTAACTTAACATTTAATTGCATTCAGAATATAATTTTTTATTTTCAGTGTAATTTAGAGATAAGGCGAGAAACTGGTACTACTTATAATGGAGTCCAACCCAAATTAAAGCAAGTGGTAATATTCAATGTTCAAAACATCACAAGTGTTTTCATGGGACCAACATCTATTTCTCAGTTTAAAATGAATAACAAAAGTAAAGTAAGTAGAAAAAAATTATATATTTTTTCCATTTAAAATAAGATATTTATAATAATTTTCTTAAATACATTGAAAAATTATGAACAAAATAAAAATAAATACAATACAATAAAAATCCCTTGCCTAAAAAGCAAAGATCCAATATAAATATTTTCTTCATAAATTTAATTTTATATGTATAAAATTGATATAAAATAACGCTACAATTAAAAATAACTTCTGTACCAAATAATTTAAATTATTTAAATAAACATCAAACTGGTATCTCTCTTGTTAAATTTTTCATTTAAAAAACAGAAACAGCATCTTAAGATTATACATAAATATATTCATTTTAAATTTAAAAGTTAGGGTAAAATCCTTCTTTAAAAAATTGCAATACATTGTATAGTTGAAAGCAAATGCACAATGGGAAATATTTTTGTGTAAATAATATTAAAAAGTTTTAGTAAATCCTATTTATATTAGTTAGAGCTATTGTAATAAATGGTAAACAAAATTTTACATGAAGTAATCATAACTAAATTGATAACAAACATCAAATGCTTTTAGAAATTCATTAATATTTTTCATTTTAAGGTAAGATACAATAAAAATTGAAAATAATAAATTGGAAAATTGCTGAATTCCTGAATTTCAATCATTGTGAATTCATTATTATTCATAAATTATACATAACTCAAAATTTGTAGTGAATAAACTTTGAAGTAATAGAAGTTTCTAAGTTTTCAAATTCAGACTATTAAGACAGAAGGAAACTACACTGAAGTTACAAGGCATTAAAATTAACTAGAAAATGGAAACATTATTTCAATTTCTTATGAAAATGAAATTTTGTAACAACTTCCCAGTTCAAATTTTAGTGTTTTAAATGTGACGGAATTAAATTTGCCACAAATTAAAATATTTTATTATGTGTGGACAAATGATCGCATCTTTCCTTCTAAATAAATGATGTGACTATTGAGAATATTCCTTTTATTCTATTGAAATAACAAAATCGACTTTTGTTCGAAAGATCGTTTCGATTTCGATCAAATCATCAATGTTATGAATAATCATTTTCTGTCAATATTATGAATGTATAGATAAAGTTCTTTTTGTAATTTTTAAAAAAGTAGTAACCGAAGTTAATATGAATTTTACCCAGTTTCATAAAATGCCTTACTTGATAAAAGTTATGTGAAACTAACAAAATAACTTGATATACTATGGTCTTTATTAATAAATATTATATAAAATGTGATTGTAGTATTTAAAATATATAGCCCAATGATAGCTGCTTGAAAAGATGAAAATATTTAGGCAAATTTAAGTCTCATAATAAGGCACATTTGCATACGTAATAGTCAAAATTCTTAAGCCTTAAATATAGGTTTTATGTAATTTTGATTTTTCACAATTTTTTGGATCATTTTTAATGTTTCCTAGGATTTTGATATATGTGAGATTGCATTCATTAATATTTCCTTGATTATATTTTACATTAAAAATCAAGTTATAATAATTATCATTGTTATTATTATATTTTCTGTTATTTTAATACGTAATTATTAACGTATTTACCGCATTCATATCCATAAATTAAGGATAATTCAGAATCACGCAGAAATCGAACTCTAAGATAAAAATTTCACATGTAGAATTATCACAATCATCTTGAAGAATAATATGGAAATTACAAGAAACCACCAGATGGCGCCGATAGTACGTCACAATGACGAGAGTGTAAGAGAGGGGTATATAAGGAATGGTTGCAAAGAAGTAAAATTGTTCACAAGCGCTTTAAAAGACTTTCAGTGCAATAACCGCATAGTTATGGCACAAAGGAAGCATTTGGATGATGTTTTACGTGGTAGAATTATCGGCCGTCTGGAATATTAACGCACCCAGCTGGAAGTATTTTTAATTTGGAATCACCCAGAGTGTCATCTTCAAGCTTTGGCAATGGTTCCAAGATTATGGTAATATAACACATTACAGCACAGGTCGTCCTAGAGTTACAACGCCGAATGAGGACTGGTATTTGGCAGTCACTGCCAATAGAAACAGACGGAGCACAGCATCAGACTAGCCTCGTCAGCTCTCTGCAGTTACCGGTACGACAATCATGATGTCAAACATATAGCCTCTTTTTTGCTCTTTACCTGTTGCTTAATAAATAGACTTTACATATATGTCACATTTGTTTTGCTTATGTCTCTTTCATTGTCTGAACTTGCATTGTCCTTAATTTATTGAGGACTGCATTAATCATATTTTGCCACTTGCCGCTTAAATACAGTTCTTCAATAGAATAAAGCCAAAATCAATTACATGAAGAGTATATTTTTTCTTACTACAACAGCTGCAATGGTGAAGTAGCCGCTGTGCAATTAGCACTTGAAGAGATCAGGAAGAGTAATGAGAACAACATAGTATTTTTTATAGACTCTCAGGCCACCATCAGGTCTCTCTCTTCAATTGCTCCTAGCAGTATTGGGTCTGTTTATCTCTGTCAAATGGCAATTAGTTCTCTACTAGAAGAGGGACGTCAAATTGTGCTGCAATGGATACCCAGCCACTGTGGTATCAGCGGGAAATGACGCAGCTGACAAATTGGCAAAGGCTGGCTCAGATCTACAACAGCCTTCTCCAGCCTTGGAGTACCATACTGTTAAAAGGCTTATTAAGTCAAATATAGCCTCCTATTGTAGAAATGTTTACAAGATGTGCACAAAGGGGAAAGCATAGGCTTCCTTACTAACAAAGTTTATTCCGTGCAACCTCCACAGAGCTGTGTGAGTGGCTAATTTTCGCCTTAAAACTGGGCATGATTATCTGCAAAAACACCTTCACCATTTGGGTTTGAAGGACTCTCTGATCTGACCTTTTTGTGGACTAGAGGACATGACTGGTGACCACCTTTACACTTGCCCTGGACTTTCGGACGTCGCAGTTAGAAATTCTGCTGAAGATGACTTTTCATTCACCTCAAAATTGTATTGGGCTGCCCGACAGAGACTGATGGTTGAAAAACCAAGGTCAGGCGTAGGATTAGATAAAATATTTTTTCTTAATTTTTGACTATAGGCAGAGTGAGTTTTAGTTAGTTAATATTTCATTTAAGACTTTCTCTTAGTTTAATTACATTATTATGTTTCATTTAGGATTAACTCATTTTCCTTCATTAATTTACAGAATTTAAATAAGAATCTCACATCCATTATTTAATCAATATGGGATTTTGTTAATTTTAGTAAAAAATCCTAAGCATATCATAATTAAAGTATCTTTCCGCCATAAGTTACATAAATATGTATATAAAGAAATGTTTTCAGTTGAAATAAGGATAATATAAGGATAAGGAGTTTTCCATTTTTAGTATCGCACTAAATATATTTACTCTATGAAAATTCAATTTATTTTTATTTTCAAACTATTCAAATTTTTAGTTCTTAGAATTCTTGGATTTATCTAGATTTTCTATGTGAATCTGGATGTGGTATCAAATGTATTTTATCATTTTAAAGTATTCACAAGCATCACGATTTCTTGTAATAAATAAATAGAAGTTATATACATATATGTAGTAAAATTTTATAATTATTTCAATTATCAACAGTCACTTTGGTGAAAGTTTGATTTATAGAAAACTTTTTCCAGCAATTCAATAACTGATTATAATTAGTATTTTAGTTAGTTATATTGCTGTTTTTCAACATAAATAAATGTAAAATTTCTTCAAATTAACAAAAAAAATTTTTAAATAAGTTTTATGCTACGCATTATCATTGAATAAAAGGAAAATATTTTCCTTTGTAATAGTGATTAGCAGTCGATTATTAAAAATACAAAAGAATAATATAATAAAGACATAGGTTTTAATATTATGCTTGAAACACCACTTTTAACTTTACAAAATTATCCAAGTCATGTTTCAAATTAAATTAAAATAGCAATATTATTTTAAAATTATCTTGTATCACCACCAATTTATCTAACAGAATGTCACATAATTTCTTTATGAATGCATTTTAATAAGTCAAAAATATTGAAAAATATTTCTTTTTAATTTAGTATGTTTATAGAAAATTTCATAAATACAGGATGATTACAAATGATTATGATATCAATAAAATTATTTCTCCCTCATACAAAAGTATTTTATAAAAACAATTTTAAAAAAGCGCGTTTTCAAGTGTCTTATTCGTCATTATTAAAGCTGTGTGTGCTCTTCTCCTTTTACATAACAAACATAATATGATATGGGAAAATTTGATCCTCACAAAATTGAGCCTGTTTACCAATGAGGTCATACTTGAGTATAATTAATGCTGCTAGCAACATGATAAATTAAGAAGACAGTACTTTGCCTTTTACGAATTTTCAAAGGAAAAAAGTAACAAATTGTAAGGTCAAGAATTCTTTGGGTCCTAAAGAATGGATACCACAACTGCTTTTTGTTGGTTAGTAATCAATTTGAGAACTACAGGGTGATCTTTTTTAAAGTGACAGTGTTTGGAGCGTCCTGCAAAGTGATCTAATTGCCGAAATGGCACCAAACTTGTTATTTAGACTAATCAAAACATGGGAAAAAAGATTCCATTAAAAATACTTTTAGTTCCAAAAGTTGCCGCTATGGCGTTTTGTAGCGCTACTGTAGTTTACAATAACAAGAATTAGTATAAAACACGGATATCACAGGTAAAGAAAATGCAAATGTTGTGCGATGGCAGTAGGGGCTGTAAGAGCAAGTAGTAGACAGCTCCGATAAATAATCTCAGCTGAAGTAAACGAGCTCCAGTGGCCATGCCTTCTCACGTTACCGGAACGTACGTTTCTGTTGGTGGAATATCATATTTGCCTATTCTAAAGGACAACATAACAAAGACAGTGTGGAATATTCCTCGTGATATCATAAGTACGGTTATGGAGAACGTTGTGCCCAGAATGCACGGTGTTACTTCTGAGAACGGTGCTCACATTGAATGTGGTCTAATTCCTCACCGGTGAAGTTAATGTAGTAAATAAACATTAATAATTCATCTGCACGGTTGTAGGTGTTAGTAGCATTCTTTTCTCACATTTTATACATTGTAAAGCTTCACAAAATGCCCTATCGGCGATTTTTGGAACTAAAATTTTTTACGGAATCGTATGTTTTGAATAGTCTAAAAATTAAGTTTGGTGCTATTTTGGCTATTAGATCGTGCTACAGGAGCGCTCCAAACACTGTCACTTTAAAAAGGATCACCCTGTATTACCACCCTAGCGTTTGATGGATTGCAGTGGAAAAATGAGGTATATAAGCTTTAAATTATCTTCTTTTAATATTTTTTGCTAATAAATGGACATTAGACATTTGAAGCTGTAATCATTAAAACTCGATTAATGATTTGTAATCATCCTGTATTTTTATAGTAATATTTTGATGCATGAAGTGTTCGAAAAGTCTTTCCTTTCTCATAAAATTTAAAGCATGATAAAATTGTTGGCAAACTTATAAAATTTATTCGTAATAACTTTGGTTAATGTGTCTACAGTTTTACCATGGGATACACTCAAGTTTATGCTCCAAGATACTACTATGATCCAAGAAAGTTACATTAATAACAATGAAATGAAAGTATTTTTGTCTTTAAGCAAAGGATTTTCTGTAGAATTTAAGAAATCAATATATAAAGTTTCATCCAAATTATATATTATGTATGTTTTACGATATATTTCAAGTAAAATTAATAAAAGAATTACGGATAAATAAATAGAAAAATAACATAAATTAATGTAAATTAACAAAGTTTACGGTTTTTCTCAATAAAACTTAAATATATTTGCCCATATTTTTTGGCTTTCTCTATTATCTTATTTTATAGCATATATGGCATATTCAAATGAAATTTAATGTGATGAAAAGACTTTTCGGACACCCAATGCAAAACTGAGATGAATATTGTTTTGATAAAACTGACGATTTTTCTGTTACTGTCCATCTTTTGGAATATATTGCATAATCATGCCATCTTTTTTAGGTCTTGACCATCAATTTAAATATGGACATGAAAAATGTTGAGAATTTATCATGGAAAAATAAAGAGAACAAATGCCCATTATTATAGCGAAAATTTCCTAAAGACATTGAATGGATACATTTTATAATTTATGCTTCCCATTTATACAATATTATTATAAATCTGATTATTCTACATGTAGAATCTGTAAACAGTTCGTTTGTATTTGCATATATTTATTTACAAACAAACGAATAAAAACTATCATATTACTGTTCTTTTCTTTAAACAATCAGATTTTTCAGAATATAGAGTAATGATACAAAAGCATTTATTGACAATTAGTATGTTGACATAATTCAAGAAATACTTAAATTTCTTCCTTCTTTAAAATTAAATATGCAACGGAGCACTTCCATATAACTAGGAATTTTCGAAAAGTATATACAAAGGGTATTCCATAAAAATGAAGAGTTATTTTTCACGTATTACCAACACCACTTAATTAAAAAATAAAAGTGCAACTGATATGTTTTCAATATATTAACTGAATGCTTACTAATATTCAAAACAAAGCAATTCCATATTCTGACTCTCATGCTTGTTTGAATAACTGAATGCTTACAAATATCCAAAATAAACCAATTCCATATTCTGACTCTCATGCTTGTTCAAATAACTGAATGCTTACAAATATCCAAAATAAACCAATTCCATATTCTGACTCTCATGCTTGTTTGAATAACTGAATGCTTACAAATATCCAAAGTAAACCAATTCCATATTCTGACTCTCATGCTTGTTCAAATAACTGAATGCTTACAAATATCCAAGATAAACCAATTCCATATTCTGACTCTCATGCTTGTTTGAATTACAATCCTTATTTGGCCTGTAGATACAGTAGTGAGTGATTCAAAGTTGAGACATAAAAATTTGTTATCGCTTAGACCATAGGTTCCTAAAATGATATAGGTGGACCCCCTGGGATCCATAGGAGACCACACGGGGGTCCACGTAGACATGAAAAGAAAACAGGGGTTCACAAGTTGTAAGTGGGGATCCACGAAAATTTTTCTGGTTTTCATAATAAAGAACAAAAATTTTGGCTTGGATTTACCTATCAACGTATCCAGGTAGCATCATTCACTAGGTAGGTACTCAAAAATATTCGAGACTCAGTTCAAACACAGAATTGAATAAAACAATGGATTGTACAGTGTACGCCACATGTCAAGACTTGCAAAGTGCCGCCCGTGCGCCCGCTCGTCCGGGATGCTTGTTTAGACCTGCAAAGGGATGAAATGGACTTGCGCTGTGCTTGCAATCTACATTCGTATAAATACGTGAATGTCAAGAATAAAACGTTACTTATTTGTTTCTGGGAATTTAAACATAAAAGTGTGTCTGTGAGTGAATTGATGTCAGCGTTTTCAGTGCCGGAAAAAATAAATATCTGCCTATTTGTTATACATATTTTTTATTTTATATTGTAATTTATCAATCATATTATATTTGCTTTGCTACTTGAGTGTAGTAGGTAGTTATGTAGTAAAAATTATAAATACTAGAGATTATTCTAAACTTCTGTAAAAAAAAAGCCAGGGAAGCGAAGAAAATGAGGTGTCTAATTTTGTTTTATTTACCGCAACGAATATATAGAAAAACCCAGATTTTAAAAAAAAAAAAGACAAAACAAATCTGTTGGAAAGGTTATGATGATTATTTTTATTAATCATAAAGGTATTTGTAAGGTAATAATATAAAGGTATTTATCAGCATGTTGGGCCTCTAATAACTACTGTGAATAGAAATATCATATTTTAGTTTAAAAGTTTTGACCACACACAGATATTGAGAAAGTGTCATGAAATAACTGATAAAGGAGTGGACATTACATCAAAGGTAAAAGAGAATTGGATAATGTTTGGCTTCATGTCAACACAAATTTTTGTCAATATCTTAGCAAATTGCAATATAAAAATAATGTTATATCCTTTTTACTGGGCAGATCTTACACCAAGAGATTTCTATCAATTTTCAACGTTGAAAAAAGCCATATATATATATATATATATATATATATATATATATATATATATATATATATATATATATATATATATATATATATATATATATATATATATATATATATATATATATATATAATTTTCTGGGCATTTGTAATAAATAAACAAATAACTCTTTTATATTTTCTCTTTCCCTTAAAATTTTATGAATAGTTTTAGAATGTTAATTGAACTTGAATTTTACTTATTTCATGTTCAATTTTTATACAGCCTTTAAGAAACCAAATTTTTTAACTTTCGCTGAGAAGATTTTTCTTCTCAAGTGAAATTGTAAAAATCCTAATCAAAAATAAAAATATATTTTTAAACTTAAAACAAAAACATAATAATAATTTCTTTAATAATGTTACTAAATGTAAATTTTTACGATAAAAAATTACACATTATATGTATGATTTTGGAAAAAAAATAATTTTTAAATTTAAATAGGATTTTGAATAAGAAATAAATAGTCTTATATTTATGACACTAAGATGTCTGAGTCACACTAACTGAATGTTTTTTTATTTAATAGTTCATTTGAGAAAATATAACTTATTTCAACAACTTCTCTTAGTTTTCATTTATTCACATTTCATACATTTTTTATTATAAAGAATTTTATTTTGGGTGATCTAATTATACAACACACATCGTGTTTTACGTAATGCTCTTAACTATATACTTATGTTTAGATAAAATGTTTCACACAATTTGTGTTTTTGTTTATTATGTTTTCAATTATGTTTTACACAATTGCTTAACAAAATGCTAAAGGAATATTTATTCACATTTTGAAGTAGTTACAAGATTCTTGCCTCAAAAAATAAAAGCACTATCAATATTGACACGAGATAGAATTCAATTATTGTAATAAAGGCAATGAGATGACAAACCTGGGATACAGAAATTCAACAAGTGTCATAAAATGAATCGTCTAGTTTTACTCAGTCCTCTATGATATTTAACATCAAATCGCATTATAGAAAAATATAGCTGTCTTTTCCCTTTTGAAATTCAAAAGGAATGTCATTTTAATGTATGTATTTATGATATAATTTAAATAGATATTTATAATGCTGAATACTCTGTTTTATATTTCACATGTTTTGGTTATATATATATATATCTTTATTCGAAAACAACTTGCGTAATCCAGCATTTCACCTGAGTTTATGTATTTATTCATAATTTTTTTTATCAATTGAATTATCTTATTATTTCAGCTGTCTGAGTAATCATAATGTGATAGTTAAGTGATAAAAAATTAAAAATGCCATTTGTGTAAATTTTTGATTAAAAATCATTCTATTTACGTATGAATTGTACATTACTGGTTATAAATGCTCTGCGTTTCCGATTATCTAATGAAATCTGTCTTTTTTAATAGTCTGAAATTTCAAACTTAGAGGCTTCTGAACCCAAAATTTGTAAAAAAAACTGTCAAAGTCATAAATTGATATTTTTAGTTTGATTCTTTATTCAAAAAATAGCTATTGCTCGTTATATTTTATGATAAATTAAACGGCAGTTTTTTTATGTGATATAAATTATAGATATTAGAGAATCTTAACTTAAGAAAATATTAAATTACTAGCTAGCTATTAGAACTGTATAAATTTGAATTTTCCTAATGGTTTTCTTAGATAGAAATCTCGATAGTTGAATTATTACTCAGGTAAATAAATATTAAAAAAAATTATCATTTATTTCACTTATATTTCTAAGTTTTAATCACATGTGTATGCATTCTGTTGTATTACGTATTAAAACATTTTTTAAAGTATTTATGATAAATAATTTAAATAAATTCATAAATTAGTATTGAAATTATAGATAATTTCTAGTTTTAAAAAATATAATACAAGAAAACAGAAATTAGTTTATTGTAAACATTAAAATACAACTGTAGTATGAAAAAATTGTTATTTTTCAAGATTATACGACAAGTTTAGGATAATCTTTCAAAAAATATTACTTACACGCAATTCTCACAAAAAGTATCCCCTAACAATTTATCCTTTATTAATTAATATATACACTGAGATACTTTAAAATAATAATTTACAAATCGACAATAATTTTAAGCATTATTATTACCAGTTAAATCTCAGAGACGCAGTTACTCAATAAATACAAAGACACAAAAAAGTAACGTTAAGTGCTAATATTTATTATTTCTTTTTTTACAAATTGTATTTTTCTGATAATACTATGTATTTGTTTAAAAAATATTATAAAAATTTAAAATTTTTATGTTAAATAATTACAAGCTTAAACAACAAAAAATACTGCTTCAATTTAGAGTTATAGATGGAGAAATCAAAAACAGTATGTATGAATTTTGACGCATATATTTTTATTAACAAATTTTGTTAACTAGTTGTTTCTAAACAATAATACTTATGCAGCTTTTAAACATCAATAAATGTTTAAGGAGAAATGAATATATGAAACTACTTTGCATATATAGTATTTTTAAGCAATAATTAGCATTTTTAAATCTTGTAGTTTGCTATGATGATAGGATATTTCTTTGGTGATTACTAAACGATTTATCACAAGTTTTCAACTTTTATATTAAAAAAGTATTGAAATATTTGTTTTAAATCTGAATAATTTTATGAAAAGAATTTTTAAAGAGATTTTTTAATGTTTATGGGATAACATGTCATTTGCATGTGTTTGTCAATTACATAACAAGATGTATTATTTAAAATACGAACAGCTGTATAATTACAAGTTTTGCGTGTTTGAAATAATATATTTTCCAAGGGTCACTTTTCAGTTCTATATGGTTTTATTCATTCTTCAATTCAGAATCAATTTTTAGTATTCAAAAATTTTTAACTAATGCTTGTATTATATTTACTGTAATTTTGATTTTCACGAAAAATATTTTATTCTTACTTTAGTTACAAAATAATAATCAATTTCTAACAAAAATTTAAAAGCACATTGATATTAATCACTGAATTATTAGGGATGGATATTGAGATTTCTTTATAAGCAGTAATGCTGTTGTTGTCGTGTGCCAGCTAGGCTGGAAATATGGGGTGCTCTGCTCTACTTTTCCAACTGAACCATATTTAGGTGTACAGTCCGACTTCCTCAGTACACACATGCCATAGGTACCCGTTTATAGGGTAGCAACCATTCACGCCACATTCATACAAGGAAGGGACAGAGATAGGATAGATAGAGAGAGAAAAATTACATCCATGCCCGAACCGGGATTCGAACCCAGGACCTCCCTATCAGCAGTCAGACACATAAGCAGTAAATAAGTATTTATTTATTTATTCGAATTTAAATAGTGTAATTTTGAACAACAGTCATATCCTCCGATCAGAATTTTAAGCACTGATCTGGAATAATAAATAAAAAAATCTAAGCAGCCTATTTCACCAACAAAATTATTAATAAAACTATAAAACTCAGCACTAAAAAGACTTTTACATGTTATTTTCAAATACTGAAATCTGATAGAAATTTTAAAAATATTGAAAACATTCATAGTTTCTGATATTAGAAATAATATTTCAGACAAGTTTTAAAAAAATTTTGTAAGAAAACATTAAATTATTTTTCTATTTAAAATATTCTTTAGTAAATCAAAATTTCAATCTAGATAAAACATTTCCCTCAAACTAATGCTAAATGTTAGTTAAGATAATGTACATTTGATTGTCTTTAGTATGAAATATAGAAAATATTACCGTATTTTCAAAAATAAATTTAAACAATTGGCTAAAATATAAATTTCATTACTCTGAAAATAGAAAAAATATTAAAATGTAATTACAGACAGTAGCAAATTTCACGTCATTTTATCAGAAATATTGCTAAAAAGTTAGGAACTGTGGACATAAATAAGTAATATTAATAAAATAATAAATATGAAAAATACAAAATACCCACTTCTAGAAGTAAAAAATTATTTCTTATGCATAAAGATATATGTTTGAATAATTAAATGAAAGCAAAATGCTTATCCAAACCAAAATCATCTATAGCAACGTTTCTTAACTAGATTTACTCCAAGGACCAATTCGGTACGTTCTCGCAGATCGGTAAATTTAATAATTCTACCCATTGGAGCACAAATATTTCCAATAAATAAATCATGAAGATACAAACAATTTTTAAATATTATATTTGGTATAATTTATATATGTACATTTAACTTGGGCCATGGTAGCCTAGTGGTTAGGGTATCGGGCTTCCATCCGGAAGGGCGAGTTCGATTCCCCATGCCGCCAAAGACCCACCGAGTACAGGCGATATACGTGCTCGTTATATAAATCCATGGAATTGAAAGTCCTGTGATCGGTCATTGAGCAGTTACTACGGGTACAAGGGTCTGGAGAAAACTCCTCCCCCTTCAGATCAACTTCAAAATTGAAGGAATAGAACCTCAGGTGGTGCCATCTATCGGAGGAGTTTTTTTAAAAAAGCAAAAACGTATTTACCTTCGTGTGCTCTGATTAAAAAACGAAAGGTGGCCTCCCTATTGATTTAAATTCGCATTGCCAAGTCATGGTAAGCGTGGCTTGTCCAAGTGTCATGAGTAACAACAACAGCATTCAACTTACTTAAAATATTACATCGAGAATAAAATTACGAAAACTGAACTAAAACCCCCAAAATATTCCAATACGAATAACATATTTATTTTTTAAAATTAATCTAGTAACAAAAGCGATAAGGAATCGAAATGTAAACAGCATAGATCGATACAAAATAAATTAAAAATAATTTATCAAATTAAAGGATATAAGAACTAAAATTGATGACATTGCTGCTGGTTTCTGTTGTTGATTAAAGTGTCAATCTTAGGTGGGTAAAACCAGTCACAGCAATACTTAAACAAGAGCAAGTCAAAAGTGTCAGTCTTAGGAGGGTCAAACCAGTTACTGCAATACTTAAAGCAAGAGAAAGCCAAAAGTGTCAATCTTAGGCGGGTAAAACCAGTTACAGCAATACTTAAAGCAAGAGCAAGTCAAAAGTGTCAATCTTAGACGGGTTTACTGCAATACTTAAGGCAAGAGCAAGCCAATAGTGTCAATCTTAGGCGGGGAAAAACCAGTTATAGCAATCTTCTTCTTCTTCGAGTTGGGTTTGTATGTCATTGAGCACCTCTGCTTTTATCAGCATTTTGTACTGTTAACTGCAAACCCAATGTTTCTTAGTTCCATTTGCTCGGATCACCCACTTTATTAATAAAGTCTGATAACCCTTTAATGGAATCTAGGTGTAACTCTCTAGTATGGATGATGCCTAAAGAGGTTAATCTAGGGAGGGCAAGAGCCTCGCATTCATAAATGATATGCTTGGCCGTTTCCTCTTGCATATGACATTTCCTGCAGATAGGATCTTGCTGAAACAGTCCCATTTTATGTAGATGTTTTCTGAAATAGTAGTGCCCAGTTATGAAGCCTACGATTAAACGTATCTTCTGCCTAGAGCATCTAAGAATTTCATAGGAAATCCTCGCTGATGACCTACAGATCATAACTTTAGCGTGGGTTTGACCAGGAGATTTGAGCCAAGCTTCATACATCTTCCGTTTTTCCCATCTGCGAACATTGGTTTTTGCGGTCTTCAAATTGATCCCACAAAAGGTTCTGGACCAATGGGAACAAAAGACGATCCTTGTTTAGCAAGCTCATCAGCCCTTTCATTGCCTTCGATACCTTTATGCCCTGGCACCCATACAAGGATCACCCTGTTTCTAGTTGCCAGTTCTGTAAGAGGGTTTCTACACTCCAGAATCATTTTAGATTTGATTTCGAAGGAATTAAGCGCTTTTAAAGCGGCTTGACTGTCACTGAAAATGAGAATCCGCTTATCGTAATAGCCCTTCTTCATATTCAGTTGGAGACAGTGGATAATGGCCAAAACTTCTGCCTGGAAGACCGAAGCGTATCGCCCAAGGCTTACAGACAAGCTGATTCTTGGTGACACGCCACAAACTCCCAGACCTTAGAGGCTGTTCTTCAGTGATCTATCTGTGTACCAGATCGCCCAGATCTGTGTACCAGAAGACCGAAGCGTATCGCCCAAGGCTTACAGACAAGCTGATTCTTGGTGACACGCCACAAACTCCCAGACCTTAGAGGCTGTTCTTCAGTGATCCATCTGTGTACCAGATTAGATCTCCTGTTTTAGTTTCAAACATGTTGTTATCCCATTCCTCTCTAGTTGGAAAAACTACATCAAATGTCTTGTCAAACATGTATGTTTTTTCCATGATGTCAGATGGCATCAGAAAAGTAGGGTCTTGAAATTTCCTGGTGATGCCCTTGTGCCCTTTGGCAACAGGCTGGTCATACCAGTGGTTTTGCAGCATCATTCTATATGCATTCAATCTTGCAACGCTGCATATGAAGATGTCCAAGGGAGTCAGATCCAACACAACCTCCAATGCTCTGGTTGGCGTGGTGGAGATAGCTCCTGTGATGCAGAGACAGGCTAGTCTTTGTAGACTCCTTAATCTGTCAATCACAGTCTTCTGTTCCACCTTATGCCACCAGATCACACAGGCATATGGGAAAATGGGCCTGACAAAAGCTGTGTACATCCATAACATCAGTTTTGGATGTAAACCCCAGTTCTTACCAAGCATTCGCCTGCAAATCACAATGCTTTTCTTTGCTCGGTTGATCCTATCATCAATGTGCTTATTCCAGGTGAGCTTCTGGTCTAAATAGATGCCCAGATACTTCACCTCTGAAGCCACATTGATTTCAACATCAGTTATAGCAATACTAATAGCAAGAGAAAGTCAAAAGTGTCAATCTTAGGCGGGTAAAACCAGTTACAGCAATACTTAAAGCAAGAGCTAGTTAATTTCGATGTTTCGTCTTAATAACAGTCATAGTGAAAAATCTAGTTTCACACAAATAAGTTGAGAAAAAAAGACAATAAAATCTTCAACGTTTTTTGCATGGAGAATGGAGTATCCTATTTCAGCTATGGTGTAAGTTAGTTAAAATTTAACCTTTTTCAGAAGGCAACTTTTAAAATAAATACTATTTATTCCAGACAACACAGCTTACATAGAAACAAAGAAATTTAGGAGAACTGAAACAGCGCGTCCTCTTACCATGACACTTAGAGAGTAAGTGTTCTGTGTTCGGTTCAGATCTCACTGAAAGAATGCATAAACCACGCCTACAAAGTGTGCTGATTGGTTGGATACATTTCATGAAGTTAATACCATTGGCACAGAAATTTGATAGACAAGTTTTTAGTTTCACTTCGCAATTTTCAGTTTTACTTCGCGAATTCAAGTGTTTTGTAAAAGGTCAAGAGTTTTTCAGAAAAGATGTGATGAGTCACCACAATTTCTTTGAGAAGTCGTGATGAGTCACCACATAGCCTTTATCCAGAGCTAATATATATTTACTGAATTGAACTGCGATTCAAGTTCTAGATCTGAAGATAGTTCAATTCGACCATAATAGGATTGTTATTGTAATTATCAATAAATGGATTGTATTCACAGATTACTTGAACGCACATCTTCTTCTGGGGGATAATACTGACCGCAAAAGCCGTTGGAAGTTCATTTAAATGCTCCTAAATGACGCTTATAAATTTTCTTCTGATCTATGTCATTAGCATTAACGAAATCAAAGAAAGAAGTAAATATATCAAAGGTATTTTCTCTTCCACCCGTTTGATCCAGAGTTTTAATTTTTTTTTGAAAGTATCAATTTTATTGTAAGAGTTGAAAGCGGTGTTATTTTTAGCTTGGAGACTTAAATTTAATTCGTTTATCAATGAAAGTATGATGGGTATGAAAGCAAAGGTACCCATTCTTTGTTCTGAAAATGTCTACTCACTAAAGATCCCTTCTGATTTAAAAACGATTGTATGTCATTTTTCAATTCATAAAACCGGTTAAGTACTTTTCCTGAGAATAACCAGCGTACAATAATTGCACATGATCCCATCAAGTTGTTAACAACCTTGAATTTATGCCGTTACATCTGATTAAATTTACAACTTTTACCGATTCTAGAAAAATCTCCTTCACTTATGGGGACAATTTCTTTGCTGCTAAATATTAACAAAGAATAATACAGCGAGTGACAACTAATTCGTCCGATTCTACACCTGTTATTCCCTCTGCAATAATTGTAAGTCTTCTAGTCATAAAAGCAGCGCCATCTGTACACAAACGGATGCATTTTTTCTAGTCAATGGACTTATTTTCAACGTAATTGTTAACTGCCTTAAGTATTTCAGTATTGTTTGTTTGGGATAGTAGTTCGATACAGCACATCAATTCTTCTCTAAAATCATTTTCACAATCATATCAACGAATATGACATAATAATATGCACTATTTGAGACGCCAATTGACTCATCCAGTTGGACAGCAAACCATTTTGATTTACGAATATCTTGCAGTAGTTGACTTTTTATGTCGTGTAATAATTCACATATTCTTCGTTCTATTAAACTATTGTTATTGCAATGTAACTGCTGTTTTAATATTGGTTGATGGCCGATGATACTTTGGTTTTTGGACTGACAACTGGATATTTCGCGAACCGATAAATATTTCTTGCTGACCAGTATTGGGGAAACACGGATCTAGAAAAATAAAGCTTTTTATTTTCAATACTTTATTTTTCTGTGATTAATTAACTTTTATTCCTTCCAAAAAATAAATTTTTTTAATTAATTGAACTGAATTTTCAAGATTCAAAGTAACATCCCTCTATAGAAATGAAAATTATTATTTTCAATATTTTATTTTCTTTCATTAATGGAATTCTTCTAACAAA